>OX030964.1:1490074-1547574 GCA_943735955.1 Piscicola geometra
TTTCGTTTTGAAAATAATTATAGTTTTTATTTTCGTTTCAGTTTTTAAAATAATTATAGTTTTTATTTTCATTTTAGTTTTGAAAAGATATTAATTTACAACTTTAAACACTATTTTTTTATATCTAAAAAAATTAATTGATCATAAAATAAAACGGTAAAATAGAACAGTATATTAACAATAAATGAGTTTTAAAAATTAACAGTCAATTGAAATATTATTAGAATTGATTACGTAAATTATTGATTAAAAACATATTTGAAATATAACAACAAATCTAGGATTAAAATAAGTGATAATTTAATTGACAAAGCGAAGCAGTAATAAAATAACCTTTTACAAATGGCGCTACTTTCATAAAGCCCAAAGATAATGTTTATAACAAAGACATATATTTTTAATAAAAGTTATTCATTTGCATATTATGGCATATCATAAAAATTTATTTAATTTTCGTTTTGAAAATAATTATAGTTTTTATTTTAGTCTCGTTTTGGAAATAATTAGTTTTTATTTTCGTTTTGAAAATAAATTTAGTTTTTATTTTCGTTTTCGTGGAACGATTATTCAGAATTGTCGTTTTCGTTTTCGTTACGAAAATAACACTGCTCACAGGTCATGGAAATGACCTCTTCAAAATACTCACACTTTTACATCATTTCATTTTCACATTATCGAAAATATGAGTAATTTTTTCAAGCAATTCTGAAAACTCTAAATGGATCAATATTGAAGTTACTAGTTCATTAGTCCAATTAAATTAGTCATTACTAATCTTATTGAAATTCAGATACGATTGTTCACCATAATTGCTACCACATAGGCAGTCTAATTTTAAAAATTCATGTTCGAGCTAAGTGCCCAAAAAATAATTATATTTTAAGAAAAATTATGGTGTTTGAAGATTATAGATTTAATAAAATCTGGTTTTTTAGGGTAAGTGTGAACTAACTGCAAACTGAAGTGTAGAGATTGGAAGGTTTATTGGCGATGGAGCAGCCGTTCACGTCGCACAAAATGCAATGACGTAATACTTTCGATGAATGCAGTCAATCGAGAAAGCACCTGCAGTCGACATGATGTTGACAGTCGAGAACACAGCTATGCACACCGAGTGTGTGTATGTATGCGTGTGTTTGTACTTGTGTTTAGAGGTGTTGAACTTGAGAAATACAAATGGACGTGGAGACGAGTGTTGAGAGACGGGTTCGAGCATGCAGAATGAATGCAGTGGAGACCACCAATGAAGCACAAGCCATCCCCTTGGAGAGTGAACGAAAGCGGCGCGAGCAGAATGACCTAGCTTCGAGACACAGTAGGGCCAGTGTGACCTGCAATGCCCGCAAGACGACAAATATGTCGATACAGTTGTCAAGAAAGATTCGTGTGAAATTGAAGAGTACGAATAGATCAATACGACTATCAAATGAACGGTCAAATGGAAATACTAATACGTCGAATTGAAACAAGCTGTGATGAGAAGATAGTAAGAGAAACACAAAACTAAGAGATAATTATTTTGTAGGCATGGTTGAGTGGTTGGTAAGGTGGAGTGGTTGGCATGGTAGAGTGGTTGGTATGGTGGAGTGGTTAGTATGGTGGAGTGGTTGGCATGGTGGAGTGGTTGGCATGGTGGAGTGGTTGGCATGGTGGAGTGGTTGGTAAGGTGGAGTGGTTGGTAAGGTGGAGTGGTTGGCATGGTGGAGTGGTTGGCATGGTGGAGTGGTTGGTAAGGTGGAGTGGTTGGCATGGTTGAGTGCTTGGTATGGTTGAGCGACGGTAGCTCTAAAAGAGAAGATGGTGTCGAGAAGAATCAGGAAGGGTTGCAAAAAGAGGTACATTAAAGGTGGGTGGAAAAAGAACGAGGGTGATAGGAGAGGATAAGAGGGTGGATGATGATGGGAGAGTGGATGATGATGGGAGAGTGGATGATGATGGGAAAGTGGATGATGATGGGATGGTGGATGATGATGGGATGGTGGATGATGATGGGAGAGTGGATGATGATGGGAGAGTGGATGATGATGGGAGAGTGGATGATGATGGGATGGTGGATGATGATGGGATGGTGGATGATGATGGGAGAGTGGATGATGATGGGAGAGTGGATGATGATGGGATGGTGGTCAAGTGAATGAGTGTGCAGTGGTGGATGATGCAGGCTTGCAGGAAGAATTAAGAATGTGAAGATGCAGTCAGTGAGACTTACAGGCTGCCCTGCTCCTTCAAATATATGTGGTGACAAAGATGATGCTGATGATGATGGAAAAGTAAAGGATGATGATGATGGAGAAGATGGAAAAGGATGGAGAGATAACATTGAAATAAGCATAATGTTGTAGCCACTAATGAGACAGTATGGTAATGAAGAGAAGGTAATGTTGATGATATTGATGGTGGTTTCTAAATAAAGTTGCAGTGTTCCTCTCGTCGAGTGAGTCATGGAGGAGGTAAGCACTTCTACGTAGCCATGTAGCACATCCATGCAAGTGACTGTACACACTCATCCCATATAAACACACACACACACTTGCACACACACAACACACACACACACATACACACACACACAAAAACACACACACTCATGCCTAAATAAAAAATGCCGATGCACCACATTAGTGGATAGATAAATGGCAGCAACACACTTAAAATAATACGCAAATTTATTTTGTGTCTATACGCAGTACTGTGGCAGAGCAACAAATTGCTTGTTGTTGTGTTGTTGTTGTTGTTGTAGTCGCTGTTGCACGAGGAGTTGTTTTTGTTGGTCTAGTGGTTGTTGCTGTTGTTGGCTGCCTGTGGTTGATATTTCCTCACCAATGGCTGTGTGATGTCGTTGTAGAAGAGTCTCACATTGTTGATAACATTATTATCATAAAGTAACACTGCAAGCAGTCAAGCCCGTTACAACCCCATTCCCCCCCAACACCTTCCACCACAATACCCCGTCGCCCTACAATACTTCCCAACACCTCACCTTATCACCCCCACAATACTTCTCTCCACTACCACCCCTACCCCATCGCAACAAAAACACCATTCGAGCCCACCCTACCAAAACAAGGCAACAACAACAACAAAACCTGGTTTGGCCTGGCAGGGTAGCCGATAGTATCCACATTTGAAGCGCAAACGGCCCCCACCCCACCGCATGGAGGTTGTGGGTATGCGGTAAACAACACAACACAAAGGGTGGTTTGTCAACCGTCGAGCCAGGGCAAAGTACAATGGAGACCTCAGCAAGCCAAGAGTATTCAGGGCTGGACTACCTCAAGGAGCAGTATTGTCGCCCATACTCTTCGTCATCTACATAAACGACCTTCTCGGCAAGTTTATGGAAGATTCGACGGTGTGTGCCTTTGCTGACGATTTAGCAATTGCACGCACGGGTAACAATAAACTGAAGATCCAGGCAGAACTCCAAATAGAAATCAACAAAGTTCAGGATTGGAGTTCCGTAAACCGGAAAAAGTTCTCAAACAGCTTCTTTTCCACAGCAGTCTTCGAAAACAACTGGCAGCCATCGCTCACCATCAACAACATCCCACTCCAGTTCGAACCGAACCCGACCTTCCTTGGAATCAACAGTATGACAGACTCTTGCACTTTGGCCATCACACAGACATGATAGTGGACAAGGTAAGGAAACGGGACAACATCATCCGCAACCTCGGGGGGACTGCAAAAGAGCATAATGGAATACGCCAGCCCTGCATGGACACCATGGACGCCCAAAACCCACATCACCAAGATTGAGAGGGCCCAACTTCGTGCTGCCAAAATCCTCACCTGTCTCACAGCAACAACGCCCTCTGAAGCAGTCCTCGTTGAAGCAGACCTCGCCAACATGGAGACGAGGTTTGATCAAGCTTCCCTCAAAAGGGCTGCTAAATGGGTGAGCTATGAGCAGGAAGACTGGAGCAAATCACTTTTGGAAAGAAAAGTCACCAAAAACAGCTGCGTGGTGCTGCGGTGGTAGTGTACCAAGGGGATCAAAACCTGGAACAAGTACACAGGATCCAAGAGTAACTGCACAGTGTGCCAACCTGAACAAAAAGGTCCTCATCATCTGGGTACCAAGCTCCCTAATCGGAAATGAAGTGGTTGATGCGGAGGCAGCTACAGGAAGTAGGTCACAGATAACCAATCAAGCCGTTTCAAAATCTTGGATCTGCCAAGCAGTTTCAAGCCACAGACCTCAAGACACCACTTCAGTAACGACAGACTGAATGGCATCTACAAAAGCAGGCTCAAGAAAGCTGAAAGGAGCTCACCAAACTTGCTCGCACCAACTTGAGCAGGTTCTGTACTGGGCACCACCCGGCGATCAGAGCCTACCAATGTAGAATAGGTCTAAGCCAAGAGGACATGTGCAGACTCTGCAAGACGGCCCAGAAAACAACAACTCATCTCTGGACAGACTGCCCAGCCCTGGAACCAGTAAGGGAAATACACGGGTTGGACAGAAACACAAGAGAACTGACACAAGAGCCTGGCAGGGCAGCGCAGCTGGTTGAGATTATTCTCTCCAGACTGCTAAACAACTTGACGAATTAAAACAACAACAAGAACACAACAACAAGAACACAACAACAAGAACAAAACAACAAGAACACAACAACAAGAACAAAACAACTAGGACAAAACAACTAGGACACAACAACAGCACCTCTGCTCTTGATCTTGTACTGCCTGGAGCGCCAAGTGAGCGTCCTGACGGAGTGAGCTCTGAGCATGAGGAGGCCTGACGTCAGCTCGCGGAACAACCAGCCCACCACGAAGTCCTTGCGCGAGAACGGTACTGGTCCTCCCTTCGTGTTCGAGGGAGTTTGAGGGTGTTTGAAGGGGTTTGAAGGGGTTCGAAGGTGTTTGAGAGTGTTTGAGAGTGTTTGAGTGAAGAACAAGGCAAAGGCTTGCATTCAATTAAAAAGTGCAGTTGGAAAGGTTAGGGTTAGGGATATTTCATCGAATTCAAATTCATGATAAGATCTATTTCGTCGCTAATGGAAGGCAGTGATGTTCAGGTGCGAGTCGTGCTGATGACAAGCAATTAGTGCTCGTCAAAAACTCATTGAACACAAGATCATATGTGCATTCCTCATCATCATCATCATCCTCATCCTCATCATCATCCTCATCCTCATCATCATCATCATCCTCATCCTCATCATCATCATCCTCATCATCATCCTCATCATCATCCTCATCTTCCTCATCATCCTCATCATCATCCTCATCATCCTCATCCTCATTATCACCCTTCTCATTATATTACTAACCATTCTCAGACACTAAAAATTGACATTCGAGCAAATTGAAACTGATGAATAACCATGGCCACAAAGCATCATCATCATCCACAACCATCATCATCCATAACCACCCAACCCCACAGCCACCATCATATACAACCATCCAACTCCACAACCACCATCATCTATACCACCCAACCTTTAGCAAAAACTCAGATTCTATTCATCCAAAAACTAACATATCCTCACTAACCACCAAATCATCGTTAACTACACTATTACTATCTAGCACCACACCACGTGCCCACCACACCACACCACACCACGTACACAGCAACCCACACCACTACACCATCACCGCATAATTTACCACCACCCCAAAATGTATCACTACCCCACTATATACCACCACCCCACTACACCACCACCACCCCTCATCAGACCACCACCCCAAAACATACCACCACCCCACAATAGACCACCACCCCACTACACCACAAAAAATAATTGGATGCCGTAAGGATGGTTGATTGGATGCAAGAAGTGTGGTTGATTGGATGCAAGAAGTGTGGTTGATTGGATGCAAGAAGTGTGGTTGATTGGATGCAAGAAGTGTGGTTGATTGGATGCAAGAAGTGTGGTTGATTGGATGCAAGAAGTGTGGTTGATTGGATGCAAGAAGTGTGGTTGATTGGATGCAAGAAGTGTGGTTGATTGGATGCAAGAAGTGTGGTTGATTGGATGCAAGAAGTGTGGTTGATTGGATGCCGTAAAGGTGGTTGATTGGATGCAAGTTTCGAGTTGATTGGGCACAGAGAGGGTGGTGCATTTAAATATTAACCAAAACACTTTAAATAACTTCGCAAGCGAAGATGCGTGCACTCACTAGTTTCATTACTATAAAATCTTCAACTAAAAAAAAATTTACACTTTTTTAATTAATCAGAAAGCACTGCCTATCATAAATTATTATTTTTTAAAACAATTTTTCAGTCAAAAGTTTGTTTCGTGTGACACCCTCTCTTTAGGGAGCCGGAACCAAGCCAAGAACCGAGCCGGAGCCAAGCCAAGAACCGAGCCGGAACCAAGCCAAGAACCGAGCCGGAGCCGGCATATTTTAAAAAGCCGAAGTCGATAAAAAATATGACGGCTCTGCAAGCCTTCATACCACACCACGTGCACACCACACCACACCACGTGCACACCACACCACAGCACACCACGTGCACACCACACCACACCACGTGCACACCACACCACACCACACCACACATCACACCACACCACAGCACGTGCACACCATACCACACCACACCACACCACGTGCACACCACAGCACACCACGTGCACACCACGTGCACACCACAGCACACCACGTGCACACCACGTGCACACCACACCACACCACAGCACACCACACCACGTGCACACCACAGCACACCACAGCACACCACACCACAGCACACCACACCACAGCACAGCACCTGCACACCACAACACACCACAGCAGACCACACCACGTGCACACCACACCACAGCACACCACACCACAGCACAGCACACCACAGCACAGCACACCACAGCACAGCACCTGCACACCACACCACACACCACAGCACACCACACCATACCACACCACGTGCACACCACAGCACAGCACAGCACAGCACAGCACACCACAGCACAGCACACCACAGCACAGCCCACCACAGCACACCACATGCACAGCACAGCACAGCACACCACAGCACACCACAGCACACCACAGCACACCACAGCACACCACACCACACCCCAGCACACCATACCACAGCACACCACCTGCACAGCACACCACACCACAGCAGACCACACCACGTGCACACCACACCACACCACAGCACAGCACACCACAGCACAGCACCTGCACAGCACACCACACCACAGCACAGCACACCACAGCACACCACAGCACACCACAGCACACCACATGCACAGCACACCACAGCACACCACACCACAGCACACCACAGCACAGCACAGCACACCACAGCACACCACAGCACACCACAGCACAGCACAGCACCTGCACAATCCTCAGGAGGACGTAGTCGAGAATGAACCAGGCAAGGGAGTGGATGAGGAAGAAGGCGAGTGGACTCCACAGAAAAAGGTGACTCACCGACCAGCTGACCAGCACGCCCTGCAACAGCCACTCCGATATCGGCTCCATCACCATCGTCAAGGGCACCAGTGATGAACGCAACTTTATCCACCTGGGTAGGTGGATTTTATCTTGCTATAGATGTGCTTGTGCTTGTTGGTGTGCTTGTCATTGTTGCAGTGGTTAATTTTCTTGTGGTTTTTATTGTTTGTATTGTTATTATAGTTGTGGTTGTTAGTGATGGTGTGGTTAATGTTCTTTGGCTGTTGGGGCTGTTCATGGTTGTGGTTAATGATGTTTTCGGTGAGCTGAAAGGAAAAGATAGATGGATAGATAGATAGATAGATAGATAGATAGATAGATAGATAGATAGATAGATAGATAGATAGATAGATAGATAGATAGATAGATAGATAGATAGATAGATAGATAGATAGATAGATAGATAGATAGATAGATAGATAGATAGATAGATAGATAGATAGATAGATAGATAGATAGATAGATAGATAGATAGATAGATAGATAGATAGATAGATAGATAGATAGATAGATAGATAGATAGATAGATAGATAGATAGATAGATAGATAGATAGATAGATAGATAGATAGATAGATAGATAGATAGATAGATAGATAGATAGATAGATAGATAGATAGATAGATAGATAGATAGATAGATAGATAGATAGATAGATAGATAGATAGATAGATAGATAGATAGATAGATAGATAGATAGATAGATAGATAGATAGATAGATAGATAGATAGATAGATAGATAGATAGATAGATAGATAGATAGATAGATAGATAGATAGATAGATAGGGCCCGCGCTGGGTCAAAATTTTGTGGGGCCCATTTTTTTTCTAAAGTCCCATGTATAATGCGCACTTTTTTTATTTTTAAACTCACCCTTAATAAGCTCCTAGTCGGCTTCATATCAATAAAACCCCCACATAGAAAGTGTCTTCTTTTTTTTATAATTATTTTAATTTTTAGTTTTATTTGTATAAAGTGAGCGTTAAATCTTTTTTAAGAAAATGAAGAAAACATAAAATTGATTTATTATAAGTTAAAAACACGGATTATAGCTATAGTTTATAGAGAATCTTTTAGACAAATATAAATTTAATGTTAAAAAAACTTGTTTATGCATATTCAAACTGATATAATTGTTAATTCATTATTCTGCGTTGTTTCTTATTCGCCCAAAGTTTGTAAATACATTTAAAGTCTATTTCTTTAACTTCTTTACCTTAATTAGAGATATTCATTAAATTTTCTAAATTTTTTATATTTATACTATTTCTTAGGTCAGATTTTATTAAGTTTTGTCTACTGAATCCCCTTTCACACTCTACAGTTGATACTGGCGATAGTAACAATCGTTTGGCAGCTTCTGCTGATGCTGGATAAGATTTAGAGTTTTTAATGGCCAAATTAGTTGTAGATTTTATGTCAGTGACTGACTTATTACCAGAGCTATGGCTGGCTCGAGTGAAGCTGGCGAAGCTGAGTAGTTCAGGTTGTGAGCTCTCCATACCCACAGCCTCTAGGTACTCAGATACTGTTTCTATGTCTGAGTGTATTTTGGAAACTGAAATACTTGGATAAAAAATTGTTCATTGCTGTTAATACAGACCCCTCCTCGTTGTCTGAAAACCAACTATTGAGGCTTTCAACAACCTTTCCGCATACAGGCTCTGCTTCAGTTCTCTGTTTCACACTGTCTTTAATAGTGTGACCTTCATAATCAAAAATACACAGACCAAATTCATCAGGCTTTGGAATGTTAGGTATAAGCTTTAAAAACTTCTGCATCATGGAGTCTGACTTAGTTTGTAACATGTACTCCAAAGTCTGAATAGTTGCTGTTAAAAGGTGTGCAATCTCAGAATACTGCTGCGGTCATTCCTTGACAGATTCAAAACAACCAACATTCGCACAAAAAACATTCTAATTAATTTAATGTAAATTTTTATTTAGACTTAAGATTATAATATTTTAATATACTGTGAAGAACCACTTGAGGAAGACATTTGACAGGTTTCTTAGTAATAGCTTTTTTAATATCTTTTTAATTTCACGCGACTTTAATGACCTAACGGTATTACAAAGTATGCTATACAACACAAGTATTATATAGATTGACAGAGGCTTATATAGATTGATCTAGTCTGCACGCGAATGACCGGATTAAAACAGGCTAATTTTGATTGGCTCAACTTTTCAATAACAACTTCTTCCCGCAACATTTTTTTAGACAAAGAAACATATAAAAAATGCCCAAAAAAAATCGAAAATAAAATTTGGATAAAAAAATATAAAAATTCATTGGGGCCAATCAGGATTCTTTCGGGCCAATTTTGAAAAAGTGGGGCCATTGGCCCCGATGGCCCTCGACAGCGCGAGCCCTAGATAGATAGATAGACAGATAGACAGATAGACAGATAGATAGATAGATAGATAGATAGATAGATAGATAGATAGATAGATAGATAGATAGATAGATAGATAGATAGATAGATAGATAGATAGATAGATAGATAGATAGATAGATAGATAGATAGATAGATAGATAGATAGATAGATAGATAGATAGATAGATAGATAGATAGATAGATAGATAGATAGATAGATAGATAGATAGATAGATAGATAGATAGATAGATAGATAGATAGATAGATAGATAGATAGATAGATAGATAGATAGATAGATAGATAGATAGATAGATAGATAGATAGATAGATAGATAGATAGATAGATAGATAGATAGATAGATAGATAGATAGATAGATAGATAGATAGATAGATAGATAGATAGATAGATAGATAGATAGATAGATAGATAGATAGATAGATAGATAGATAGATAGATAGATAGATAGATAGATAGATAGATAGATAGATAGATAGATAGATAGATAGATAGATAGATAGATAGATAGATAGATAGATAGATAGATAGATAGATAGATAGATAGATAGATAGATAGATAGATAGATAGATAGATAGATAGATAGATAGATAGATAGATAGATAGATAGATAGATAGATAGTGACAAACAGACCGAATCATTCTGCGTTGGAAGTACTCTACAGAGTAGTCTCCCGAGTTCTGAATGGCGGGCTGAGAACACACCTTCACCTTCCAGCCACTGAGGTTTTTGTAAATTGCAGTTTTGTTGTGAACACCCTTTGTAAATTAAACTGTTTTTTACCAAGCACACACACACACACACACACACACACACACACACACACACACACACACACACACACACACACACACACACACACACACACACACACACACACACACACACATACACACACACACACACACACACACACACACACACACACACACACACACACACACACACACACACACACATACACACACACACACACACACACACACACACACACATACACACACACACACACACACACACACACACACACACACACACACACACACACACACACACACACACACACACACACATACACACACACACACACACACACAAACACACACACAGAGACACACACACACACACACACACACACACACACAACCTATCAATGAATATCTGGGACAAGTAGTAATCCTCTGCTAAGTAGGGCGCCAGTGCTTTGAGACCTCCAGCGGCATCGAGCACATGCCGACGGAAGAGACACGACATGCCGGTCATGCAGTTGATGCCCATCATGTCCGCAAGCAGGTAGATCTTCGAGTGCTGTGTGCCGAAGTGCACCTGTGCTTGTTGTGGTGTGGTGTTCTTGTGTTGTGGTGTGGTGTGCTTGTTGCGGTGTGGTTGTGTTGTGGTGTGGTGTGCTTGTTGCGGTGTGGTTGTGTTGTGGTGTGGTGTGCTTGTTGCGGTGTGGTTGTGTTGTGGTGTGGTTGTGTTGTGGTGTGCTTGTGTTGTGGTGAGGTTGTGTTCTGATTGTGTGTGGTTGTGTTGTGGTGTGGTTGTGTTGTGGTGTGGTTGTGTTGTGGTGTGGTTGTGTTGTGGTGTGGTTGTGTTGTGGTGTGGTTGTGTTGTGGTTGTGTTGTGGTGTGCTTGTGTTGTGGTGTGGTTGTGTTCTGATTGTGTGTGGTTGTGTTCCAAGATCCAAGAAAGTAGACCTCTTAGCGACCAATTCATGGCAATAGCAACTACGCTTCCTCCAAGTGACACACCTTCTCGAGAACAGCAGCGAATCCCGAACGGTCATGCACGAAGGGCAGTTGGTGCACCAGACCCACCTTCTCCTTCATCGCCAACACCATCTCCATCAGCGTGTCCTTACGCACTGTGGTAGAGGTCGTCATGTACAAGCTTGCAGAGCCAGCATAACTTTTCACGGCTCTTCTCTGGCTAGTCTCTTAAATATTTGACGGCTACGGCTCGGCTACGGCTCCGAAAGGGTATCACAAAAGACAAACTTGTGACTAAAAAATTGGCTTAACGCGCATTTTTTCATTAAAAATTTTATTTTGAGAGCCAAAGCCACCAGTTTTTTTTGGCTCTGGCTCCTTAAAAAGTAGCGGTTTTCGGATCCACGGCTCCGGCTCGGCTCTACAAGCCTAGTAATGATGTTGCAAGCATCATTCACACACATAAACTGACCAAGACAGATTTGGAAGAAATAAAACCCATGCAAGAGAAACAAACTTCAACGAACAACACCGTATTGTCTAATCAAGGCAGACACATGATGTACACTTGAAACACTTAAGAACACAGGAATTTATATACAAACAACACACACACACACACACACACACACACACACACACACACACACACACACACACACACACACACACACACACACACACACACAAACACACACACACACACACACACACACACACACACACACACACACACACACACACACACACACACACACTTTGCAGTCCAGAGTCAGAGATGAGAACGAGGGGGTGCTTGGCATTGGTGTAACCTTGTAGCATGTTGTTGATCTTCGGGTTCACTCCCACCTTCTTGACCCCTGTGAGGTGGTAGAGATGATGTGTGCTTGCGGTGGTGAAGTGGTAAGGGAAGTTGTGGTGGTTTGTATTAGCGAGAAGTGTTTGTGGTGGTTGGTGGCTGTGGTGGTAACTGGATGACGGTGGCTTGATGAATAGCGGTGGTTGTTAAATGTTTGAAAGATCAATGGTGTGAGTCATATAGGAGACTTCTGAGAAAAGTGAGCAGATGGTCATTAACCAGTATGAATACAAATAGAACGAAAAAATGGGTCCAAAAATCAAATATTGAGTTCAAAAAAATTCAAAGTGTACATTTTTAACATGCAATATCTTTTCATATTCAATATGTCGTTTCAAACAATAAACTGCAAATTTTCCCTCTTCAATTTACTTTGTGTTTTAATTTCATACATGAATCAAAAAAAATAATTTTAATGGTTGAAACCCATGAAAGCAAGCTTCGCAGCATGTTAAACGTACTGATCAAAAATAAAATAGGAAATAAAAAATAGTCCCAATTAAAAAAGTGATACTTAATAGACAAATGCTATAATACTGTATAACATTTTAAGTATAAAAAGATTCGGGAAGCTGTTGCTATTTATAATTAGAAGGTACCAAAATATTGTTCGCGCTGGATTCTTGACAGGCTGCTCTGGTCGAGCACTCGCACGTGGAGGCCTCGACGAGGGGCTGCTTATTGGAGGCAACTCTCGCATTGTTTGTCTGAAACAACTTCCGGAAAGGAACTTAGTCATTTGGAGAACATTTCACAATTGGTTTTTAAACCTTAAACACCAATCGAATCGACCCATCGCACCTTTCAACAATGTTTGTACACAATTATTTTTTTAGAGTTAGTGATTTTTAAAAATTTTTATTAGAGCTGTTCCACGATTTAAAATTATAATCGCGATTAATCGTTCGATTAAAAACTTTAATCGTGCTCAATCGTATTTTACGCAATGTTTTAGCCTAAATGACATTATTATAAAAATATATATATATTTTTTTTTTTAAAAACAAATTTAATAAACAATTTTATCAAAATTATTTATAAAAGTAATCAAAATTTTAAAGAAGAAAAAAAGAATCCATAAATGAGAAAAAATGCAATTGTCACACATTATTTTTGAGTCAGTTACTCAAGCAAACAAGTTTTTCAACATTAGTTGGATCTAAAGAGACTCTTTCTTTGCTAACTATGTGTCCTGACAAGCTGAATAAACGTTCACATGGAACTGTACTTGCAGGAGATGACAAGTACTTTCTTGCCAGTTTCGCAAGAGCCGGATATACCCTTTCGTGTTGTTGCCACAAAACAAGAGGACAACTCTCAAAGCCTGCCTCAGATTCTTTTCTACAACGTTTAATGATTGACTTAGGAATCATTGAGGTATTTTCATCTTCAGAATCTCAAGTTACATATGTTCATAGTCTTTTGTTTGGGAAAGTTGTATAGTTTTTGTGATTTTCTTTTTTTCTTATAATTTCTTTAATTCTTTCATTTTTTTTAAAACATTTCAAATTTTTAAATTGGGGGTCTAATGATGTGGCAATTCTTGACCATTGGATGTTCGAATTATCATTCTCTTCTCCAAATCGGAAAAAAATTTTGTGTGTGACGAATGATATAAGCTGGATCATCTTCTAAATTGCATATTTATTTTGTAAAGTGACAAATTGCAAGTAACAATATTAACAATTTTAATTATTTTTCACCCTCTAGAAGTTCTGTTGCAAATCTTCAAGAAACGAGAAGTTTTTTGATGAAATGCAATTTTTCCCATTCGTTTGCTGACAGTAAATTAAAAGAGTGTTTGTGTTCACTTGCTGACAATGTAACCAAAACAGCGAAAAACAGTTCAATTTGGATAAGCTTAAATGCATCAAAATTTTAATGCGTTAATTTTTTAATGCGTTAATTTTGTAATGCATTAATTTTGTAATGCGTTAATTTTTTTATGCGTTAATTTTTAAATGCGTTAATTTTTTTATGCGTTAATTTTTTTTGCGTTAATTTTTTTATGCGTTAATTTTTTAATGCGTTAATTTTTAAATGCGTTAATTTTTTTATGCGTTAATTTTTTTATGCGTTAATTTTTTAATGCGTTAATTTTTTAATGCGTTAATTTTTTATTACGTTAACTTTTTTATTGCGTTAATTTTTTTTAAATGCGTTAAAATATTTGTCGTTAATTGATAAACGTATTAGCACAGCTCTATTATATATATATATATATATATATATATATATATATATATATATATATATATATATATATATATATATATATATATATATTTGTATACATAATTATCAGAATTTATTATTTCCTAAAAAAGACTGTTGTCTGTGTATAAGCCAATTAATATAACGAAATATGTTTATTAATATCTTAATATCAGAAGTTTTTGAAGCCAAAAAAACAAAGATTGCTTCAATGGGCGCTGATCATGACACGTGGCAAGAAAAACTATCAAATTCGACATGAGTATGTGAAGGTGGATGAAACGTTTGTACCATTTTGAAGTCGTTTCAGTTTAGAACAGTACATGCCATCTAAATCATGAAAATATGACTAAATTTGGTGCCTTTGTGATGCCAAAACGGGGTATTGTTTGAAAATGAAGTCATTTTTTGGTAATGATCACGGAGGTGAGTCAATTCGAAAATTTGGGAATATAATCAACCTGATAGAACATCTTGATGCTTGTCTAACAGTTGTTACGAATAATTTTTTACTTTACTAGAATTGCTCCGTGAAATGCAAAAATCGCTGTATCGGATTAGTGAGAACTGTATGCATAAATCTTGCAGTATTGCCCAAAGAAGTTACAGGAAAAAAACTAATTAGTGTTACTATCACGTTAGCCAACATGTTTATTATCCATGTGATAGACGTTTCAGCATTCAATCTTTACATCTTCTGGCGTGAGTTTAAGCGTAGAAAAAATTGAAGAAAAAATAGCTTTTTACAATTTTAAGTCAGAGCTATATTAAAAAAATATGATAAAAGCAATATGAAAATTATTCTTAATCACCCATTACTTTTTAACTCATCAGCCAAGACAGGTAGTCGTTTGTGCTGCAAAAAATGTATTTTTTAAAACTGTCTAACGTTGTCGAAAATGTCCTTTATGTATTAATTTTGCCAACTATGAATGAATAAACTAATTTTTTTATTGTTAAACATTTTTCCTAAATATTTTACTTAAGCTATTCAATGGGTCGTTTCAACATATTTGAATTAGACCCATACGGTCGCGAACGTTACTAAAAGTTGTAGAATGCTGTAAAATCGAAACTATAAATTATATTTCTATCTGAAAAGTGTGTTAGATTTTCAATAAATAATCAGACAAAGTCATGAAATTACAACAAAATAACTTCACAATTAAAAACACAGTGAGCGATTGAATAATGGTATGGGTCAAATCGACCCGTGTTGGTGTTTAAGGGTTAAAACAATAATTGCTGTTTATTCTTTGGTACTGGTGCCATTGGTGCTTCAGAGAAGAATTAAGCTAAAACCACACATCAACAACCAACAAACAAACTACAATCCAAAAACAACCACACCAAATTTTTGGAATTTGTAGAATAAACGGTTTTGAGTATACTATTTTGTTATCTTAACTTTAAATAGTAATCAAATAGTACATCAACTGGATCAAAAACCAATTCAACATCAACAACCACTTCAACTACATCAACAACCACTTCAACTACATCAACAGCCACTTCAACTACATCAACAACCACAACAGCTTCATCAACTACGTCAACAACTACGTCACCACTGAAACCTGCATCATGTGTCATATGCTGGTCATATGAGACAGCGATAACATGACAAGTGAGTGATTATGTGAGTTTGTGTTCATTTCAGATATGTATTTACTGTGTACTACTACTACTACTACTACTACTACTACTACTACTACTACTACTACTACTACTACTACTACAACTACTACTACTACTATTACTACTATTACTACTATTACTTCTACTACTTCTACTACTACTACTACTACTACTATTACTAATACTATTACTACTACTACTACTACTATTACTACTACTACTACTACTACTACTACTACTACTACTACTACTACTACTACTATTACTAATACTATTACTAATACTATTACTACTATTACTACTACTACTACTAGTACTACTACTACTACTACTACTACTACTACTACTACTACTACTACTACTACTACTACTACTTTTGGCAGATCAGCTGTTTCTCTTCCACCAAGTTGTTTTCTTATTTTTTCGGCTTTATCAAACTTCAATAAGGACATTGTTATGGCTCTCCTGAAAAGCAAATGGTCGAGTTTCTCCATTGATACGTTACAGTTACATGCTGCCACAACACTGACGTTTAATGAGTTTATAAATAAGTGTAACGACCAAATTATTATTTATTATCACTGAAACTTTAGCTATTTTATAGCTTAAAGGCAACTGTTGATTATAATCATAATTATCTGTCGAATAAAATTTTTTTTTCCAAAAACGTATTCTTGATTAAAGCCTCGGTAACAGCTTTCACATTCAACCAGGATTTTGATCATTGCTGATTTGAATTTTGATTCCAAAGCTCAAATGATTTCTATTGACAAATAAATTTTTTAAGATTAAAGATGCTGACGAGATGAGATTTATTATCTCGTGAGATTATAAATCTAAATAGACTATATGCAGTATAATATAGAATTGCGTCAATAAACGGTCAATTATCATAGGCGCCCTTAATTGCCATGACTCACACATGTGAACCGAGTTGACAATCTTGAATAGAATTGAGTACAAAACAAATCGCAAAGATGTGTTCATGGTGTGGTAGTGGTGTGGTAGTGGTGTGCTGCAGCATTCTTGTGGCGTAGCTGTAATGTAAGAAGCAATGCTCGAGTGGTAAGGAGAACTTGACAAATTGTTGAAGCCTTATCGTTGTTTTTACCTTGATTTCGTGCCTTCGAATGCAATTCTTTGTGGTATTAGTCTTGTGTGTGTGTGTGTGTGTGTGTGTGTGTGTGTGTGTGTGTGTGTGTGTGTGTGTGTGTGTGTGTGTGTGTGTGTGTGTGTGTGTGTGTGTGTGTGTGTGTGTGTGTGTGTGTGTGTGTGTGTGTGTGTGTGTGTGTGTGTGTGTGTGTGTGTGTGTGACGAAAAAGTGCATATATTTAACCAAACAAGTGGAATAAGTAACCGGTACTATCATGACAGCCTACCGAAAAAGCATTGACATGCGCCTGGTAGTGCTATCTTTAAAAATAGTACTATTACTAATTTTAAAAATAGTACTATTACTAATTGTAAAAATAGTAATATTACTAATTGTAAAAATAGTAATATTACTAATTGTAAAAATAGTAATATTACTAATTGTAAAAATAGTACTATTACTAATTGTAAAAATAGTACTATTACTAATTGTAAAAATAGTACTATTACTAATTGTAAAAATAGTACTATTACTAATTGTAAAAATAGTACTATTACTAATTGTAAAAATAGTACTATTACTAAGTGTAAAAATATTACTATTACTAAGTGTAAAATAGTACTCTTATTATTATATATTACTACTACTATAATATAATACTACTATTAGTATTACTACTTATAGTATTACTACTTATAGTATTACTACTTATAGTATTACTACTTATAGTATTGCTACTTATAGTATTACTACTTATAGTATTACTACTTATAGTTTTACTACTTATAGTTTTACTACTTATAGTATTACTACTTATAGTATTACTACTTATAGTATTACTACTTATAGTATTACTACTTATAGTATTACTACTTATAGTATTACTACTTATATTACTACTACTATAATATAATATTATTTTTATATATTATTACTACTAATAATATTACTACTACTACTACTACTAATACTACTACTACTACTACTACTACTACTACTACTACTACTACTACTACTACTACTACTACTACTACTACTACTACTACTACTACTACTACAATTACTACTACTACTACTCTGACAACTTTCTAGAGATATCGGAGCTACAGCCACCAGCACAGCAACTACGCAATCGGTTCAGGTGCACTGCATCTTAAATCTATACTTACTCTACCTATTGAATCTAAATCATGAGGCCTGACTGTGTCAATAAATAAAACACACACACACACCTACCTATCAACCTAACTACCCAAACACACACACGCACGCACAAACGCACACACACACACAAACACACACAAAGACACGCACACACAGACACACACACACCCTCTCCCACCCGCTTCTACCCACCTCCAACAAAGAGTCTTGCATCGATGTGAGGAAAATTCGACTTGAGTTTTTCGACCAGCAAGACAGCAGGGTCCTTCTCGTCCTCGATGCAGAAGAGCAGCTCAAACTGATGTGGTGGTGTTATGAGGGTGTTGTTGTTGTGTTGTGGTGGTGTTATGAGGGTGTTGTCGTTGTGTTGTGGTGGTGTTATGAGGGTGTTGTCGTTGTGTTGTGGTGGTGTTATGAGGGTGTTGTTGTTGTGTTGTGGTGGTGTTATGTGGGTGTTGTTGTTGTGTTGTGGTGGTGTTATGAGGGTGTTGTTGTTGTGTTGTGGTGGTGTTATGAGGGTGTTGTTGTTGTGTTGTGGTGGTTTTATGAGATTTTTGTTGTGGTGGTGCTATGAGGGTGTTGTTTTTATCGCATTCACAATTTTTCTTCCGCCTGACTAATTCGAATGTCAAAGTTAGAAGCACTTATCCATGTCATCCAGCTGGCGGCAGCATACCAGAGTACTGACTCCACCGTGGCGTTGTAAACCTGCTTCAGTGTCGCAAATTCACATCCCCAGTCCTTACCAGTGAGTGCTGCGATCACCTTAGTCCTTTCACGCATGGAAGCTGCCACCATTTGGACGTGCTTACCAAAGCTGAGACCATTGTCAATTACCACACCAAAGAACCTGCAGTGACTGCTGAAACGTAGTTGCTTGTCACAAACCACCACCGTTGTTGCGATGGTGTTGTATGGATGCTGTTTTTGTGTTGATCTTGTGAAATTGTTGTTGTAGTAGTGTTATAATTATTATGTTGGTGGTGTCATTGATAATGTTTGAAATGTTGTTGGCGTTGTGTTAGAATTTAAAATTTTGCAAAAATTATTTTTCTATAGATTTAAATGGATATAAAATCCATACTGAAAATAATATTGAAACTTAAGCAGAGTAGATGATACACTCACTCACTAGATCATTCACTAACTGACTCACTTAATAATTCACTGACTGACTGACTGACTGACTGACTGACTGACTGACTGACTGACTGACTGACTGACTGACTGACTGACTGACTGACTGACTGACTGACTGACTGACTGACCCACTCACTCACTCATCACATTGGCATGTTGACATGCCTCAATTTCATTTCAATTAGGATGAGACATGATGTGATCAAAGATAAATTGAAAATAAAAACACGTAAGTAGCACTTAACAGTCTTGAAGAAACTGACCCCAAAATGGTTTGAAACTTGGGAAAACACACACACACACAAACACACACACACACACACACACACACACACACACACACACACACACACACACACACACACACACACACACACGCACGCACGCACGCACACACACACATAAACACACACGCGTACACACTAACATAAATACATGCGCAAAAACACACACAAACTATCTTAACACCTGATAGCTTTCAAAGTCGATCGGTCTTGTTTAGTCTTATAACAAGACGCCCAAACAAACACACTTGTGTGCGTGTGTGCATAGATGCTTGCAATCAATCAAGCCAGGACAAACTTACTCCCTCAGCAAACCGATCAATGGCTAAGAGGTAGTTGTTGTTCTAATGTGTTTACTCAGAAATACTAAAGATTAGATGATCTTTTTATATCAAACAAAATAAAATATATAAAATACAATAAAATATAAATATACAAAAATATTTTAAAAACATAATTGAATAATGTTAAAATGCCAATAGAATAAAGACAAGGAGAGAGCGACCTTGGGATAGCAGAGGGAGAAGAAGGAAGTGAGGTTGTCATGGAGGTTCTTGTCCAGTCCATTCAGTGGCTTCAGGATGCTCACGCCCACAAACTCAAAGTCCTCAGGTACCGAACTCTTCCGATGCAATTTCATCCAGCTGTTTGTGTGTGTGTGTGTGTGTGTGTGTGTGTGTGTGTGTGTGTGTGTGTGTGTGTGTGTGTGTGTGTGTGTGTGTGTGTGTGTGTGTGTGTGTGTGTGTGTGTGTGTGTGTGTGTGTTTGTGTGTGTGTTTGTGTTTTTATCTTTAGAAAGTCAATTTTTAGATTAAAAGTAAATTAAAATGTATGAAAATATGATATGACGATGAAGCATTGAATGAGTTTAATAGGTGTTTGTATTGACAGAGGGTTTTTTTTATAAAGAACAACAGGATACTAAAGAAGAGCACTATAAAATGCTGAGAAACTTCTCAAATTGTCATGAAGCAAACAGCTTCAAGGAATAATTAATGCCGCCAAAACGGAAGTTATGCCATGGTCTTGAAGCTCCTTTGGGTTCACACCATGTTGGTGGTATTCCTCATTGCATTTTACTGCATTCAAGTTATACATTCAAAGCTGCCTTTCCTTTTAAAAAAAACTTTATGGTTCGATGCCTGAGTGACTGCGTTAGTGGCCACCACCTTCGCATCATGCCTTTTTCAAGCCTCCTCGAGTCCTTGCCACACCAAGGAAGGGTCCTTGCCACACCTCCTCGAGTCCTTGCAACACCAAGGAAGGGCATCGCTGAATGCTGTATTGGCCATCATTAATGAGTCTTTGCATTTCTAATTTTGAAATAAATTACATGGAATCCTCTGGAAAGAACTCAGCGGAATCAACTAAGGCAGTGAATTTGATGAAGGCTGATCAGACGAAAATGTAGGAAGGGGTGCTGCATCAATGGGATATGTCTGAAGATGATGATGATGATGACGATGATGCTGATGATGATGATGATGATATGAAGATGATAATATCTCTCTGATGAAACAAGCTAAGTGCAAACAATCTTAGATGGTGATGCTTGGCAAGGAGATGAAGAAGGTGCATGCAATGGCACAATGGTGCATTGTTTATCCCTTGATTTGGTTTCTTGATGGGCTGATAAGAAAATGGATTCCCAGTCCTTCTGAACAGACTGTTATTGTTTGAGTGGGTGACATGCCATCCTAGACTGTCTAGCTTCTTGTGGCATCTTCTAGTAGTGTGCTTCTATTAGTCAGTGAGTAAATTCAGAGCTTATTTGCATTTGCAAGTTCAAGAAAGTGCATTACAGCTCTCTCAAGGTTAGCAAATATAACATTAAATCATTCAAGAAAGCAGGATAAAAATGTTAAGAGGTGAACAATTTGAAACATGCTTAACAAAATTTCTTGCATTATTTTTAATTTATTTTTATAACAAAGAATTTTCACAGACAAATCAGTTATTTTGGTTAAAGGTATCTTAGCAGGGATCATTATTGTGAACTATTGTAAGGTTTCATCATTACAAATAGAGAGCAGATTGAGGGAGCACTGACAAATTAATAATTTGATGCTGTATAATAGGAAGCAGAATTGAGCTTGTTTTGTAACATATTTATAAAAATTTAACAAATTCTATAAATTACTCTTTAATTTGTGATACAAGTCAATATATTCTAACTAAAAAGTTTATTAAATTTAAAAGTCATTAAAAAACATTTCATGATATTTTAGAAATATGGTGTTGGAAAAGATTCTTACTACAACAAAGTGACTGGCCATGGTGCTTCTGATCAAAGAAACAAATAGAGTAAGGAACCAGGAAAGATAGTATACAAGAATCTTAATTTTGTGCTTCTTTAACCCCCTAGTTGAACTAGTAAGTCTGAAAGACACAAAACATAAGTCATAAAAGGGCATTCCACACAAAAGCTAAGAGGCATTTGAGAAAAGGAATAAGATAGCATGTGACTTGAATGGTTAAGAAAGTGTTTGAAAGTAAAAAATGAACCATTAAGAAAACTCACGCGTAGACGATAGCTGTGATGTGGATCAGCCACTGGAACCACCAAGCACAAAAGAGGCCGACGGCGATGTAGTAGACAACATAATCCACAGCCATTAGTTCAGACCTGACTCCTGGCAAGTTGTAGTACTCTGCTACGTACAATTTTTCATTATTTTGTTTGCTGGTTGTTATCGGTAAATGACTATCCACCGTAAAATAACTCATATTTTAACTTCTGAGAAAACCCCTGCCCGGTACAAAGTAGTGTTTACTTCCGATCAAAAGCCTATGAAGAATCACGAAGGAATGCGGAATATTATAAATCTCATGAATGAATCAATAGCTATTATATCGGGCTTTGAAGTAGCTTTCTATTCGTATGTTAATAACACAGAAGGGCGTTTGAAATCCTTTTAAATAATGGACCGAATAAAGACTAAATATAATTTCTGTTTGTTAAGATAATTATTTTTTTAAACTTTACTTAAAAACACCGCATTAAGTCCTTTAGGAATGTTAACCGAAAAAAACAGCACCCAGACTCGCAAAGAATTTTTACTAGGGTTATTTTTTCCTATTTTTCCACGGAACCAATACTTCTTGTGGCGTTTAATTTAATTCACGAAAAAAACTTGCCATGACTAAGAATCAAGTTTTTATAGCTCTAAAAATGTGAAAATTTGAATTTATTTTTGAATTGTAATAAAATATTTTATTGAATGTTTAAATGCATAACTCAATGAGTTCGTTAACCCATATTTGCTCAGTGTTCCATTATTGGAGCATCAAGAAAAAAAAGTAACAGAAAATTAAATAATCAGTAAATCTTTCATTTGTAAATTGAAATTTGTTTACAAATGAAATGGCTACAATATGGATTTAATAGTTTGATGATTATAGTAAAATTATATTTTTGGTGATTTTTTTTCTTAATTTAAAGAAGGAAAAAATTATTTTGAAAATATGGCTGAAAAAAAGTAATTACTAAAGTTTTCAAACTTTCTGTATTTATTTTTTTGCTTTTTCTCAATAACTTACCCTTCCTTCATAATAATTTTTAAAAATGCATAAATTCATAAATTTCTAGTCTACGTTAATTGTTAACAAATAATGAATGTTCCATTATTAGAACAGTGATCATGAATGTCGGGTGTCCAATTTTACTATAAGTTTTTAAATATTCATTTTATACGTGGTGCAAAAATTAAAAATGAGAAAAAAAGATAAATTTACCGAAGTTAATTGTTTTGCTAAATAAAAAAATTATAGAAAATGCTTTCTTGGAAGATCTCAGCATGACGACACACATCAACAAGATGACTCAAACCTGCTTTGTTTCTTTACGCCAAAGACGATCCATAAGATAGTTATTGGCCAAGGACTCACTGAGAACTTTGGTTTCTGCTTTGGTTCTCAGTCGAATTGACTATGGCAATATCATTTTTACTGGGTTGCCAATGACGCAGCTGCAGAAAATTCAGTCTATAATCAACACCACAGCTAGGCCCATGACAGGTGCTAGAAAGTATGATCACATCAGCCCTGTTCTCAAGGAGCTCCACTGGCTACGTGTGGAAAACAGACTTGAATAAAAAAACATCTTGTTAATGCACAAGTGTCTGTCTAATGAGTGCCCAGATTATTTGTCGAGTAGCATTGTCATGAGGGCTAGTCTTCCCCAGAGGGAAAGACTCAGGTCTGCTAGGTCAAGAGATGTAGTTGCACAGAGCTACAAACTCAAGTATGCATGTGCAAGAAGCTATTTTTTGTAGCGCCGACTCTTTGGAATAGTCTTCCCAATAGACTCAAATTCCCGAGCTCGACCGCGACATTCAGCCGTCCCCTCTATACGTACTTGTTTGGCAGATCACAATAACCCACAAATTTACTGCTCATTTCTTCCATTCATCAATTACGTGCTTCATAATCTTAAATTTTATTTTTATTTTTTTATTATTAATGGTTAATAAAAATTTTAAAATAATTATTATGATGAATATAATTATTAACTTTTCCATAACTAAGTGGTCTTGAAGCCCGTCCGAGTTAGCGCCACGATAATCTTACTCGTCGTTGTATCAGTGTTGATGAAAGCATGGCACCATACATTTTGGAAAAATGTTCAAAACAATTTATGAGAGAGAAGCCAATGAGGTTTGGATTCATGTTTCGGTGTCTTTGCAACCATCTTGATTATTCAATTCAATACAAGCCCTACCAGGGAACAACAGGTCCAGTATATGACAAGAGTTGAGTCTTGGTGCCAGCGTTGTTGTGATTTTAGTTTCAATATTACCAAATGTTTTCAGAGATAGATTTTTCAGGTCACTGAAGCTAATTGAAGAACTTCAAAGAGGAGGTTATGAAAACTGTGGGACAGTAAGGTACAACAGAATAGGAAAATGTTCAGTTAGGCTAAGAATTAGCATTGCTAGGTACAAAGCTTTAAAAAAAATTCTAGAGGTTCTTTTGATTATAAACTGGAAAAAGCATCCAACAGTATGAGATTCATTTGGAATGATATCTTTCTGGTTTATATCCTAAGAAATGTCAAGGGCATCAATCCAGTTGGTTCATGCCAACAGAGGAAAAAATACTTTCTGTTGATATGCCACTCTTCCTCAGGTAGTGGAAGGCCCAAAAGTGGCAATGCCTATGAAAAAATGAATGCCAAGCCCTGTTAGGTTCGATAAGCTCGGATATTATGTAATTTCCCCAGAAAAGCAAACCAGTTGCGCTCTTTCTAAAACTAACACAGGTAGAATATGTGAAAATGCTTTAAAACCTTTCACAAAAATGGAATATTTTTAATTTTTTTCCAATTTTATTTTTATATTCAATGGATAAAAAAATTACTGAAAAATGTTGTATTAACAAAACATTAAATTCAGTTTTAAATTTAATTTCCCCGTTCATGCCCAGTGTTCCATTATTGGAAAATTTACATTTTTGGTTCTAAACAAAACATTTTTTCTCATATCATTTTATTTTCTTTTTTTATCAATTGATTGTATTGTGAAAAATAAATTGTTGAAATAAATAAAATAAAGAATTAGAGCAAAAACGGGTTAAATAACCTAATTGTATAATTAAAAAAGTTTAAGTTCAAAACCACTAAAGAATATTTAGATAAACGTCAATGAACGGTTTTAATAATTTTTTTGGATTTCTAGGTAATTTTTGTGTTTTTATTTGATAGCCCGGATGTGTCAAAGTGCAATAATGTGAGTGAAACTTGTTGCGCGAACCATGCGCGCATTCAGCCCCGAATAAAATAAGGAAAACAATGAACATTTTCTAATTTACTAAACAAATTTTGCATCTTTTAACACTTAGATAAAACTAATATGCTTATTATTTAGTTTGCGCATTAAATTTATTTATATAATATGCTAAAAAAATTGGATTATTTTAAATCTGTGCTTTGATCTACGTTAACTTTCAATTAACGCGTTTATCAATTAACGCCGTTAAATATTTTAACGCATTAAAAAAAATTAAGGCATTTAACAATTTTAATGCATTTAAACTTATCCAAATTAAACTCTTTTTTGCTGTTTTGGTTACATTGTCAGCAAGTTAACAAAAACACTGCTAATTTACTGTCAACAAGCGAATAGAAAAATTGAATTTCATTAAAAAAATGTATTTCTTGAAGATTTGGCGAGAGGGTTGGCTTAGATGGTAAGTCGTTAGAGCTGCAACTTAAAGGTCGCCAGTTTCGAATCCCTGTTCAGCCAACCGTGAGCTATCATATACCTAGTGTATATGATGCGGTGTTTCACGACTTAGGTCGTGTGAGTGGCGCTTAAGTAGCGTGCCCGGGCGCTATACAAAACTGACATTTAATTTAATTTCAATTTTTAATTTGCAACAGAAATTCTAAGGGGTGAAAAATACTTGAAATCTTCAGTAATTTTACTTGCAATTTGTCACTTTACACAATATGCACTTCAGAAGATGATCCAGCTTATGTCATTCGTTTCACACACCAAATATTTCTCAAATTAAAGCAGAGAATGAATAATCAGAATATCCAATGGTCAAGAATTGCCACATCATTAGACCTCCGATTTAACAGAATATATATAAAAAATTAATAAACTATAAGAAAAAAAGAAAACCTCAAAAACTTTACAACCTTGCCAAACAAAGACTACGAACATATGTAACTTCAGATTCTCAAGATGAAGATACCTCAATGATTACTAAGTCAATCAGTAAACGTGATAAAAAAGAATCTGAGGTAGGATTTGAGAGTTGTCCTCTTGTTTGGTGGAAATAACACGAAGAGGCATATCTGACTCTTGCGAAACTGGCAAGAAAGTACTTGTCATCTGCTGCAAGTACAGTTCCATGTGAACGTCTATTCAGCTTGTCAGGACACATAGTTTGCAAGAAACGAGTCTCTTTAGATCCAACTATTGTTGAAAAACTTGTTTGCTTGAGTAACTGGCTGAAACAAGTAGTATATATACTCCCTCTGTATTAATCACCAATGCAAAAGACCGTCATTCTTCAAATTCTTCAGCATAGAAAGAAAAGTATCACGTGACTTTGTTTATTTCTGAATCAAAAAGCGCGATATAAGATATTCTAATTGTATGATATTAAATATATTTATTATACTTACCAGTTGTTAAAAACACTTATGGTTTATATTTTAATTGTTGGATTGAGTTTTATTTCTTGAAATTGATAACCGAACATTTCAGTCTCAGTCTCTCAGTCAATCGTTTCGGTATGCATTTGACTCGTCGCAACTTGAACTCGTCGCGAAATGTAAAAAAAAATTAATTTTTTACATTTTTTGAATAAATATGATTATAAAAACTTATTAATAGTGAAATAAAAAATTTACTCGTCGAAACAGGCTAAATGTAGGCTAAAAATTTTTAGCCTGTTTCGTACGTTAGGCTGTTTCGACGAGTAAATTTCTAATTTCACTGTTAATAAGTTTTTCTAATCATATTTATTCACAAAATTTAAAAAAAAATATTTTTTTTTTATTTCGCGACGAGTTCATGTTGCGACGAGTCAAATGTAATTCATCGTTTCCAGCTTTGAACAACAACAATACACTGCGGAACTTCAAAAGACTGCGACCAGAGATTTTTTTTTAGATATTCTAAGATATTCAATCTAAGTTAGTGAAGCCCTGCAAGAGCTTCTCTTGTTGAGAATTAGTGAAGACTTAAAGTTCACAACAGTTTAAGTCTTAGTTTCATTAGTTACTTTTTTCATGTTCATCATTAGGTTTTAAATAAAATTTATACAGACTCTATTTTTCATTTGTTTTATTTTATTCAATAAAATGTTTTCATATGGAAACAACTATGTATTTTTATTAAAAAGCTGGACTTGATAAAAGATCAAACAAATATATATAAATAATTCATTTGAAGAATAAAATTATTTAAATTTATACATGGGATATGGTTTATAATTGTCTGAAGAGAAATGCTTACTGCCGACTATTTCATGGTCTTTTAAAATCTTTTCTTTATTTCTGATTATGACCAACTTTCATTCGTCCTTCATTGAGTCTTTTGGAAATCTTTAAATTTAAATTGTAAAAAAGCTCAATTATACTAATAATTAGTAACTAATTATAATGTTTGAATTTAGAAATATGTGAGGAAAAAATTTATGTAATAGATTAATTGATTGATTGAGTGAAATTGTGGCATAACTTAATAATATTAAGTTAATATTCAATAAGTTTTACCTTGCAACTTCTTGTATCTTCTCTAGTTCTCTCCAGGATTGATTATTGCAACTCTCTTTACTATGGTCTCCCTGATGTTACTTTAGCTCCTCTTAACCCATTAACGCATGACTCAAAGGAATTAATTAATTTTTTAACATTTTATTGAAAACCCGATTCTAACAAATAAAATCAAAAAATTAGTCTGAAATATTTTATACAAAAAAAGTTATGATGAAAATAAAAAATGTCCTTAAAAAAGGACGCTATGCATTGCTACCGACGGTAATCACGATTCGTGGTAGATGCTGAAGCACTCCAAATGTAAAGCTACATTACATTTAAGGCATTTCTTTTCCACTTTCTTTCCACATTGCTTGCATCTTTTTTGGCCATCTTCAATTTTACCAATAAAATGATCTTTTCCATCGTATCGGACATCTGCAATCACGCTTTTAGCATCAAATAATGGACGCACTTTGGCCATCTTGTCTAACTTATTAATTTTCTCGTTGTCATTGCAATGCAAATATCTTAATAACTCTTCAAATCTGTTGACAGTCATAGCATTGCTTACAGCTAGATTGTGTACATCGTCGCTCTGTTCCCAGTACATCCTGCGGTTTGCCAAAGGAACATAACCTGAAAGCATGAGTATAGCCAGCACCACTCTATATTCATTTTCAGTAGCATTCAGCTGTTTTAGTTTTTGGCTGGCATATAAATTTGACATGTCTGTTATTAGCTTGATGACTGGTACATCCAAAAATAAATTAAACAATGTGAGAGGAGACATGTTTTCTAAATTTGGTTTGTCCTCTGAACTATTATCTGCCAATAATCCAGTAGTAATGTCTTTTTTGGTCCATCTCCGATCAATTTTAATTTTTTTAGCTGGCCTTTTTACAGCAGTTTCTTCTCTACTTATAGTGGTTTTCTCTTCCCCAATTTTGGAAATTACTATTTCTGCTTCTGCATTTAGCTGGTTTCTTGATAAATTATCTAGAGTACCTTCACCATCCTCGGGTCCACTATCCTCATCAGAGCAGTTTGGGTCAGTAGGAGGAATCATGACTATATCTGCTGAAAAGAAATCATTGTCATCTTCCAAAATACTAAGGACTTCATGAAGAGCGAATCTGAAAATAATTGTTTTTACCATCAGTATTACTGCATAGTGTCCTTAAAAAAGGACACTCAATAAAACACAGTTTTTGGAAATAATATTACATGTAAAATAAAATTTATTTTAAATAAAGATATAAGAATGAATAACAATGAAATATTATTATACATTATGAATGGTAGACATTAAATAAAATTATAACTAACTTTTTTTCATGAGCCATGACAAAAACACAAAAAATTTAGTTATCGCCTTGAAAAATCAGAATATCGAAACAATCTATCAATTTCAAATCACAAAAATTTTTTTAACAAAGACTTCAGTTTATATAGGACAGGATTAGCTGCAAAGATAATAAATATAATCAAGATAACTATTATTAAAAAAACTTTTTATTGCTGTCCTTAAAAAAGGACAGTATGCGTTAATGGGTTAATAAAGCCTTTAATTGTGCTGCTCGTCTTGTTGCTCGTGCTCCTAAGTTTTCTCACATTTCTCCTTATCTTCGTTTGTTACATTGGTTGCCTTTAAGATCTAGAGTGACTTTTAAAATATGCCTAAATATTAGAGGTCGGACCGGGTACCCGATCCGACCGGGTACCCGCGGGTACCTGCGGGACTCCCGCGGGAACGGGAATGAAAATTAATTTCAGGACGGGAAAAGTCGGGAACCGGGAATAGGTTTTCGGGACGGGAACGGGAATCAATATTCAAATCGGGAACGAGAAAAATCGGGAACGGGAATATACTTTGAAATCGGGAACGGGAAAAACGGGAATAAAAGTTATTGGGAGTGGATTTTTCAACAATTATACTTCAGCAGACTCCTAAGTAGTAAAATCTCTATTTCATCGATAATCCGTACTTAAAATAAGTATTAAATGCAATAGAAATGTATAAAGAAGTCACCATTGCGATGTCAATGTCAAAATCTCTAACATTACATTTGAAGTTGTTATGGCGAGTCCAAATATTAGGGAAATTATAACAAATGGGTGATGATGAAAACTTTTCAGATGAAATCAAACTGGTCAGTTATATTATTTTTATTTTATAAATTCATACTTTGAATTTGAATTATTAATTTCCAGTTGAATGCTCAGTTGATCATTTTGACAAAAAAAGATGCCCATTAATAATAATAATGACGAGCATTATTATAGTGGCGTATAACCCGAACGGGCTTCCAGGCCACTTAGGCTGCATATTTTCACTTGCGCCTTTAGGTACTAGGGCATTGGTTGCACTTGAACCTAGGACCTTTCATTCTTGGTCAAGCCGAGAGTCGTTGCCGACTCAGCTACCCGTTCATTCACTCAGCTACCCGTTCACCCATTGATCTCATTCATATGGCAGCATGTCTGTTGCATCCCCCGGTATAAAAAAATAATATTTAAAAAGTTTGGGATAGAAAAAAAATAAATACCACGACTTTCATTAAAGAAACTTTGATTCCATTTTGTACCGCCAGACCAAGCTCCAGTGACGTTGAGAAAAAAAACAAATGATGGTTATTTATACCCTATATGTTAGTTTTTATAACGTAAAAATTATTATAAAATTTTTTTACTATCAAATTATACGAATGATTTTATTTTTGCAGTTGTGGAGAATAAGAATTTTGTCAAAAAACATATTTCTAACATTATTGAGGAATTAATAATAATGAACGAGTTAAAAGATTCAGAAGAGGATGAATTGTACAAATATTTACTATTACGTCCCACCAAAATTGAAGATTATAAAGATGTTAAATCTATTGGAGTAAAAAAAAATTCCAATACTACAAGAAGTAGCCAAAATTTTGTTTATTATACCTGCAAGTTCTATTCCTTGTGAACGGAATTTGTCAACATGTGGTCGTTTAACTTCAGACCCAAGATCACCTAATTTGAAAGCTAAAACTTTTGACGGTTTAACCCGTATGAAAAGCAATAAAAACTTGATTGAATTACTCAAAAACAATGACTAACTTCAATACTTTCATTTCAATAATAATTTGAAATTTAAATCGTGTTGTTTATTTTGTTAAAAGAAATATTTTCTGACTTTCAAATAAGGAACTTTAAGAAATTAAGTTAGGACTAGCAAGTTTGGGACCAGTGAAAACGGCAGCAAAAACAAATTAATAAACAAAATTTTTGTAGTTGAAATGGGCCGAACTGGGTCAAAAAGTTTCGGGAATGGGTCGGGACAGGGAATCGAGTTGCGGAAACGGGACGGGACGGGAATCAAAATTCTGATGGTCTATCGGAAACGGGACGGGACGGGAAAATTAACTTCGGGAATGGGACGGGACGGGAATCAAAATTCTGATGGCCCATCGGGAACGGGACGGGACGGGAATCAAAATTCTGATGGCCCATCGGGAACGGGACGGGACGGGAAAACAAAATTCGGGAACGGGACGGACCGGGAATGAAAAATCGTCTATGTCCGACCTCTAATATATATATATATATATGTATATATTCTATATCTATGGGTGAGAATTTTAAAAAACAATCAATCAATCAATCAATCAAATAGATTTCTTTAGCGCTCTTTTTCAAATTCAAAAAAAAGTAAACAATATAAAACACTACCTTGGCAAAAAAAAATTAATCAATAAATTTAATCTTGACTTTATTTATTATTATTATTATTATTTTAATTACCAAACCATGAGGATTAAGTCAACTCTCGCACATATAACTTACACATCCAATTCACTTTTAGACACTTTTTTTTGCTGTTTCTCGGTTTTTAAAATGGCAACAGAAGTTTAAAATTGCAAATATATTTGATTATATATTAAGGATTCTAAGAATACCAATTATAAGGTTGAAGGTCTAACGGAGCTTGGATCAAGCAATAACCCAGTGTTCAAAAGTTACTCAATAAGATATAAATTTTATATTATAAAATCTCCGAAAGGACGGAATGAGTAATATATACGTGCACGAACCACCCACTAATGGAAAGGTTAGTTTCTCTGATCCGATTATTTTAAAGCATTCATTTTAATAAATTGAGGCATCTTTTCTACCTCATAAAGTTGATGTGTCTACTAAGTAGACTCTACTTATTAACTTGTTGATGCCAAGGTGCTCCTGCTGACGTCTGCAGGCGATGTCGAAGTGGAATTGTGGTCCAAGGAGGCGCCCATAGCTTCCCGCAATTTTGTGCAGCTCTGCATGGAAGGTGGTGGTGGCTGTTGGTGGTGGTAGTGGTGATGGTGGCTGTTGGTAGTTGTGATGGTATTGGTGGTAGCTGTGGGTGGTGGGGAGACAAAGGATTCGTTTTTTACTTCATGATACATGTAGTTTTTTTAATCAAAGACATCTTGCATCCCTGAAAGGTTACTATGACAACAGCATCTTCCACCGTCTGGTGAAGGACTTCATCGTGCAGGGGGGAGATCCTGGCGGGGACGGCAGTTCCGAAGGCGAGTCCATCTATGGAAAGCCATTCCCTGTGAGCGGGCCATGCTGTGTCGTCAATGGGGAGGGAAAGTATTCACAAATACACTAACATACATGCTCACTTGTTCATATATTATGCATTGAAAATGACTACCCATGAAAATGACTACCCATGAAAATGACTACCCATGAAAACGCCTACCCATGTAAAATTTGAATTCCTGGAAAAATGTAACACTTAAGTATTCACAAAGAATAAACATTTGGACTTTCTTCTAATTTCTCATCATTTCAAAACTACCCCTAAATTAATATTAAACTTATGGGAAATTTGCATATTTTAAGAAGATATATTTAGAAACATTTTTTTATAATATTTATTTTTTATAAATATTAGGTGTTAATTTTTTTCTAATTTTATAATTTTCCAAAGATGATGTTTTCAGCGGTAGGCATTTTCATTGTCATTCTGCATACAGACATACATACACCCAAAAAGACACATACATACAGGCACACTTATACACAAACATACATACATACATACATAAATACATACATACATACATACATACATACATACATACATACATACATACATACATACATACATACATACATACATATACACACACATACATACATACATACATACATACATACATACATACATACATACATACATACATACATACATACATACATACAGGATGAGTTCCACTCTCGCATACGTTTCGTGCGCAGGGGCTTGCTGGGCATGGCAAACAGTGGAGTCGCCAATGACAACACCTCCCACTTCTTCTTCACTCTCGCACCCACCCCTGAACTCAACAACAAAAACACCATCTTTGGCAGGGTAGTCTTTGTCATGTTAGGTTTACGATTGTGGTCTACACAAGAGGTCGGACCGGGATTATTTATATTCCAGAAATTATTTTCCAGTCCCGTTCCCGAAACGTTTTGACCTGGTCTCGACTCATTCCCGAAACAAACACTTGTGTCTCCCATTTCTTCTCGCTGCCGTGTTCACCGATCTTAAACTTGCTAGTCCTAACATTTATCAACATTTATTATTTGAACGTCAGAGAATATTTCATCTGACATGTTTTCATCTTCACTCATTTGTTCTAATCTCCCTAATATTTGATCTCGCCATATTAACTTCAAATGTATTGTTGGAGATTTTGACATTGACAATGCTGTTGTGGCTTCGTTATACATCTCTATTGCATTTAATACTTAGTTTACGTACGGAGTATCAATGAAATATAGATTTCCATACTTAGGAGTTTGCTGAAGAATACTTTTTAAAGAATCCATTGCATCATATACAACATAAAGTAAATCGAATTAAATCTTGTAAATGATTTCTTGTTTGTTTTCCCAAGTTTTAAAGTTCCTTTTGCTTGATATAAAAAAGTAAATGTGATAACAAAATTATGTTAAAATTCAAATATCAATTTAAACTTTTTTTTACTGTTTAAAAAAAGTAGAGAATTAATTACCCAGTTTTCTTGACGTATTTTACTACATCTTTAGCATTCTAAAGATATTGGGTAATCTGCTGCCAACTCAGAAAACTTTTTGAATAATGCAAGATTTAAATTAGGAACAGAACAGCCAAATAATTTTTTTAGAATTTTTAAAAGCCTTTTTTACATTTGATGCATTGTCAGTTTTGCAAGTAAAAATCTAATGATATACCATACCATATTCCTGAAAGTATAAAATAATTATTGGAAATATTAAAACATGGGGATGTTTATCTTGTATAAATAAGTAAAAATACATTGAATAAATTAATACGCAGAGTTTATTAATTTCCTCAAGAATATTTCTCGATGAGTGATTTACATTAAAAGCAGTTGTTGCCAGAACTCTGTCTTGAAGCTCCCCTTCTCCATTATTGTCTCCAACATAATGTAAGGTGACTCCAAAATGTGAATTTCCAGAACGTTTATTTTTCAAATATCAAGGGAAAGGCTTTTAAAATCATTGTTCTGTAATGTCATTACTTTTTTCAATGCCAGTAACTTTTATTATCGTTTTTTCCGTTTCTGATTCCAAGGTTGATTCCCGTTCCAGTCCCGAAAACCTATTCCCGGCTCCCGACTTTTCCGGTTCAGAATTTAGTTTTCATTCCCGTTCCCGTGAGAGTACCGCGGGTACCCGGTCTGACCTCTGGTGCACACACAGACTGGGGGCGCAACATTTTAGGAAAACGAAAGTAGGACGGCAGAAGTGAGTGCACTTCTTTTCTTCTCCTTAAGACTGCTTCCATTTTCGTCTTTTTCCTGTATCTGCCTTTTGCTGCGACTCCCTTCTTACTTTCTCTCACCACATCCATTCAATCCTCCTTGCCCTTCTTCTCCTCTCTGTCCTGGTGCCTCCCTCTTGAGCACTCTCCTCTGTCCTGGTGCCTCCCTCTTGAGCACTCTCCTCTCTGTCCTGGTGCCTCCCTCTTGAGCACTCTCCTCTGTCCTGGTGCCTCCCTCTTGAGCACTCTCCTCTCTGTCCTGGTGCCTCCCTCTTGAGCACTCTCCTCTCTGTCCTGGTGCCTCCCTCTTGAGCACTCTCCTCTCTGTCCTGGTGCCTCCCTCTTGAGCACTCTCCTCTGTCCTGGTGCCTCCCTCTTGAGCACTCTCCTCTGTCCTGGTGCCTCCCTCTTGAGCACTCTCCTCTGTCCTGGTGCCTCCCTCTTGGACACTCTCCTCTGTCCTGGTGCCTCCCTCTTGAGCACTCTCCTCTGTCCTGGTGCCTCCCTCTTGAGCACTCTCCTCTGTCCTGGTGCCTCCCTCTTGAGCACTCTCCTCTGTCCTGGTGCCTCCCTCTTGAGCACTCTCCTCTGTCCTGGTGCCTCCCTCTTGAGCACTCTCCTCTGTCCTGGTGCCTCCCTCTTGAGCACTCTCCTCTGTCCTGGTGCCTCCCTCTTGAGCACTCTCCTCTGTCCTGGTGCCTCCCTCTTGAGCACTCTCCTCTGTCCTGGTGCCTCCCTCTTGAGCACTCTCCTCTGTCCTGGTGCCTCCCTCTTGAGCACTCTCCTCTGTCCTGGTGCCTCCCTCTTGAGCACTCTCCTCTCTGTCCTGGTGCCTCCCTCTTGAGCACTCTCCTCTGTCCTGGTGCCTCCCTCTTGAGCACTCTCCTCTGTCCTGGTGCCTCCATCTTGGACACTCTCCTTTCTGTCCTGGTGCCTCCCTCTTGAGCACTCTCCTCTCTGTCCTGGTGCCTCCCTCTTGAGCACTCTCCTCTGTCCTGGTGCCTCCCTCTTGAGCACTCTCCTCTCTGTCCTGGTGCCTCCCTCTTGAGCACTCTCCTCTGTCCTGGTGCCTCCCTCTTGAGCACTCTCCTCTCTGTCCTGGTGCCTCCCTCTTGAGCACTCTCCTCTGTCCTGGTGCCTCCCTCTTGAGCACTCTCCTCTGTCCTGGTGCCTCCCTCTTGAGCACTCTCCTCTCTGTCCTGGTGCCTCCCTCTTGGACACTCTCCTCTGTCCTGGTGCCTCCCTCTTGAGCACTCTCCTCTGTCCTGGTGCCTCCCTCTTGAGCACTCTCCTCTGTCCTGGTGCCTCCCTCTTGAGCACTCTCCTCTGTCCTGGTGCCTCCCTCTTGAGCACTCTCCTCTCTGTCCTGGTGCCTCCCTCTTGAGCACTCTCCTCTGTCCTGGTGCCTCCCTCTTGAGCACTCTCCTCTCTGTCCTGGTGCCTCCCTCTTGAGCACTCTCCTCTGTCCTGGTGCCTCCCTCTTGAGCACTCTCCTCTCTGTCAGGGTGCCTCCCTCTTGAGCACTCTCCTCTGTCCTGGTGCCTCCCTCTTGGACACTCTCCTCTGTCCTCGTGCCTCCCTCTTGAGCACTCTCCTCTGTCCTGGTGCCTCCCTCTTGAGCACTCTCCTCTGTCCTGGTGCCTCCCTCTTGAGCACTCTCCTCTGTCCTGGTGCCTCCCTCTTGAGCACTCTCCTCTGTCCTGGTGCCTCCCTCTTGGACACTCTCCTCTGTCCTGGTGCCTCCCTCTTGAGCACTCTCCTCTGTCCTGGTGCCTCCCTCTTGAGCACTCTCCTCTGTCCTGGTGCCTCCCTCTTGAGCACTCTCCTCTGTCCTGGTGCCTCCCTCTTGAGCACTCTCCTCTGTCCTGGTGCCTCCCTCTTGAGCACTCTCCTCTGTCCTGGTGCCTCCCTCTTGAGCACTCTCCTCTGTCCTGGTGCCTCCCTCTTGAGCACTCTCCTCTGTCCTGGTGCCTCCCTCTTGAGCACTCTCCTCTCTGTCCTGGTGCCTCCCTCTTGAGCACTCTCCTCTCTGTCCTGGTGCCTCCCTCTTGAGCACTCTCCTCTGTCCTGGTGCCTCCCTCTTGAGCACTCTCCTCTGTCCTGGTGCCTCCCTCTTGAGCACTCTCCTCTGTCCTGGTGCCTCCCTCTTGGACACTCTCCTCTGTCCTGGTGCCTCCCTCTTGAGCACTCTCCTCTGTCCTGGTGCCTCCCTCTTGAGCACTCTCCTCTGTCCTGGTGCCTCCCTCTTGAGCACTCTCCTCTGTCCTGGTGCCTCCCTCTTGAGCACTCTCCTCTGTCCTGGTGCCTCCCTCTTGAGCACTCTCCTCTGTCCTGGTGCCTCCCTCTTGAGCACTCTCCTCTGTCCTGGTGCCTCCCTCTTGAGCACTCTCCTCTGTCCTGGTGCCTCCCTCTTGAGCACTCTCCTCTGTCCTGGTGCCTCCCTCTTGAGCACTCTCCTCTGTCCTGGTGCCTCCCTCTTGAGCACTCTCCTCTGTCCTGGTGCCTCCCTCTTGAGCACTCTCCTCTCTGTCCTGGTGCCTCCCTCTTGAGCACTCTCCTCTGTCCTGGTGCCTCCCTCTTGAGCACTCTCCTCTGTCCTGGTGCCTCCATCTTGGACACTCTCCTTTCTGTCCTGGTGCCTCCCTCTTGAGCACTCTCCTCTCTGTCCTGGTGCCTCCCTCTTGAGCACTCTCCTCTGTCCTGGTGCCTCCCTCTTGAGCACTCTCCTCTCTGTCCTGGTGCCTCCCTCTTGAGCACTCTCCTCTGTCCTGGTGCCTCCCTCTTGAGCACTCTCCTCTCTGTCCTGGTGCCTCCCTCTTGAGCACTCTCCTCTGTCCTGGTGCCTCCCTCTTGAGCACTCTCCTCTGTCCTGGTGCCTCCCTCTTGAGCACTCTCCTCTCTGTCCTGGTGCCTCCCTCTTGGACACTCTCCTCTGTCCTGGTGCCTCCCTCTTGAGCACTCTCCTCTGTCCTGGTGCCTCCCTCTTGAGCACTCTCCTCTGTCCTGGTGCCTCCCTCTTGAGCACTCTCCTCTGTCCTGGTGCCTCCCTCTTGAGCACTCTCCTCTCTGTCCTGGTGCCTCCCTCTTGAGCACTCTCCTCTGTCCTGGTGCCTCCCTCTTGAGCACTCTCCTCTCTGTCCTGGTGCCTCCCTCTTGAGCACTCTCCTCTGTCCTGGTGCCTCCCTCTTGAGCACTCTCCTCTCTGTCAGGGTGCCTCCCTCTTGAGCACTCTCCTCTGTCCTGGTGCCTCCCTCTTGGACACTCTCCTCTGTCCTCGTGCCTCCCTCTTGAGCACTCTCCTCTGTCCTGGTGCCTCCCTCTTGAGCACTCTCCTCTGTCCTGGTGCCTCCCTCTTGAGCACTCTCCTCTCTGTCCTGGTGCCTCCCTCTTGAGCACTCTCCTCTCTGTCCTGGTGCCTCCCTCTTGAGCACTCTCCTCTCTGTCCTGGTGCCTCCCTCTTGAGCACTCTCCTCTGTCCTGGTGCCTCCCTCTTGAGCACTCTCCTCTGTCCTGGTGCCTCCCTCTTGAGCACTCTCCTCTGTCCTGGTGCCTCCCTCTTGGACACTCTCCTCTGTCCTGGTGCCTCCCTCTTGAGCACTCTCCTCTGTCCTGGTGCCTCCCTCTTGAGCACTCTCCTCTCTGTCCTGGTGCCTCCCTCTTGAGCACTCTCCTCTGTCCTGGTGCCTCCCTCTTGAGCACTCTCCTCTCTGTCCTGGTGCCTCCCTCTTGAGCACTCTCCTCTCTGTCCTGGTGCCTCCCTCTTGAGCACTCTCCTCTCTGTCCTGGTGCCTCCCTCTTGAGCACTCTCCTCTGTCCTGGTGCCTCCCTCTTGAGCACTCTCCTCTGTCCTGGTGCCTCCCTCTTGAGCACTCTCCTCTGTCCTGGTGCCTCCCTCTTGGACACTCTCCTCTGTCCTGGTGCCTCCCTCTTGAGCACTCTCCTCTGTCCTGGTGCCTCCCTCTTGAGCACTCTCCTCTGTCCTGGTGCCTCCCTCTTGAGCACTCTCCTCTGTCCTGGTGCCTCCCTCTTGAGCACTCTCCTCTGTCCTGGTGCCTCCCTCTTGAGCACTCTCCTCTGTCCTGGTGCCTCCCTCTTGAGCACTCTCCTCTGTCCTGGTGCCTCCCTCTTGAGCACTCTCCTCTGTCCTGGTGCCTCCCTCTTGAGCACTCTCCTCTGTCCTGGTGCCTCCCTCTTGAGCACTCTCCTCTGTCCTGGTGCCTCCCTCTTGAGCACTCTCCTCTGTCCTGGTGCCTCCCTCTTGAGCACTCTCCTCTCTGTCCTGGTGCCTCCCTCTTGAGCACTCTCCTCTGTCCTGGTGCCTCCCTCTTGAGCACTCTCCTCTGTCCTGGTGCCTCCATCTTGGACACTCTCCTTTCTGTCCTGGTGCCTCCCTCTTGAGCACTCTCCTCTCTGTCCTGGTGCCTCCCTCTTGAGCACTCTCCTCTGTCCTGGTGCCTCCCTCTTGAGCACTCTCCTCTCTGTCCTGGTGCCTCCCTCTTGAGCACTCTCCTCTGTCCTGGTGCCTCCCTCTTGAGCACTCTCCTCTCTGTCCTGGTGCCTCCCTCTTGAGCACTCTCCTCTGTCCTGGTGCCTCCCTCTTGAGCACTCTCCTCTGTCCTGGTGCCTCCCTCTTGAGCACTCTCCTCTCTGTCCTGGTGCCTCCCTCTTGGACACTCTCCTCTGTCCTGGTGCCTCCCTCTTGAGCACTCTCCTCTGTCCTGGTGCCTCCCTCTTGAGCACTCTCCTCTGTCCTGGTGCCTCCCTCTTGAGCACTCTCCTCTGTCCTGGTGCCTCCCTCTTGAGCACTCTCCTCTCTGTCCTGGTGCCTCCCTCTTGAGCACTCTCCTCTGTCCTGGTGCCTCCCTCTTGAGCACTCTCCTCTCTGTCCTGGTGCCTCCCTCTTGAGCACTCTCCTCTGTCCTGGTGCCTCCCTCTTGAGCACTCTCCTCTCTGTCAGGGTGCCTCCCTCTTGAGCACTCTCCTCTGTCCTGGTGCCTCCCTCTTGGACACTCTCCTCTGTCCTCGTGCCTCCCTCTTGAGCACTCTCCTCTGTCCTGGTGCCTCCCTCTTGAGCACTCTCCTCTGTCCTGGTGCCTCCCTCTTGAGCACTCTCCTCTGTCCTGGTGCCTCCCTCTTGAGCACTCTCCTCTGTCCTGGTGCCTCCCTCTTGGACACTCTCCTCTGTCCTGGTGCCTCCCTCTTGAGCACTCTCCTCTGTCCTGGTGCCTCCCTCTTGAGCACTCTCCTCTGTCCTGGTGCCTCCCTCTTGAGCACTCTCCTCTGTCCTGGTGCCTCCCTCTTGAGCACTCTCCTCTGTCCTGGTGCCTCCCTCTTGAGCACTCTCCTCTGTCCTGGTGCCTCCCTCTTGAGCACTCTCCTCTGTCCTGGTGCCTCCCTCTTGAGCACTCTCCTCTGTCCTGGTGCCTCCCTCTTGAGCACTCTCCTCTCTGTCCTGGTGCCTCCCTCTTGAGCACTCTCCTCTCTGTCCTGGTGCCTCCCTCTTGAGCACTCTCCTCCCCAAGCACTTCTTTCTCTTTTCCACGCCTCCAAACCATCTTCTTCGTCTTCCTCTCGCCTTGTCATCACAACCTCTCACCTGCGCTGCCCTTCTCATGTACAACAAATTATGCAGAAAAATATTGTTGCTTTACATTTGTCAGAAATAAGAAATAGGAAATGTATGATGGAGAGAGGGCACAAGAACTGCTCCAGATGCTGGGTGCATTGGAGCACGTGATCTGAGCGCCCCTTCCTCGATCTGATCTTGAACACATCGCATCACATGTCTAACAACAATGCACACGCACGTGACACAACAATGCACACGCACGTGACACAACAATGCACACGCAGGTGGGAGGGGACACGATTTACAACATGTTGCGGATGGGGGAGGGGGAGGTGGGTCCAGGAGACAGGCCCTTGTATCCCCACAAGATCGTCAAGACCAAGGTGGTGCTTGTGGCGGTGAGCACGCCATCACTGCATCACTATCATCATCACCATCATCATCATTACTACCACTATCATCATCACCATCATCATCATCCCCACCAACCCTGTCAGGTCCTCATCAACCCATTCGACGACATAGTGCCTAGGGTGTTGAAGAAGGTGAGGACAGCTCACGCTCCCAAGCCACACTCTACCGCGACCAAGTTCGCCACTCTCAGAGTTCTATGTCATCATCATCATCAGCAGCATGACCAATTTGATATCATTAACAGCACTTTATTTTATCATCATCGTCATCATCTTCGTCGTCGTCATCATCATCACCGTCATCATCATCATCATCATCATCGTCATCATCATCATCGCTTTTTTAGAAACTTTACATTGTTGTCGTTTGGAGAAGAAGCGGAAGAAGATGAGAAGGAAGAGGAAACCGAGGTTGTCTTGATGATGATGATGTTTGCTGTTCTTCCCTACTCACTCTCTCCATTCTAATAATTCCCCCTTTCCCCCGCTCACTCCATCCACCCTTCCCTCACTCACTCCATCCACCCTTCCTCCACTCACTCCATCCACCCTTCCCCCACTCACTCCATCCACTCTTCTCCCACTCACTCCCTCCACCCTTTCCCCACTCACTCCATCCACCCTTCCCCCACTCACTCCATCCACCCTTCCCCCACTCACTCCATCCACCTTTACCCCCACTCACTCCATCCACCCTTCCCCCACTCACTCCATCCACCCTTCTCTCACTCATTCCATCCACCCTTCCCTCACTTACTCCCTCCACCCTTCCCCCACTCACTCCATCCACCCTTCCCCCACTCACTTCCTCCACCCTTTCCCCACTCACTCCATCCACCCTTCCTCCACTCACTCCATCCACCCTTCCCCCACTCACTCCATCCACCCTTCCTCCACTCACTCCATCCACCCTTCCCCCACTCACTCCATCCACCCTTTCCCCCACTCACTCCATCCACCCTTCCTCCACTCATTCCATCCACCCTTCCTCCACTCACTCCATCCACCCTTCCTCCACTCACTCCATCCACCCTTCCCCCACTCACTCCATCCACCCTTTCCCCCACTCACTCCATCCACCCTTCCTCCACTCATTCCATCCACCCTTCCTCCACTCACTCCATCCACCCTTCCTCCACTCACTCCCTCCACCCTTTCCCCACTCACTCCATCCACCCTTCCCCCACTCACTCCATCCACTCTCCCCCCACTCACTCCATCCACCCTTCTAATCATCTCTTCCCCCTCCATTCCACCACCAGAAGTGGCAGGGCAAGGGCAAGAGTTCTCATGACCTTCTGGAGAGCAACAAGGTCATCTTGACGTCAGAGGCGGGTGTCGTTGGAAGAGAAGAGAAGGAGGTAGGTGGGTCTGAGAGGCTGAAATCACTCATCGTGCTGTTTGATTGGTGCTGTTTGGAGTGGTGCTGTTTGGAGTGGTGCTGTTTGGAGTGGTGCTGTTTGGAGTGGTGCTGTTTGGAGTGGTGCTGTTTGATTGGTGCTGTTTGGAGTGGTGCTGTTTGATTGGTGCTGTTTGATTGGTGGTGTTTGGAGTGGTGCTGTTTGGAGTGGTGCTGTTTGATTGGTGCTGTTTGGAGTGGTGCTGTTTGGAGTGGTGCTGTTTGATTGGTGGTGTTTGGAGTGGTGCTGTTTGGAGTGGTGCTGTTTGATTGGTGCTGTTTGATTGGTGGTGTTTGGAGTGGTGCTGTTTGGAGTGGTGCTGTTTGATTGGTGGTGTTTGGAGTGGTGCTGTTTGGAGTGGTGCTGTTTGATTGGTGGTGTTTGAAGTGGTGCTGTTTGGAGTGGTGCTGTTTGATTGGTGCTGTTTGATTGGTGCTGTTTGGAGTGGTGCTGTTTGATTGGTGCTGTTTGATTGGTGCTGTTTGATTGGTGCTGTTTGGAGTGGTGCTGTTTGATTGGTGCTGTTTGATTGGTGCTGTTTGATTGGTGCTGTTTGGAGTGGTGCTGTTTGATTGGTGCTGTTTGATTGGTGCTGTTTGATTGGTGCTGTTTGATTGGTGCTGTTTGATTGGTGCTGTTTGGAGTGGTGCTGTTTGATTGGTGCTGTTTGGAGTGGTGCTGTTTGATTGGTGCTGTTTGATTGGTGCTGTTTGATTGGTGCTGTTTGGAGTGGTGCTGTTTGATTGGTGGTGTTTGGAGTGGTGCTGTTTGGAGTGGTGCTGTTTGATTGGTGCTGTTTGATTGGTGCTGTTTGGAGTGGTGCTGTTTGGAGTGGTGCTGTTTGATTGGTGGTGTTTGGAGTGGTGCTGTTTGGAGTGGTGCTGTTTGATTGGTGCTGTTTGATTGGTGCTGTTTGATTGGTGCTGTTTGATTGGTGCTGTTTGATTGGTGCTGTTTGATTGGTGCTGTTTGATTGGTGCTGTTTGATTGGTGCTGTTTGGAGTGGTGCTGTTTGGAGTGGTGCTGTTTGATTGGTGGTGTTTGGAGTGTTGTGCTGTTTGGAGTGGTGCTGTTTGATTGGTGCTGTTTGATTGGTGCTGTTTGATTGGTGCTGTTTGATTGGTGCTGTTTGATTGGTGCTGTTTATTGGTGCTGTTTGATTGGTGCTGTTTGATTGGTGCTGTTTGGAGTGGTGCTGTTTGATTGGTGCTGTTTTGATTGGTGCTGTTTGATTGGTGCTGTTTGATTGGTGCTGTTTGATTGGTGCTGTTTGATTGGTGCTGTTTGGAGTGGTGCTGTTTGATTGGTGCTGTTTGATTGGTGCTGTTTGATTGGTGCTGTTTGATTGGTGCTGTTTGGAGTGGTGCTGTTTGATTGGTGCTGTTTGATTGGTGCTGTTTGGAGTGGTGCTGTTTGGAGTGGTGCTGTTTGATTGGTGCTGTTTGATTGGTGCTGTTTGATTGGTGCTGTTTGATTGGTGCTGTTTGATTGGTGCTGTTTGATTGGTGCTGTTTGATTGGTGCTGTTTGATTGGTGCTGTTTGATTGGTGCTGTTTGATTGGTGCTGTTTGATTGGTGCTGTTTGGAGTGGTGCTGTTTGATTGGTGCTGTTTGGAGTGGTGCTGTTTGATTGGTGCTGTTTGGAGTGGTGCTGTTTGATTGGTGCTGTTTGATTGGTGCTGTTTGATTGGTGCTGTTTGATTGGTGCTGTTTGATTGGTGCTGTTTGGAGTGGTGCTGTTTGATTGGTGCTGTTTGATTGGTGCTGTTTGATTGGTGCTGTTTGATTGGTGCTGTTTGATTGGTGCTGTTTGATTGGTGCTGTTTGATTGGTGCTGTTTGGAGTGGTGCTGTTTGGATTGGTGCTGTTTGGAGTGGTGCTGTTTGATTGGTGCTGTTTGATTGGTGCTGTTTGGAGTGGTGCTGTTTGGATTGGTGCTGTTTTGATTGGTGCTGTTTGGAGTGGTGCTGTTTGGAGTGGTGCTGTTTGATTGGTGCTGTTTGATTGGTGCTGTTTGGAGTGGTGCTGTTTGGAGTGGTGCTGTTTGATTGGTGCTGTTTGATTGGTGCTGTTTGATTGGTGCTGTTTGGAGTGGTGCTGTTTGATTGGTGCTGTTTGATTGGTGCTGTTTGGATTGGTGCTGTTTGATTGGTGCTGTTTGATTGGTGCTGTTTGATTGGTGCTGTTTGGAGTGGTGCTGTTTGATTGGTGCTGTTTGATTGGTGCTGTTTGATTGGTGCTGTTTGATTGGTGCTGTTTGATTGGTGCTGTTTGATTGGTGCTGTTTGATTGGTGCTGTTTGGAGTGGTGCTGTTTGATTGGTGCTGTTTGATTGGTGCTGTTTGATTGGTGCTGTTTGGATTGGTGCTGTTTGATTGGTGCTGTTTGATTGTTGCTGTTTGATTGGTGCTGTTTGATTGGTGCTGTTTGATTGGTGCTGTTTGATTGGTGCTGTTTGATTGGTGCTGTTTGATTGGTGCTGTTTGATTGGTGCTGTTTGATTGGTGCTGTTTGATTGGTGCTGTTTGATTGGTGCTGTTTGGAGTGGTGCTGTTTGGATTGGTGCTGTTTTGATTGGTGCTGTTTGGAGTGGTGCTGTTTGGAGTGGTGCTGTTTGATTGGTGCTGTTTGATTGGTGCTGTTGGAGTGGTGCTGTTTGGAGTGGTGCTGTTTGGAGTGGTGCTGTTTGATTGGTGCTGTTTGATTGGTGCTGTTTGGAGTGGTGCTGTTTGATTGGTGCTGTTTGGAGTGGTGCTGTTTGATTGGTGCTGTTTGATTGGTGCTGTTTGATTGGTGCTGTTTGATTGGTGCTGTTTGATTGGTGCTGTTTGATTGGTGCTGTTTGATTGGTGCTGTTTGATTGGTGCTGTTTGATTGGTGCTGTTTTGATTGGTGCTGTTTGATTGGTGCTGTTTGATTGGTGCTGTTTGATTGGTGCTGTTTGATTGGTGCTGTTTGATTGGTGCTGTTTGGAGTGGTGCTGTTTGATTGGTGCTGTTTGATTGGTGCTGTTTGATTGGTGCTGTTTGATTGGTGCTGTTTGGAGTGGTGCTGTTTGATTGGTGCTGTTTTGATTGGTGCTGTTTTGATTGGTGCTGTTTGATTGGTGCTGTTTGATTGGTGCTGTTTGATTGGTGCTGTTTGGAGTGGTGCTGTTTGATTGGTGCTGTTTGATTGGTGCTGTTTGATTGGTGCTGTTTGATTGGTGCTGTTTGATTGGTGCTGTTTGATTGGTGCTGTTTGATTGGTGCTGTTTGATTGGTGCTGTTTGATTGGTGCTGTTTGGAGTGGTGCTGTTTGATTGGTGCTGTTTGATTGGTGCTGTTTGATTGGTGCTGTTTGGATTGGTGCTGTTTGATTGGTGCTGTTTGATTGGTGCTGTTTGATTGGTGCTGTTTGGAGTGGTGCTGTTTGATTGGTGCTGTTTGGAGTGGTGCTGTTTGATTGGTGCTGTTTGATTGGTGCTGTTTGATTGGTGCTGTTTGATTGGTGCTGTTTGATTGGTGCTGTTTGATTGGTGCTGTTTGATTGGTGCTGTTTGATTGGTGCTGTTTGATTGGTGCTGTTTGATTGGTGCTGTTTGATTGGTGCTGTTTGATTGGTGCTGTTTTGATTGGTGCTGTTTGATTGGTGCTGTTTGATTGGTGCTGTTTGATTGGTGCTGTTTGATTGGTGCTGTTTGATTGGTGCTGTTTGATTGGTGCTGTTTGATTGGTGCTGTTTGATTGGTGCTGTTTGGAGTGGTGCTGTTTGATTGGTGCTGTTTGATTGGTGCTGTTTGATTGGTGCTGTTTGATTGGTGCTGTTTGATTGGTGCTGTTTGATTGGTGCTGTTTGGAGTGGTGCTGTTTGATTGGTGCTGTTTGATTGGTGCTGTTTGGAGTGGTGCTGTTTGGAGTGGTGCTGTTTGATTGGTGCTGTTTGATTGGTGCTGTTTGATTGGTGCTGTTTGATTGGTGCTGTTTGGAGTGGTGCTGTTTGATTGGTGCTGTTTGATTGGTGCTGTTTGGAGTGGTGCTGTTTGATTGGTGCTGTTTGATTGGTGCTGTTTGGAGTGGTGCTGTTTGATTGGTGCTGTTTGATTGGTGCTGTTTGGAGTGGTGCTGTTTGATTGGTGCTGTTTGATTGGTGCTGTTTGATTGGTGCTGTTTGGATTGGTGCTGTTTGGAGTGGTGCTGTTTGATTGGTGCTGTTTGGAGTGGTGCTGTTTGATTGGTGCTGTTTGATTGGTGCTGTTTGATTGGTGCTGTTTGGAGTGGTGCTGTTTGATTGGTGCTGTTTGATTGGTGCTGTTTGATTGGTGCTGTTTGGAGTGGTGCTGTTTGGAGTGGTGCTGTTTGGAGTGGTGCTGTTTGATTGGTGCTGTTTGGAGTGGTGCTGTTTGATTGGTGCTGTTTGGAGTGGTGCTGTTTGATTGGTGCTGTTTGGAGTGGTGCTGTTTGATTGGTGCTGTTTGATTGGTGCTGTTTGGAGTGGTGCTGTTTGATTGGTGCTGTTTGGAGTGGTGCTGTTTGATTGGTGCTGTTTGATTGGTGCTGTTTGATTGGTGCTGTTTGGAGTGGTGCTGTTTGATTGGTGCTGTTTGATTGGTGCTGTTTGGAGTGGTGCTGTTTGATTGGTGCTGTTTGATTGGTGCTGTTTGGAGTGGTGCTGTTTGATTGGTGCTGTTTGATTGGTGCTGTTTGATTGGTGCTGTTTGATTGGTGCTGTTTGATTGGTGCTGTTTGGAGTGGTGCTGTTTGATTGGTGCTGTTTGATTGGTGCTGTTTGATTGGTGCTGTTTGATTGGTGCTGTTTGGATTGGTGCTGTTTGATTGGTGCTGTTTGATTGGTGCTGTTTGGATTGGTGCTGTTTGGAGTGGTGCTGTTTGATTGGTGCTGTTTGGAGTGGTGCTGTTTGATTGGTGCTGTTTGATTGGTGCTGTTTGATTGGTGCTGTTTGGAGTGGTGCTGTTTGATTGGTGCTGTTTGATTGGTGCTGTTTGATTGGTGCTGTTTGATTGGTGCTGTTTGATTGGTGCTGTTTGATTGGTGCTGTTTGATTGGTGCTGTTTGATTGGTGCTGTTTGATTGGTGCTGTTTGATTGGTGCTGTTTGGAGTGGTGCTGTTTGGAGTGGTGCTGTTTGGAGTGGTGCTGTTTGGAGTGGTGCTGTTTGATTGGTGCTGTTTGATTGGTGCTGTTTGATTGGTGCTGTTTGATTGGTGCTGTTTGATTGGTGCTGTTTGATTGGTGCTGTTTGGAGTGGTGCTGTTTGATTGGTGCTGTTTGATTGGTGCTGTTTGATTGGTGCTGTTTGGAGGGGTGCTGTTTGATTGGTGCTGTTTGATTGGTGCTGTTTGGAGGGGTGCTGTTTGATTGGTGCTGTTTGGAGTGGTGCTGTTTGATTGGTGCTGTTTGATTGGTGCTGTTTGATTGGTGCTGTTTGATTGGTGCTGTTTGGATTGGTGCTGTTTGATTGGTGCTGTTTGATTGGTGCTGTTTGGAGTGGTGCTGTTTGGAGTGGTGCTGTTTGATTGGTGCTGTTTGGAGTGGTGCTGTTTGGAGTGGTGCTGTTTGATTGGTGCTGTTTGGAGTGGTGCTGTTTGGAGGGGTGCTGTTTGATTGGTGCTGTTTGGAGTGGTGCTGTTTGATTGGTGCTGTTTGGAGTGGTGCTGTTTGGAGGGGTGCTGTTTGATTGGTGCTGTTTGATTGGTGCTGTTTGGAGTGGTGCTGTTTGGAGTGGTGCTGTTTGATTGGTGCTGTTTGGAGTGGTGCTGTTTGATTGGTGCTGTTTGGAGTGGTGCTGTTTGGAGGGGTGCTGTTTGATTGGTGCTGTTTGATTGGTGCTGTTTGATTGGTGCTGTTTGATTGGTGCTGTTTGGAGGGGTGCTGTTTGATTGGTGCTGTTTGGAGTGGTGCTGTTTGGAGGGGTGCTGTTTGATTGGTGCTGTTTGGAGTGGTGCTGTTTGATTGGTGATATTTTTTCTCAGAAGGAGGGTCGTTTGGAGGCTGTGAAGGAGAAGTTGAGTAGAAGGAGAGAAGAGGAGAAGGAGAGAGGAGGAAGCAAAAGAAGGAAAGAAGATGATGAGGATAAACGAAAGAAAGATGGATGGGATGGAGGAAAGAAAGGGGGGAAAAGGAAAGAGGAAGGTGGTTTTGACGATCCTGATTATGATTTCATGAAGGTTGGAGAGCTTAAAGAATCTTCTGCTAAGAGGATGTTAGTTTGTGTGTGTGTGTGTGTGTGTACGGATGTGTGTGCGTGTGTTTGTGTGTGTGTGTGTGAGTGTGTGTGTGTGTATGTGTGTGTGTGTGTGAGTGTGTGTTTATGTGTGGTTGAGTGTGTGTGTGTGTGTGTGTGTGTGTGTGTGTGTGTGAGTGTGTGTTTATGTGTGGTTGAGTGTGTGTGTGTGTGTGTGTGTGTGTGTGTGTGTGTGTTTGAGTGTGTGTGTGTGTGTGTGTGTGTGTGTGTGTGTGTGTGTGGTTGAGTGTGTGTGTGTGTGTGTGTGTGTGTGTGTGTGTGTGTGTGTGTGTGTGAGTGTGTGTTTATGTGTGGTTGAGTGTGTGTGTGTGTGTGTGTATGTGTGTTTGAGTGTGTGTGTGTGTGTTCATTTCCCACATATGGCTCATTGAACAGTGAAAGCTTCAAGAAGGAGGCGAAGGCGTTGAAGAGAGAACTACTCAGAGGGACGCAGAGAGACAAGCAGAAGGATAAAGAAGCAGACAAGGAGAAGGACAAAGAATCAGACAAGGAGAAGGACAAAGAAGCAGGGAAGCAGTCAGACCGAAAGTCATCAACACGCCTTGAAAGAGACTTGTCAGCTTACGAGGGCACAAAGTGCGTGGTGCAGTCTGTCTGGCTCGACGTGCACCCCTCTCAAACCACCATACAGCCAAAATACAACCACCATACAACCAAAATACAATCACCACTGTACAACCACCACTGTACAACCACCATACAACCACCACTGTACAACCACCATACAACCACCACTGTACAACCACCATACAACCACCACCATACAACCACCACCATACAACCACCACTGTGCAACCACCATACAACATTACCATACAACCACCATAAAACCACCAATATAAAACCACCATAAAAACACCATACAACCAACACTGTACAACCATCATACAACCATCATACAACCACCACTGTACAACCACCATTGTACAACCACCATACAACCACCACTGTACAACCACCATTGTACAACCACCATGCAACCACCATACAACCACCACTGTACAACCACCATACAACTACCATACAACCACCATACAACCACCACCATACAACCACCATAATACAACCACCACTGTACAACCACCATAATACAATTACCACTGTACAACCACCACTGTACAATCACCATAATACAACCACCACCATACAACCACCACTGTACAACCATAAATGTACAACCACCACTGTACAACCACCACTGTACAATCACCACTGTACAACCACCATAAAACCACCACTATACACCACCACCATACAACCATCATAATACAACCACCATAATACAACTACCACTGTACAACCAATACTGTACAACCACCATAATACAACCACCACTGTACAACCACCACTGTACAACCACCATACAACCACCACTGCACATCCACCACTGTACAACCACCACTGTACAACCACCACTGTACAACCAACACTGTACAACCACCACTGTACAACCACCACTGTACAACCACCATACAACCACCACTGCACAACCACCATAATACAACCACCACTGTACAACCCCCACTGTACAACCCCCACTTTACAACCACCACTGTACAACCAACACTGTACAAGCACCACTGTACAAGCACCACTGTACAAGCACCACTGTACAAACACCACTGCACAAACACCACTGCACAAACACCACTGCACAAGCACCACTGTACAAACACAGGCACAAGCAGATGAGTGGCAAGGAGAGGGAGGGCCTCACCATGCACATCTTCAACAAGTTCAAGACGCTCACTCAGAACACCAACAAACTCACCTCCCTCCTCGGTGCTGATGATGATGATGATGAGGAAGAAGAAGGGAGGGAGGATGAGGAGGAAGAGGATGATGATAGGGATGATTCAAATGATCTTAGCTGGTATGTGCTTCAATCGCATCATCCACTCACCCATCCATTCACCCACCCTTCAATTCACTCACCCCTTCATTTACCTACCCACCCATGCACCCATCCACCCACTCATCCACCCACCCATCCATTCACTCACCCATCAGTTCACCCACCCATGCACCCACCCATGCACCCACCCATTTGTTTACCCGCCCACCCACCCACCCATTCACCCTTTTACCCACAAATCCACTCACTCACCCAGCCATGCATCATGCACCATGCACCATGCATCATGCACAATGCACCATGCATCATGCACCATGCACAATGCACCATGCACCATGCATTCTCCTCAGGATGACTGACAAACTGGTCTTCAGGGCGTGCAAGGAGGCCTCTGATGACGTCACCAAGGCTAAAGTCCTCGATGCCAACGTCGAGGAGAAAGAAAGGTAGGTTGTAGGGGTGGTGATTGTGATGATGGTGATGATGATGATGGTGCTGATGATGATGGTGATGATGATGATAAATTACTAGCCTAATAAATGAATTGCTTCGAAGGTACGACATCAGCGACCCCAGGAACTCAATCGTTGCAAGGAGACGCAAGAAAAAGAAGAGATGATGATGATGATGATGATGATGATGATGATGATGATGATGATGATGATGATGATGATGATGATGATGATGATGATTATGACGATGATGACGATGATGATGATGATGATGATGATGATGATGATGAGGATGATGATGATGATGGATGAGGCCACAATATTTAAAAGGATTTTTTCAAACTGTTTTCTTGTGCATCAATAAAAAAAAAATCTCAACTTGTGGTTTGGTAGGCGCCATAGCGGTTGTCTTTGAAATTGCAACTTCTCGTTTCTTGAAGACTTGCAACAGAACTTCTAGGGGTGAAAAATACTTGTCATTTTCAATAGCGTAACTTGCAATTTGTCACTTTACAAAATAAATATGCACTTCAGAAGATGATCCAGCTTAAATCATTCGTCTCACACACAAAATTTCTTTCCAATTTGGAGCAGAGAATGAATGATCAGAATATCCAATGGTCAAGAATTGCCACATCATTAGACCCCCGATAAAAAAATGTAAAATGTTTACAAAAAAATAGGAGTTATAGAAACTATAAGAAGAATAGAAAACTTCAAAAACTATACAGCCTTCACCAAACAAAAGCCTACAAACATATGTAACTTCAGATTCTGATTACTAAGTCAATCATTAAACGTTATAGAAAAGAATCTGAGGTAGGCTTTGAGAGTGGCAACAACACTAAGTGACATATCTGGCTCTTGCGAAAGTACTTGTCATCTCCTGCAAGTACAGTTCCATGTGAACGTCTATTCAGCTTGTCAGGACACATAGTTAAGCAAGAAAAGAGTTTCTTTAGATCCAACTAATGTTGAAAAATTGTTTGCTTGAGTAACTGGCTGAAAATGATGTGTGACATTTTCATTTTTTCTCATTTATGGATTCTTTTTTTTCACAATTTTGATTACTTTTTATTAAAAAATTCTGATAAAATTTATATTACATTTGTAAGGGGAAAACATTTAAATACTATTCCATTTCTAATGTCAAATATGCTAAAAACATTGCGTTAAAATACGATTAACGCGCGATTAAAATTTTTAATCGTGGAACAACTCATTTTATATATTATATATCTTTTTCTTTATTTACATTAAAAAAACTATTATTAAAATAGAAGCTTTATATGGTTACTGCCAAACTTCGCTATTTCTCATTCGATAAGTTGATTTTTGTTAGCTGAAACCCGTTGACGATGAATGCTCAACATGGCATTGAGTCGCTTTCCGCTTACAGTGCTTTCTTCCAAATCATGAAAATGTCAACACATGTGAATTTTTTTATCCAATCATTCTAAAAATGGGCATTTGCGTTGCTTGGATGAAATTGAGCGCTCTTGAATTTGAGGAAAGAGCGCTATAGAAATTGATTTGATTGATTGATTGATTGAACTGAACACAGGCGATTGAGTTAAAGAAAAACGAATTTTTAAAGACGATCTGATTGAGGACTCAAGCTGGACAATTGATATATCTTCTAAGAGGGTTAGTTGCAGAATTTGTTACATAAAGTTAGAAAAAAAGGAGATTGTCAAAAATTGTGATAACTTATTATTATTATATTATATAATGTGTGCACCTAATTGAAACCTAATTTAGTTCAGAAGAATTAAATTTATCTTTTTGTTCTTTTTCAATATTGTTTATTTATTTCTTTTTTTTTAAATTTCATTGAAGAATATTACTGACTGAATTGTAAAAAATATTTTTACATAAATTATTATTTAAAGATTTGATTTGAGATTTGATTCGAGTTGGAAACTTGAGGTTTGATTTGAAATTTGTGTTTTGAGATTCAAGTCATTAAAAAATGATTAGGCAATCACTGTTCATCGTCACTCACAACTTGAGCTGTGCTTTGATCCACGTGGAACACTCGCAACCGAATGGTTTCGTTCGAGTTTAAGGCAACTTTATGATATTCTCCGTTGTTTGGAATTGTATTATGGCAGCAGGGACATGCCAGCGCATGTGCACAACATGTCAAAGAAGAAGTTTTAATTCTTTTAAAGTAATCAAACAATTTTCCCTTCATTCCCTAGTGTGGTGAAGGTTGTTTGGCTGTTGTGGTTGTCGTAAGAAGGACACTACTTGGCTGTGTGCTGTCACCATCACTTGTTGACATCGGCATGAATTGATGGCGACACCTTAGTTAACTCAGTCTATGTTGTGGGGTAGGCTTCGTGAATAACAGGCAGAATCAAAGCGGAAGGAGTGAGCTGTGGCGCACCCAATGAGGACTCTTCAAGCTCAAACATTCAGATGAAGGCCTGGAGGGCTTCCATCAAAGTACTGTGAAGTCTCATGCAGAGAAAAATAATTAAGAAACGTAAACACGCGTCAGTTCTTTGTGCATCTCTGTCACTTTCTTTGTTTCTTCCATGTGCATCGATGTGCTTGTGTTTGCATGAGTTTGCATGAACCTTATACACAAGTGCATACAGACACATCTGAACAAACACACATACAAGGCAGCAACACAAGTGTTTATGTTCCAGCCGTGCTTGCGCAATAGAAACTTCTAAATCAAATCTTTCAAAGGAATTTAAACTTTCTCTCACTTCAAGGCAACATTTATTTTAAATCTGACAACTTTACAAGTTTGGTATGAAAAGCAGACGAACAGACAAACGTATGCATCGCCAAACGGGTCGGAGTATATTATTTACTGTATATACAATATATTAATACATGTATCATATAAATTATATATATACTTGTATGTATCATGTGTATATAAAGAAGGAGTGTAAGGCATGGACAATTTTTTGGATTCTCTTTCCCTCACAGCCTTACCAGACAGTTTACCAGGAGCTGTAGTTAAAAAGTGCTTTGATTGTGGAAACACAGCGTTTTGGAGTTTCCATGTTATTACGTTAAATTACAGCAGAAGATGCAGTAAGGTCATTATGAGTTGATTGAATTTGTGATTCTAATTAAGTCTGTCTAATTAAGTAAGACCCGTCGAACACTGTGATGCAAGCCTGTCTGAATGTGCATGGCGTCGTCAAGTGGGTTGGCAAAAGAGGTGCATGAAACGACCAAAGCCTACAACAACGCTCGGATTACATCTTCAACAACATGAATCGACAAACAACAACCCTCTACAAAAAACCACTTTCCAATTCCTACCACCACTTCACCACCCCCCTCTTCCACCACCTCACCACCCCCCTCTACCACTTCACCATCCTCCTCCTCTTTCTCGCCAGCTGCCAAGGTAGCTACTTGTGAATTTCTGTTCTCTTCAAATAATGCTCTATCGGTCTCTTACGAGGACTTAACGATCGTCTACAGGCGACTGATTATGTGCATTTTTGGAGCTAAACGCCATATAAAATTGAAGATTTAAGTTTTATTTTTAAAAGAGGACTTGGACTTTCCTGAATAAGTTCTTTCGTGAGGGTGCATTCTATGCAATATGCATCGCTGTCTCCAATAAATCTGTTTATTCATCTCTCCATCCTCATTCACCCATCCTTCTTCATCCATTCATCCTCCCACCATTGCTGCTCTGTTAATGGTTCCTTCTATGCCACTCCACGCCACCTCACTAAGATCTTCTCGGAACATCCCCTCCGACTAATTACGTGTCCACCAACACGATTTGCGCCTTCTTGCCGTACGCTCAGGAGACAAACAACAGATGCACTGATTCGACAGACTCCTCTTGTTCCAAACAAGCCATACATGCATTCATTCCATCCTTCCATCCATTCACTACCCTCTGGCCCTATCACCCATTCCCCATCCAGGCCACCCACACACCTCCCTGCCACGGCACACCGCTCTGGATGGTTCGTCCACCACCCTCAAGTGCCCTTCCTCCACCCACAACCACACCCTCTGGTTCCACCGCCACGAGTTGCTAGGCAACCAGAGTCGTCGTTATTGGATGGGCAGTGGGCAGGAACTGGTGATCAGGAGGGTGGATCGGAGGAGGGATGGGGGCCTTTATGGGTGTGGATCTGCTGCAGCTGCTGCAAGTGGCAGTCTCGAACAAGTGTTTCTGGACGTCTTGTGTGAGTCAGCATTCATCCTCCTCCATTTCAAACACATGCAACACTTTCTTTCCTATAACAATTCATGCCACCAACCTCTGATCAAAGCATCAGTTATTCATAACATTGCTTGCCCCATAAACTTTTTTCTCTTCGTTTTTGTAATCGAGCCTAGCCGAGAAAGCTAATTTGAATAAATGAATGAGGGCTGGTCATTAGGGAGGCCATCAAAGGAGGTTCTTTGAGGGTTTACAGCTTGAAAGAGGAAGGTGGGGGGAATAGGGGGAGAGGGGGTGAGGAGTGGAGAGAGGACAAAGAAGGATAGGTAGAGAGTGGAGTGGGAGGCGAGAAGAAGGGTGTTGAATTCATAATGGAATAACGCATTTTACACTTTTTCAATGACCGTCCTCCCTAACAACCTCTCTAACTCTCAATTCATCATGTGATCATTAGCAGCTGATTAGCATACGAACTTCAAAGAGTCTGAGGACGAGTGCTGTTGTGGCCCTAAAGTTTTATACATTCACTGGTGGACGTGATAGAAGGATGCACACATACATCTGATGAAACTGCCATAAAAAGTCAATGACACGCATGGAGGCTTCGACGACATGCACACCAACACTCCTGCAGCAACGGCCAGTGTGCCAGTGTGCATACGCCTTAGCAACCTTTGCATCTCTAATCAGGCCTCTCTTATTAAGTCCTATAATACATACATACATACATACATATATACATACATACATACACAAACAAAAGCCAAACGATAGAGATTCTAGATTAATTCGCAAAGATAAGCAGACGAAAGAACAAATAGGAACAAGAAATTGATGTGTACAATCGTCATCATCATCATCGTCATCATCATCGTTATCATCATCATCATCATCATCATCACGTATAGACCCAACAAAACCAATTGCTACGAAAGAGAATTCGAAGCACTTTATGACGTCACAGGGCCATTACTCAACTACAAGAGCATCTCCACGTCACAATTGCCATGCCAACAAGAACAACCTTCCAAACAAGCACTTCTCACGAGGGAATCATCAAAACAACACCACTCACAACAACAACAACAACTAAACTACATGCAACACTTGATAAACAACAAGAGCACTAGCAACAACTACATAGGCAGCAACAACAGCGGTGTGGAGATGCTGAGGCGAATTGAGGGGCGTAGGGGAGTGTAATGACTGACTGCAATGAAGTGCAGATGCTGGAGGGAGGAGTCGTTGGAAGGGAGTGATGATGAATGGATGGGTGGATGGGAAAGAAGGATTAGAGGAATATGTGGATATAAAAGAAAGGATACGTGAATGCTGAACGGACAAGAAAAAAGGGATAGATGGATGAGTGGATGAGAAGATGAATCAATAGGTGAATTGAAGAGTAAAATTAATAACAAAAATTATTGGAAAACATATTAAAATAGAGTTGTGAAAGAGAAGGAATGGAGAGAGAAAGGAACGGCGTGGGAGAGGAGTGGTGATGGAAGGTTGGGAGTGATGAAGTGGGAAAGTGGAAGCAATTAAGCTGAGAATCTAGTTTAATTATTGTAACTTGAGAGAGAAGGGGAAGAAGAGGATGTGGTGGAAGAGGATGAACAAGTATGGAAGGGGTGAGAGGTTTTAGAGAGTGAAGAAATGAGAAAATATTTGAATAAATCTGCAATGAAGTGTAAACATTTAGGCACGCAGATAAATGCTGGCCTGCCATTGATTTGAATGTTCCTGTATCATTAATGGACTCTTTGTTTGCATATCAACTACAGCATACAGATAAGTCATGCAAGCGAATGTTTATTTGTTGCCATGTCAAAGGTGACAAATATAAAGGCTTATCGAGTGTCTGTGTGTTTGGATTTGTGTTTGTACGTGTGGATGTGTCTGTGTGTTGGTGGCGAGTTCATGTGTGATCAGTGTGAATTAGAAAAGGTGTCTGTCTCACATGTGGCATGTATGTGTGCTTCTGTGTGTTTTTGTATGTGTGATTGTGTGTCTTTCTCATCCTTCTTGACAGCCTGTCACTTTTCCAACCATTTGTTGCCCACCATGCAGCAGGCTCTCACGTGTTTGTTTTGCACAGCCTCCTCAGCTTCCTCCATGCCACCATATTGTCTAATTCCTGCAATGATGCTTCATATTTGTCTCTTTGGTTTGCCTAATGCAAACTAACAGTCATAAGAATACAAACAGATCAAAACAAAAAGACATAAAGAAGCGTACAACGCTACCTTTCTGAACGCCTCAAAGAGGTGCCTTGAAAAGACTCCATGATGTCAGGCAAGAAGTAAAAATGGGTTTTTAGACGTCTGTTTGTGTGTACCTGTCTATCTATCTGTCTGTTTGTGTGTGTAAATGTTTGTATGGTTGTATGTCTGCGGGAAGATGAGGGATGGGTACAAGGAGAGGCACATCTAGAAGATGTTTATTTGGCGTTCTGATGTCAGTCTAA
>OX030964.1:1552574-1555074 GCA_943735955.1 Piscicola geometra
ACACCACTACAACACACTACCACACCACTACAACACACTACAACACCACTACAACACACTACCACACCACTACAACACACTACAACACCACTACAACACACTACCACACCACTACAACACACTACAACACCACCACAACACACTACTACAACAATGTTAGATCTACACAAGCACACAGTTCAGGCATTCAAGCCACTATTTGCTCAAACCTCCTTCAATTAAGTTTCTGCCAACAGACCCCCACATTCCAATACATACATATATTCATACATACATACATATATGCATACACATTAGAGGTCGGACATGGACACTTTTTCGTTCCCGGTCCCGTCCCGTTCCCGAAATTTGTTTTCCCGTCCCGTCCCGTCCCCGATGGAACATCAGAATTTTTATTCTCGTCCCGTCCCGTTCTCGAAACTTTATATATTTTTTATTAATTTTCGCTGCCGTTTTAACTGGTCCCAAACTTTCTAGTTCTAACATTTCTTTAAAATTTTTATTTGAAAGTCAGAGAATATTTCTTTTAATGAAATAAAAAAAACACGATTTAAATTTCAAATATTTATTGAATTGAGTATTTCAATCAAGTCTTTATTGCTTTTCACACGGGTTAAACCGTTAAGAGTTTCAGCTTTCAAATGAGATGATTTTGGGTATGAAGTTAAACGACCACATATTGAAAAATCTGTTCACAGAGAATATAACTTGCAGATATACTAAACAAAATTTTGGCTACTTCTTGTAGTATTTGAAAATTGCTCATTTTATTCAAATAAAATAAAACATCTCAATAATCTTCAATTTTCTTCGTTAATTATTATTAATTCTTCAATAATGTTAGAAATATGTTTTTTGACAACATTCTTATTTTCCACAACTGCAATTATAAAATCATTCGTATAATTTGATAGTATAATAATTTTATAACTTTTACGTTATAAAAACAAACATAATAGGTCTAAATAACCATCATTTGTCTTTTTTCTCAACGGCACTGCAGCTTGGTCTGGCTGTACGAAATAGAATTAAATTTTCTCTAATGAAAGTCTTGGTATTTATTTCTCTTCTATCCCAAACTTTTTTCCTATTATTATTTCATACTGGGGATGCAACAGACATGCTGTCATACGAATAAGATCAATGGCATCTTTTCTTTTTTCGAAATATTCAACTGAGCAATCATTTGGAAATTAATAATTTAAATTAAAAGTATTAATTTATAAAATAAAAATAATATAACTGACCATTTTGATTTCATCATCACCCAGTTGTTCTAATCTCCCTTATATTTGGACTCACCATAGCAACTTCAAATGTAGTGTTGGAGATTTTGACATTAGCAATGGTGGCTTAGTTATACATTTCTATTGCATTTAATACTTATTATAAGTACGGAGTATCGATGAGATAAAGATTTCCCTACTTAGAAGTTTGCTGAAAAATCATCGTTAAAGAATTCAATCCCAATAACTGTTATTCCTGTTCCCGATTTATAAGTTGATTCCCGTTCCTGATTTAAATGTTGATTCCCGTTCCCGTCCCGAAAACCTATTCCCGGTTCCCGACCTTTCCCGTCCCGAAATTAATTTTTATTCCCGTTCCCGCGGGAGTCCCGCAGGTACCCGGTCTGATCGGATACCCGGTCCGACCTCTAATACACACATACATACATACCTACATACATACATACATCCATACATACATACATTTATTTTTTGGTCTATACTGTTCACAGCCTGACAGACGCAGGCCATGTTACAATGGTTCTGAGAACCATGGTCTTATGCGCCAGGGCGCCACTCCACACGACGTACACATCTCTCAATGCATACGTCGCAAACAGCGCATCATATTCACTAGGTATATGATAGTTCACGGTTGCTTGTCAAGGATTCGAACAGGCAACCTTTAAGTTGCAAGTCCGACGTCTACCATCTAAGCCATCCCCGCTCCCCAATACATACATACATACATACATACATACATACATACATACATACATACATACATACATACATACATACATACATACATACATACATACATACATACATACATACATACATACATACATACATACATACATACATACATACATACATACATACATACATACATAAATACATACATACATACATACATACATACATACATACATACATACATACATATATATATACATACATACATACATACATACATACATACATACATACATACATACATACATACATACATACATACATACATACATACATACATACATACATACATACATACATAAATACATACATACATACATACATACATACATACATACATACATACATACATACATACATACATACATACATACATACATACATACATACATACATACATACATACATAGAGATAACATAAAATCTCGATCTAAACGTCACTTAAATCTCGGCTTCATAGGATTCAATGAACGGCACACAAAAACACACACACACACACAAACACACACATACAA
>OX030964.1:1560074-1567574 GCA_943735955.1 Piscicola geometra
GGCAATGTTTTGTGATAAAATTGCTTGCTTTTTAGATTACAATTTAATAGCTTTTCAAAGACTTATAATAATAATAGTTTTTATACTTTTTTTATGATTTATTGTCATTTCAATAAATTAAAATGATATTGAAATTCAGATAAGATTTTACAACTGTTTCTTATAATTACCAACCTAGACATTCTAGATTATAACATTTAAAGACAAAAACAATTATTTATCAAAAAATGATATTTTACGGTAATAGGAGCTTTTTGTGTCTTGAGAAGTAGCGATGAAGACAATGATAAAGGCTTTGAAACTCGCATGAGTTGTGGAGGTCTTAATGCCAGGTGACAGCGGTGCCAGATCGGGTTTCTGAATTCTTTGTGCCGCTGTTGTATATGTTAAACGAGGATAATGGTGAGGATAATGATGATGATGGCGATGATGATGATGGCGATGATGATGCTGATGATGATGGCGATGATGAGGATGATGATGATGATGATGATTATGATGATGATGATGATGATGATGATGATGATGGTGATAATGAGGATGATAATAATAAGGATGATGATAATGATAATGATGGTGATGGTGAGTGAACAAGTGAGTGAGTGAATGAGTGATTGAGTGAGTGAGTGAGTAAGTGGTTGAGTGAGTGAGTGGTTGAGTGAGTGAGTGAGTGAATGAGTGAGTGAGTGAGTGAGTGAGTGAGTGAGTGAGTGAGTGAGTGGTTGACTGAGTGAGTGAGGGAGTGAGTTTGCAAAAAAGCAAACACAAAATAAGAAAATGAAAAGTACTTCCACGTGAGCGATCGAATAAACAACGCTGTGAGATGTCCAAGCAGTCACAAAGCAGTGTGGAAAAGCAAAGAAGGAATGAAGGCTACAAAAAGACAACGACGAGCTTAACTGACTGGTTTTACTAATGATCTGAGAGGAGGATGGATGGAGGATGGATGGAGGATGGATGGAGGATGGATGGAGGATGGATGGAGGATGGATGGAGGATGGATGGAGGATGGATGGAGGATGGATGGAAGATGGATGGAGGATGGATGGAGTATGGATGAAGGATGGATGGAGGATGGATGGAGGATGGATGAAGGATGGATGGAGGATGGATGGAGGATGGATGAAGGATGGATGGAGGATGGATGAAGGATGGATAGAGGATAGATGGAGGATGGATGAAGGATGGATGGAGAATAGATGTAAGATGGATGGAAGATGGATGGAGGAGGAAGGGTGGATGAATGAAGGAAGGGTGGAAAGGAGAGGGATTATTGGTTGAATAGAGTGGTTAATTGCCTCGATGAGGATTGATGGAGGTGTGCAAGATGGATGTCCATGTTTCATTAAGAGAAGATAAGTGGATGAATGCATAAGTGGATGGAAGGACGGAAGCATGAATGGGTGAAAAGATTCAAAGATGGATGGTTGGATAAGTGGAAAAGGTTGATAGGTGGACGACTGAATGAGTTGAATGCGCTCTACCATTAGAATGATCTTCTTATAACAATTCGAAACACTTCTGTAAGATGTTCAAGATGACATAGTTTGAAGATGATATCTTAGTTGTATCATCATCCTTACATCCTCATAATCACATCATCATGACAACAACTTGGTCATGAAATCATCATTATGACATCATCATCATGACAACAACCTGGTCATGATAGTCATCTTCTTGTATGACGTCACAGTAGCTTCTGCAGCTTGCAAACCTCATATCTGTGTAGAGGCCTCGTGTCACTCGCGTCAGTAACTTCACCACTTCATTCCCACTTTTCTTCTTTTTTCTTCTTTTTATTTTTTTTTATTTGGTTAGACAGCCTTTCTTACTGTCCAGATGAGTTCGTTGAGATGCAGGCAATTCGATAAACGTTTGCATTCCGCTGCTGTGATTGCCTGACCCATTCTTGAAGCGCGTAACTTTTTTTTCGCGAAACAACTGCATCATCACCAACATCCTCTTCTATCTTCTTGTTTTCGCCTTCTTCTCTTCTTTTCCCTCTTGCACCACTTCTTCCTCCTCCACCTCTTCCTTCTCCACCTCTTCCTCCTCCACTTCCTCCTCCTCCACTTCTTCCTCCTCCACCTCTTCCTCCTCCTCTTCCTCCTCCTCCTCCACTTCTTCCTCCTCCACCTCTTCCTTCTCCACCTCTTCCTCCTCCACTTCCTCCTCCTCCACTTCTTCCTCCTCCACCTCTTCCTCCTCCACTTCCTCCTCCTCCACTTCTTCCTCCTCCACTTCTTCTTCTTCCACCTCTTCCTCTTCCATCTCTTTCTCCTCCACTTCTTCCTCCTCCACCTCTTCCTTCTCCACCTCTTCCTCCTCCACCTCTTCCTCCTCCATCTTTTCCTCCTCCACCTCTTCCTCCTCCACCTCTTCCTCCCTCTATCTTCTCTTTATTATTGTACAGGCTTGTGTTTCATCCTCCGTTAAATCCTTCTTTTCCATTCTCAAAATCTTTACCAAACCGGAAAACAAAATCTTTTAAAGGAAGAATGCTTGAATGGTTGAGAGGTTGGACAGGAGGAAGAGTGGAAGAGTGAAAGGGAGGAAGAGTGGAAGGGTGGAAGAGTTGAAGGGTGGAAGGGTGGAAGGGTGGAAGAGTGGAAGGGTGGAAGGATGGAAGGGTGGAAGGGTGGAAAGGTGGAAGGGTGGAAGGGTGGAAGAGTGGAAGAGTGAAAGGGAGGAAGGATGGGAGGGTGGAAGGATGGAAGAGTGAAAGGGAGGAAGAGTGAAAGAGTGGAAGAGAGAAAAGGTTCAAAGGGTCAAATATCTTAAATAGTGGAAGTGCATGAAGTTTGGAAGAACATGCACCAGCACGTCTGCGCACAAAACATCGGCTGACTAGACTCTTAAATATCCTCACTCTCAATCTTTCTCATCACCCTTCCACTTCTGACATCCTCCTCCCATCAGCCTTTTCCGAATCCCCCTTCTACCCCTTCACATCCCTCCACATCCCCTCCTACCCCTTCCACATCCCCTCTTTCAAAGATGCCATCATTCCTATCTTTTTTCCTATCACCCACACCTTCTTTGATTCATTAACAAACTTCGTTACCATCATCATCACCAGCATCACTACTATCAGAACCATCATCATCAGCATCACTGCTATCAGCACCTAAATCATCAGCTTTGCTTTCTCGAAAATAATTACATTTCTGTTAAAATCTTGTTTCCTTTCACTCTTTACCTTGTTTTTTAAAATTACTTGTCCATCCATCAACTCATCCATGCATTCATCCATTCATCCATTCATCCACCCATCCATTCATCCAACAATCCATCTATTCATCGGCCCATCCATCCGTCCATCCATCGCCTCATCCTTCTTTCAAGCAATCTTCGGAAGACTTTTGAGAAAAACTTCTAAGCTGCTCTAAGGCTTCCTGCATGCACACCCACTCACTATCACACACACTCACTATCACACACACACACACACACACACACACACACACACACACACACACACACACACACACACACTCACTATCACACACACTCACACACACACACTCACACACACACACACACTCACTATCACACACACACACACACACACACACACACACACACACACACACACACACACACACACACACACACACACACACACACACACACACACACACACACACACACACACACACACACACACACACACACACACACACACACACACACACACACACACACACAAACACACACACACACACACACACACACACCCACTCACTATCACACACACACACACACACACAAACACACACACACACCCACTCACTATCACACACACACACACACACACACACACATACACACACAACACACACACACACACACACAAAGATGTATAATGAAGTGAGCTACAATACTCGTAATGCAATCCCTTTACGCTAATTGGAGGCGTGTCATTGTGGGTGGAGGAAGTGGGTAGGTGGGTGGAGGGAGTGGGTAGGTGGGTGTGTGGATGGGTGTGTGTGTGTGTGTGTGTGTGTGTGTGTGTGTGTGTGTGTGTGTGTGTGTGTGTGTGTGTGTGTGTGTGTGTGTGTGTGTGTGTGTGTGTGTGTGTGTGTGTGTGTGTGTGTGTGTGTGTGTGTGTGTGTGTGTGTGTGTGTATGTGTGTGTGTGTGTGTGTGTGTGTATGAAGGGAGTAGGTGGATAGGGGCTTCGGTTGTTGGTTGTGGTGGTTGGATGAAGGTGGTTGGGGATGAATAGATGAGTTGCTGTGTAGAGTTTTTTTGAGATGGATAGGTGGTTTGTTAGGTGGTGTTGATTGGGGGTGGATAGGTGGTTGGTTAGGTGATGTTGATTGGGGGTGGATAGGTGGTTGGTAAGGTGATGTTGATTGGGGGTGGATAGGTGGTTGGTTAAATGATGGTGTCGATTGAGGTGAGAAAAAATAGTTAGGCATGCGTAGGAATAAATGAGAAAGAATGAAAGGTTCCATGGTGGATGGAAGAGCAGGTGGGAGAGTGAATGAGCGACGGGACAGCATAGCAGTCAACGATTGGCGTTCGTTTCACTAGCGTGACTTCGATTCCCACCGCCACCAAGTGCTTTAATGCGCTTGAGAAACCCTGTTATTCATGCGTAGACAAAGAAATTGAGAGATGAATAGATGAATGGATGGATGAAGAGATGAATGGATGAATGAATGTATAAATGAACAGGTGAATGGATGGATGAATGGATGAATGGATGGATGAAAAGATGAATGGATGAATGAATGTATAAATGAATAGGTGAATGGATGGATGAATGGATGAAAGATGGATGGGTAGAAAACTTGAAAAAGTTAGAAGGGGGATGGAATGAAAAATAGATGAGCTGATCGAAGGCAGGATGATTAATTCGCTGCAAGATTTTATCGGCTTTTGAAGTGAAAATAAAAAACATTGAATTTTCTGGCAAGTTGTTCATTTCATCAACTGCTTGCTACAAACATGAAGATGTTCCAAAGGCATGCACTCATGCGTGAATGGCGCTTCGAGCATTCAGAGCTGCAGACAAGTTGTGAGATTGATCGAAAAGTCTCCAAAAATCAATGTTGCTGTGAGTCAAAAACGAAAAACGAAGAAGGGAAGAATCGAATTCGTTTCAATTTGTTGTGATTTTGAACTTCTTCAAACCCTCTCTGCTTGTCTCTTTCCATGTCTGCCTGCAAGTGCAGTCGTTTAGAAAATTGCATTAAGGTTTGCAAGATTGGAAGTTATTGGACTTCCAGCAGGTTCTGTGCAGTCTCAGATCGTTTGCCTCTTTTCTGTTGGAGGCACGTTCCAAGAGGAGAAAAAAAGAGTCAAAGATTTTTAATGTGTGGTTGAGGCTGCAACCCAGGCTATGTTCTAGCCACATCAACTTCTGCGTGCTATTATGCAGTCACTGATTGAAGTTGAATGAAAAAACTAGAATTTCCAAGTCTGAAAGCGTCAAGAAATAGTTAGAAGAAAAAGAGTTGATGCGTTGCTTTGAGAGGTGGCGTGGTGAAGAAAGGTTGAACGATTGTTCATGTTCAAGTGACCTGCCACACTTCAAACATTCTCTCCATTTATGTTGCCTCCATGCTTCATGCTTTCCACTTCATCACCAATTCAACACTCTTTCCACAGCACCACCATCCCTCCACAGCACCACCATCCCTCCACAGCACACCCTTCCACACTCCACAGAGGCGCCTGCCATGCACCTCCTCAGCGTTGCGACCTTCTCGACCGTTCACTGGGTGAAGAAGGGAAGTTCATTCGTTCTGCAATGCTCCTTTGCCGTTGGTGGAATGGATGGAGAGATGGATGGAAGGGTGGATGGAGAAGCTGAAAGCAGCAATGAAGGAGTTAAGTCTGAAAGAAGTTTTAAAAGAAGGAGCAGTAAAGAGATGCAAGGCGAAGGAGGTGAAAAGAGTGAGATGAAGAGGATGGAGAGGATAGAGAGAAGGAAGAGAGGAATTGATGACGTGATGATCTTCTGGTACTTCGGAGACTCAATGATTTCATCAGATCAAGTGAAGTGAGTGTTAGATGCTTTTGTAGTGCTTTTGTTTTTGAGTTATTGTCTCAAAAAACATTAAGAACTTAAAGAATATCTATTAACTTTTCCAAAAACTCATTCATCCACTCTTTCCATCCCACCCCTCCCTCCCAGCACAACCTCTTCTCATCCCACTTCTCCAATCCCAGTAACAATCTCCTCCCATCCCACCCCTCCCATCCCACCCTTCCCATCCCACCTCTCCCATCCCAGTCACAACCTCATACACCCCTCCCATCCCAGTCACAACCTCATACACCCCTCCCATCCCACCTCCCTCATCCCATTCACAACCTCATACACCCCTCCCATCCCACCCCTCCCATCCCACCCCTCCCTCCCAGCACAACCTCTTCTCATCCCACTTCTCTAATCCCAGTAACAATCTCCTCCCATCCCACCCCTCCCATCCCATCCCACCCCTCCCATCCCACCCCTCCCATCCCACCTCTCCCATCCCAGTCACAACCTCATACACCCCTCCCATCCCACCTCTCCCATCCCAGTCACAACCTCATACACCCCTCCCATCCCACTCCTCCCATCCCACCCCTCCCATCCCACCCCTCCCATCCCAGTCACAACCTCATACACCTCTCCCATCCCACCTCTCCCATCCCAGTCACAACCTCATACACCCCTCCCATCCCAGTCACAACCTCATACACCCCTCACAGGTACAGACTGCAGACGAACGGAAGCCTGCAAGTGATCGATGTTGGCGAGAGGGATGAGGGCTTGTACGCGTGCGTTGGAGTGCTGCCACGACGACAACAACAACTTCAACAACAACTTCAACAACAACCTCAACAACAGCAACAACAACCTTTTTTCCATCTCAAGTACAGCACCAGTCTCCGTTTATCATGTGAGCTTCTTCTCTTCCTTGTTTGCTCTGTCCATACAATTGCATGCGAGATTGCTTCTTCTTAGCCAAGAATTGCTTTCTGCATTCAACAAGCACTCGTCCTTGATGATGATGATGATAAAAGTCCATAGTAATAATAATAATATATTTTCACGATTATCAGCACCGATACATTATTCCATTCGTTTTATTCATTCCTTTTCGTCACAAACTTCGACTTTTTGCATGTCTATTCGAATATTTTCTGACTTTTAGTTATTCTTTTTTCGCGCCACAACTCTTTTTTAGGCAACACTTCATAAAAAATTCTACACAACATTTAACACAACACTTCACACCACACACAACACTCCACACCACACACAACACTCCACACCACACACAACACTCCACACAGCATACAACACTTCACACCACACACAACACTCCACACCACACACAACACTCCACACAGCATACAACACTTCACACCACACACAACACTTCACACCACACACAACACTTCACACCACACACATCATTTCACACATAAATTTTTTTAAACTCGTTCTAGTGCTTCTACTTTGGCATTTGACTGACAACTTCTACACAATCCA
>OX030964.1:1575074-1587574 GCA_943735955.1 Piscicola geometra
CTATATGATATAGGCTATATCATATAGGCTATATCATATAGGCTATAAAATAATTCTATGCGTTAAAGTTTATAAGGCAAAATGCTATTCATGCTTTCATGGACATCTCTGATGAATGCATCCAACAAAGGGCCGAAGTCATCTTTTGTGCTGGAGAAACAAGCCAGAAATAAAACAAGGAAAATCAATAATAAAAGTAGGAACAACAAACATGGCAAGAGCATTAAAGGAGGCGTTATCGACCTCAAAAACGACAATCAAGTCAACAAAAAGGATGAAAGAAGGGATGGAAGGAGTGATGAGAGGAATGATGGGAGGAATGATGGAAAGAGTGATGGGAGGAGGGTTGAAGGAAGTGATGAAGAAAGCTCCGAAAAGTTGATGAGAGCTGCGAAGATTGCAGGCGTGGTCGTCTTCTGCCTCGTCTTCCACTGCCTCCTCGTCCTCCTCATCGTCGTCCTCTGTCTCATGAAAAGAAGGAAAATGCTCCTGAGCCACCAAGAAAAAGATGGCAACAAGCACAAAAACCTCCACAACAACATCAACTTCCACAACAACAACCTCCACAACAGCAACAACCTCAACAACAACAGCAACAACCTTAACAACAGCAACAACCTCAACAACAACAACAAGCATTTGAATACTGTCGACAACTCGTTCGGTGATTTATTCCGAGATGAATACTTCGATAAAAATGCCAATAAAAACACAAATAAACACATCCAAAACAACACCAAAAATGAAGCCATCAACAACCACACATCTTTTATTGATTCGAGAAATGATGCCTGGAGTGCTGGTAATGATCTTTTGACGGGAGGTTTCCATGGTGACGTTGGTAAAGATGGCTTTTTCAGTAGAGCTAACAAACTGCCCAAGCCACACAGCGAGCCCTACAACGAATCTTGCAACAACCCATACAGCAACCCATACAGCTACTACAACAATAACAAAAGTTTCTACTGTACCCTCAACTCAAAGGCATCTACCGTCGTTGTCAGCCACAACAACAATAAAAACAACAGCAACAACTACAACAGCAACAACTACAACAGCAACAACTACAACGGCAATAAAAACAACAACAACAACTACAACAGCAACAACTACAACAATGAATTCAACAATTCTCTCAGCTTCAACAAAAACAACAAAAAACACAGCGGTAGCAGCAACAACAACAACAACAGCGACAACAACAACAACAGCGACAACAACAACAACAGCGACAACAACAACAACAGCGACAACAACAACAACAGCGACAACAACAACATTAGCGACAACAACAACAGCAAACAATACATTAAGGTTGAGGAAAAATGGACGCGGATTCTGTCTTCGTTTGGTGAGCTTTAAATAATGACCTTTCCAAGACAACGAATTTAGGATTAGAAAATAAATTTAAATTTTAAAGATTTTTGAAAAATTGATTGCAAAGATTTTTTTATTTGCAATGCATTGCAGCATCGCTCCATGCATAGAATAGAGCATGCATTGGAGAATTGAATGGCGTGTGCATGCTTGTGAGGTTGTTGTTGTTGTTGTTGTTTCGATTGCTTGGGAGGCAGGAAAGTTGAAGTTCTTGCGCGTTACAAGGAGGTGAGTGGTTGCGGCGTCACCTTCGATGCGACATCACTCACTCAAGCACCTCCCTCCCTAGGCGCTGGTGCTTACGGCGATGTCATGCTGGCAAGAATGTGTAGTCCGCCACCATCATCATCATCATCAGTATCATCAACATCATCATCAGTATCATCAACATCACTTACACTCTCATCATCTTCACCACTGTCGTCTCATGATTTAGTGATGATTAGAACATTGAAATCATCAAAAGAACATAATCAAACAAAAAATAAAAGCTCCAATCATTCTTTTTTTCATTTTTTTGATCATCATCATCATCATCGCCATTCTTCTCATCATCATCAGGAGCACTCGTCTCCCTTGCTCCATAGATCTCCCATACACAATCATTTTCCTTTCTTGAACCATTACAACCCCAGCAAAGTGGAGTCTGGAGGTGGTGTGGCTGGTGGTGTTGTAGGTGATGGTGTTGTAGATGATGGTGGTGGTGATGGTGTTGGTGATGGTGTTGTAGATGATGGTGGTGGTGATGGTGTGGGAAGAAACTACCAATATTTCAATAGTTGGAAAAAACTTAGAAACAAAGAAGATTCAAACGGCAGCGACATTCGAGCGAGTCACCAAGCCACCTTCAAGCATCACAACCCCGCCATTCAATCGTTCAACACCAGCGTCTCTGCCCCCAAAACTCTCAGCAGCAACTCTTATTGCCATGTCTTCTGGAAGGAACTGCAGCTGCTGAAGGCGTGTGCAGGCAGGCAGGGCGTCGTGCGCTTGCTCGCCTCCTCGAGTGACCTGGGTGTCATGCTCACCGAGTACTCGCCTCTGGTGGGTTGCTGTGTTGCAGTTGTTGCAGCTGTTGCGGTGTTGCAGTTGTTGCAGCTGTTGCTGTGTTGCAGTTGTTGCAGCTGTTGCTGTGTTGCAGTTGTTGCAGCTGTTGCTGTGTTGAAGTTGTTGCAGCTGTTGCTGTGTTGCAGTTGTTGCCAATGTTTGTTCAAGCAATCAAAAGCATTACTTTGTATTTTTGAATTTTTCATCTCGTTCAATGCAGCATTTGAAAGAGCTTCAATGGAGCAATAGCATGCAACAGTGCTCAAACAAGGCAGGCCATGCTGCTTGCAAGGCGGACTGCGCAATAAATAAGACGAGGTTCCCTTGTGTGATTTAAAGGGCTCGTTGCTACTACGTTGTGTAGGCCGTCTTGTGTTTATGTACCTCGTTTGACAGCTCCTCTGCGGCTTTGCAATGCATCACAAACGACCCACTAACCCGCATATTTCATCCATAAAAAATTCACGATTTTTTAACAGTTATTTATTACCATGTCCATGCATGCATGTATCGTTCTATCCATTCATCCATACATCAATTCATCCATTCATGAATTCATTAATTCATCCATTCATTAATTCATCCATTCATTAATTCATCCATTCATCAATTCATCCATTCATCAATTCATCCATTCATCAATTCATCCATTCATCAATTCATCCATTCATCAATTCATTCATTCTTCAATTCATTCAATTATCAATTCATTCATTTATCAGTTCATTCATTTATCAATTCATTCATTTATCAATTCTTTCATTTATCAATTCATTCATTTATCAATTCATTCATTTATCAATTCATTCATTTATCAATTCATTCATTTATCAATTCATTCATTTATCAATTCATTCATTTATCAATTTATTAATTTATCGATTCATTCCACAGGGCAGTCTGCACGAGTACCTGGAATCATTCATATCTTCCCTCGACAACCTCCCCCCTTTTCCTCGCAACTCCACCAAGCCGCCTCACCCTCTCACATTAGACACCCAACTTCATTTTTGTAGAGAGGTTAGTTTCGATTTGAAACCGAATGATTAGAATAAAATCTTGGAAATGATCAGAGTGGAAAACTGTTTGAAGTTTATTTGTCTTTCTTAAAGGTCGCAAGGGGCATGCAACAAATCTGTGAAGTTATCAGTCACCTCAGCAAGAACAACAACAACCACCATACCAACAACAACAAAAACAACAACTTCCACCATACCAACAACAACAAAAACAACTACCACTACACCACCAACAACAACAACTACCACTACTACAACAACAACATCTCCTTCAAGCACCTCTCAAGCAGGAATGTTCTCGTGACGAAGAGTCTCAGTCTCAAGATCAACATGGCCACTGTGTGTCGAGATGCTGAAGGTTGCAGATCATGAGATGTGTTGTATTGTTTTACTTTTTTTAGATGTTTTTTAATGTTACTCCTATTTTCACTTGGAAAACTATTTGAAACAACATAAAGCAGCAAAACTCTATATAAACACAACAAAACACCACCAACACTAAAAAACACCAACACAACATTAACACAACAACACAACACCAAAAAGACTCAATCCCAACAACACCAATAACAACAAGACAACAACACCAACACACCATCATCAACACAACAACAACACCAACACACTATCATCAACACAACAACAACAACAACAACAACAACAGCAACATCAACAACAACAACAACTCAGGCAACATCGACGAAGAGCATGTACGCATGCATGGCGAAGTGTTGAGGCTGAGGTGGTGTGCGCCTGAGCTTTTGATTGGAGAGGAAGTGGGAGGAAGGGAGGGGTGGGTGCAGAGAGATGGTGGTGATGGAAGAGATCGAGGTGATGGAAGAGAAAATGTCTCTTCAGAAAAGTTTGCACCACGTATCAAAGAAAATTGGTGTACAGGAAAGAATGAAGAAATGAAGAAAAGGAATATATCAATAAAAGATGATTACTACCCATCATTTAACATCTCCAATGAAGATGATGATGATGATGATGATTATGACATCATCAAAACAAAAAATGCTTCTGAAGCACTTGAAACCCCGTTGAGTCTCCGAAGAGCACACAAAAAGTCACGCCAAAAGAACCAATCGACTGAAGCCTGCCTCGACGACCACCCCTTCATTCCTTCTACCTCCCTCTCCATCTCTCCCAACAACTCTTTCTCTCTCCTTTCTCCATATCTCACGGCATTTGCAAGTGACATCTGGTCATTTGGCTTGGTTGTCATGGAGATATTTACTTACGGAGCTCCACCATACCCGGGTCTAACTAATCAACAAACTCTACAAAAGCTTATTTACTTCTCCAAACTAATTGCGGCATCATCATCAAAGAGAGCAGCGCCATCCTCTTCCCCATCACCACTCCTCAAATCATCTCTCTTGATACCATTGAGACCATCATCATCACCGTCATCATCATCATCACCATCACAACCTGCAACTCTCCATCTCAAGCACCAGGATACTCAACAGAAGAACAAGATTAATAACAACATCGACAACCGAGGTGCACTTCTGCAAAAGAGTAAAAAACTTCTGCAAGCAGACAATCATGAAAGAAGCTTTAAAGCCATGAACAAACACCACTTCCCCCACTCCCCCCACTCCACCCACTCTCCCCATTCCATCAACTTTTCAATCATCCATTCATCCTATTCTGAAACTGCTTCTGATCCTCCCTTCACCCACCTACCCACCCATTCTTCCACCCATCACGTCCATGGTGATGGAACTTTCATCTGTCCTTTCGGGTGCCCTTTTGAACTGTGGTTGAAGGTCACTCAATGCCTTGACCTCTTTCCTGCAAATCGACCCACTTTTGAGGAACTTGTCACCTATTTTGATAAACTAATAGGGTCAGATGAAATAGCAGTTTGATGGGAAGGGGGGAGGGGGTGGAATAGTGAAGCAGGTCAGTTTTATGAATAAAGGGGAGGGTGGAATGGTGAGGCAGGTCAGATTGATGGGGAGGGGAGGGGGTGCGGTAAGGTAGGTCAGATTGATGGGGAGGGCAGGAATGTAAAGACAATGTTATCTTCATGAAGAGTAAATGGACACACGTTTTATTTTACGATGGTTTTTTTAATGTTTTGTAAATCAACTTTTTTACACCAACTCTCAATCGAAATGTCAATTTGTATTTAGTTTCTTTGGTGCTGATATTATTAGCTTTGCACCGCTGTGCTTTTTTTCCTTTTTGTTCAAACTTTTCAATTCTACTTTATGGTCGCACAATCAACAACTATTCAGCAATCACTCCAACATTAAAATAACTAGTCATCATCATCCTCATCATCCTCATCATCCTCATCATCATCATCATTATCATCATCCTCATTGTATAATCAGAAGCAAGGTAGATCAGAGGTTAACTCGGCAAGGCCGGGTTGTCAGGTACATGTATATAACTCAAATAAAAAAAGCTTGCAATGACTAGACAATAGAAATGCTTGAATAAACACACACGTCGTCCTCAGGAATGTCTGCAAAGAAAGCTGGCAGTGCCACAACGACACAAAATAAAATATTCAGACCAAATGTAACACCAGTAAAACAATAAATATTTCAGACGAGTGTTTTGTAGAATACTTTCGTTCCCTCTTTGGGGTTCAAAATAAAAACTGAAGGATAAAAGATTAGAGATCTGAAATGAAGAGGGGAATGTGTGGAAGAAACTAAATGCAAATACGTAACAAAAATATTTACACAAAACATTATTAGGTTAATACATAATTTTTAAATCAAACAAATAGAAGTAATCGAGCAAATGAAAACTCAAAAAAGTAAAATGTCAAAAAAAGGAATGTATGACTAACTCTTCCAGACAGTATGCTCTATAAATGTCAAAATATTCTTTAATTGCTTGAAGTGAGTTCTATCATCGCCACACTTTCATGATAAAAACTTCACTCTTCTCCAAATCACCACCCTTTTTCTCTTTATCACCACCCTCTTCTTCTTCATCACCCTCTTCTTTATCACCAACCTCTTCCTCTTTATCACCCTCTTCTTTATCACCAACCTCTTCTTCTTTATCACCAACCTCTTCTTCTTTATCACCCTCTTCTTCGTTATCAAAGTTTCAGTTGACAAAGGGATGCTTTCACTGCTTGTAACAGTTCAGTTTCCAAAGTTGAAAGACCATTTTTAACGTCGTTAACAACGTTCTTATTGTTGCCATTTTGGTTAGCATTAACATGATCGTTGTGGAAATTGTTTCGCCACATGTTGTGAGTGTTGAAGAGGATCGTCAATTTCTCTAACAGCATCAGCAACTGTTGCGTTTCCACTAGCATGGAGGCCACTGATTGGTTGAAGCTCGCGTCAACTTCTGCTTCTGATTGCTTGTCTTTGGTGCTTGCGTCGGTTGAGTGGTTTAGTGCTTCTTTTTTGAAACTTTTCTCTGTGTTGTCACTTACAATCTGTTCAACGCCATTCCCGTCGCATCCTGACCCACCACTACCAGCTCTCTCATCACCACCACCATCTCCACCTCCCCCACCATCTCCACCTCCCCCACCATCTGGTATGAAGGCAAACAACCCCTTAAACTTCCTGAAATCCACACTTCCCACCAAACTGCCCACCAGCGCCTCCTTGGCATGCGCCATCTCTTGCAGCAGTCGCACTGTGGCCACTTTCAAAAGGGCCAACTCACCTTCCACCATGGTCGTCTGCTTCTGCAAACCATTCGTCTCGCCTTCGATTCCTGCCGATGTCTCTTTTGCTTCCTCCACCTCCTTCAGCAAAACCCCTATGTCCTGCTCCAGTCTGGCCACTTCTCTGGTGCTTTCTGCGACGGTGGTGGCGATGTTGACGATGGTTGTGGTGATGATTGAATGTTTTAGAAAGATTCAATTATGAAATAATATCAGTGAAGATCAGATATAGGACTTGAGAAAATTAATTTCAAAGCATACCAACACTAGATGACTTTTTATAGAAAAATCATAAAAGCATTGCAAATTTTTCCAAATGTAACTCAAAACACAAACTAAAATTGTCTTTGGAGATGAACTTTTTTCTTTTAATTTCCTTCAAATAAAGGTTTACCGAAATTTTGCAAGCAAGTTTTAATCTTACAGGGTTTGTTTCTTAAGTCATATACTCAGTGAAGATGTTGAAATTGAATTGATTGCCAACTACGAGACTGTCTCTCAAAAACGAGCAAACCTGCAGTAGAGTTGCGGAAGTAGGCAAGAACTTTGCAGCTGCCGTTGTGAGTGGCGATGGAGGAAGAAGAGGAAGAGGAGGAAGAAGATAATGAGAGTGGAAGGGGTGCTGATGATGATGTGAGGGTGACGAGAGAATGGTTGAAGGATGAGACGGGATATCTCGACCGGCGAGTGCTTCTAGAGGTTGTCTTACGATTGCTGCTGCTGTGGCTGCTTGTGGCTGCGACAGTTGTGGCTGTGATCTTGTTAGTTGTGGTGGATGCAGAAGAAACAAGGTTGACTAGATTTTTCGAAGTGAAACTGTTGCTAGAGATGCTAGAGATATTCAATGTTGTCGGAAGAAACAAATGAAAAGAGTTTTGTGTTGTGGGTGTTGTCATGTTGTTGTTCAACTTGTTGTCAGTAAGGATGATGTTGTTGTTGAGTGGATTGGGAGAACTCGAAGTGCTTTTGAATGGTGGGTCTGCTTCGAAGGAGTCAAACTTGGGAGAATTCGTCAAGTTTAGTGTTGAGTTTTCAGCAAGGCTGTTTTTATTGATGCAGATGTTGTTGTTGATTGAAGTGTTGTTAAACGTTGTGATGTTGTAGTTGTTTTTTGGTACCATATTATTGTATAAACTCTCTTGTTTCATATTTGTTAGATTGTCATACTTTTTTGTAGTAGTAGTAGGAGTAGTTGTTGTAACAGTAGTAATATTATTAGTACTAGGATTAGTAGTAGTAGTAGTAGTAGTAGTAGTAGTAGTAGTAGTAGTAGTAGTAGTAGTAGTAGTAGTAGTAGTAGTAGTAGTAGTAGTAGTAGTAGTAGTATTGGTAGTAGTAGTAGTAGTAGAAACTGTAGCTTTAGTGCTTGCAGGTGTAAAATTAGAACACCCATTCCAATGCCTGCTACCGTTGTGGTAGGCTAGGTCACTGATGATGTTGTTGTTGCTGTTGCTGTTGTTGTTGGGGAGGGTTGTGGTCACACTAGAAGGTCGGTTGATGATGCTAGATTGACAATCAACTAGCTGGTTGAGTTTGACTGGTGCTGATGATGATGACGATGAAGATGAAGGAGATGGTGATGATGTTTTGTGGCGTAAGGAAAAGCAGAGTGGAAGAGATGATTCGTTAGGATTGATGCGGTAGAGAGAAGAAGTGTAGGAGAGAGATGATGATAGTGTTGCTGCTGCTGATGATGATGATGATGATGATGATAGAGGAGTGGGGGAAGAATATCTGGTCTTGTGAGCCACAGGACAGCCTGATGCACTGAAGAGTTAAAACATTTCAATAAAACTATAAAATAATTTATAAATATGAAAATATACAAAATTCAAAATAGGAATATTAAGGAAACCTTCGATGGGAAAGGTACTTGCCAGTGACATGTCCCGAGCCGTCACAGCCTACAACAGGACATCTGCAGAGTTGATCGGTCAAACACATTCAACGTTTGGACCGTTTTACTAGGTGTCTTCAAACTCAAGGCACCACCAACACCCACCTAACACCGCATAACACCACCAAAACTACAAAACTACTTCCAAAAACCACCTATCACCCCCTCTAACCCTCACTACACCATGCTCTACCCCCAAAACTACCAACTACCACCAAACAGTGTTATTTTCGTTTCATAAAATAATTATAGTTTTTATTTCAGTTTCGTTTTGGAATTAATTATAGTTTTTATGTTCGTTTTCGTTTTGAAAATAATTAAAGTTTTTATTTTCGTTTTCGTTTTGAAAATAATTATAGTTTTTATTTTTGTTTCATTTTTGAAAATAATTAAAGTTTTTATATTCGTTTCAGTTTTGAAAATAATTAAAGTTTTTATTTACATTTTAGTTTTGAAAATATATTAATTTACAACTTTGAACACTATTTTTTCATATCTAACAAAATTAATTGATCATAAAATGAAACAGTAAATAGAACTGTATATTAACAACAAATGAGTTTCAAAAATTAACAGTCAAGTGAAATATTATAAGAATTGAGTACGTAAATTATTGAGTACTAACAAATTTGAAATATTATAACAAATTTGCGATTAAAATAAGTGATAATTTAATTGACAAAGCGAAGCGGTAATAAAATACCGTTTTATAAATGGCGCTACTTTCATAAAGCCCAAAGATAATGTTTATAACATAGACATCTATTTTTATATAAATTATACATTTCCATATTATGGCATACTTTGAAATTTATTTAATTTTTGTTTTGAAAATAATTTTATTTTTTATTTCAGTTTCGTTTTGGAAATAATTATAGTTTTTATTTTCGTTTTCGTTTTGAAAATAAATTTAGTTTTTATTTTCGTTTTCGTGGAACAATTATTCAGAATTGTCGTTTTAGTTTTCGTTTTCGTTACGAAAATACCACTGCCCAACACCTATACCACCATTAACACCACCTTTACAACAACCACCCAACACCACCCACCACCAACCACCTGACGATGTCACAGACTTCAGGCACGTCACACTTGCTCCTCCTCGCTTTCTCTGCCTTGGGACAGCCTGAGAGACTGCGATGGGAAGCGTAGTTGCCAGTGATGTGGCCCGAGCCATCGCACCCTGGAGTGCGACACCTGGTGGTGGAGGCGTGATGAGGGCTGTTTACGAAGGGTGAGATGAGGTTTGTGGAAAAAATATGATTTCATTTGATTTATCAATGCTTTCAATCGAATATCCATCATCCTTTTTCATGCATCCAACTATCCATCACCCTAACATCCATCCATCTATCCAACTAGACATTTTTCATCATCCACCCATCTATCCAACTAGACATTTTTCATCATCCACCCATCTATCCAACTAGACATTTTTCATCATCCACCTATTTAATCAAACACCTTATCATACTTTTATTCATCCATTCCTTCATCTATTTATTTACATATACAACCATCCATTCATATATTCATCTATCTACACTGTGCTTAACCACAAGACTTTCAGTTTCTTTGTGCTTTATTCAAATATCAAAACACGAAAAGTCCCAAAGCTGCTACCTCAGCTTTTAATAGACACCTTTGATATCTCTCTGAAACTCTTTGTCTTCCTTGTCGATGCTGTCACTCTAGAGAAGAAGCGCTTGAATGTAGGTGCACTCCAAGAAGTTGGAGTTCAGATGAGTCTCTGAAACGAAGGCAGCTGTTTCTCCATCCGACTACTAAAAACTTCACAACGATCGATTTGAGTGAGTGGGAACCTCAACCAGAGCATCAAGAAAGCAAACGTCGTGTGCAATCTGTCAAAGTCGTCAATGACTTTAAAAAAATAATTTATGGTCTGTATTATTCACAGCCAGACAGACGCAGGCCATGTTACAATGGTTCTGAGAACCATGGTTCTTATGCGCCAAAGACTTGTCTCAACGTTGGGTTTCATGGATTCAAGATTCCAATAAAAAGGAAGAAAAGAGGCATTATCTTCTTCAAGTAGTTGAGAGCTATTAAAAACTTTTTTCACAACTAACTTGGTCGTGAGTAGTTGATGCCCAGTTAAAGTTATCGTCCAAAGCACATAAATGACAGGACTCAAATGAATATTGAATATTATTTTCAATATGTTTGATTTGTACCCTGAATAAAGTTTCCAAGACAAAATATGTGCAACTGTAAATAGTGCTCTGCAGTTTTTTTCTTCTGGGGATCGCTATCGCAGGTTTCGACAAGAATGTCGTCATTTAAAAAAAGTTTTGTTCAGAATGTATTTGTATATAGCCATTTAAAACTTTCACCACGCAGTGGAAAACTGGCCAACACTATCTTGATACTTTTAGTCGTTAAAACCCCCTAGTATACATCCATTCACCTATTCATCCATTCACTTACCCAACTATTTACCTACTCATCGATCCACCTATCCATTCTTCCATCCATCCATTTCTCTATCCACTTATCTATTCATCTATCCATACATCCACCTTCCATAAATCCACCTTCCATACATCCATCTATCCATCCATCACCTATCCATCCATCCCTTTCCATCCATCCCCTATCCATCCATCCCTTTTCCATCCATCCCTTTCCGTCCATCCCTTATCCATCCATCCCCTATCCATTCATCCCTTATCCATCCATCTCTTTTCATCCATCCCCTATCAATCCATCCCCTTTCCATACACCCATATACCCATCCATCTTTAAGAACATCATCACTAACGTATTTGCCAGGTCATCACTATCCTTGCTGCCATCGGAAGCCGAATCTGACCTTTCTTTGGTGCTGTGGTTGCTTCTGCTGCTCCTGTTGCTGTCGTGTGTTTTGCTGTTGTGCTGGTAGTCGTTGTGCTTGTTGTTTGGGTGATTGATAGTTTCAGAATGGTTGTTGCTTTCAGTGGCTACAACGACTTCTTCCTTAGCAACCGCCAGTGAAGTGATGGAGAGAGGAGCATTCTCAAGGAGGTTGTTGTTGTTGATGAAGTAGTCGCTGAAGGAGTCAGTGTTGTTGTTGTTGAGCAGAAGAGCGTTGTTCAAGTTGTGGTTGTTGCTCGGAAAGCAATCAGTGGAAGTTATGTCTTGTTGTGTGTTGCTGATGGCTGTTGTTGATGTGTGCTGCGCTTTCTTAAGAGAAAAATCGATTGGTTCTTCCTGGTAATTGCTGTTGATATTCATGTTGTTGTGGTTGTTGTGGTTGTAGTTGTGTAATTTGTTTTTCATGCTCAGATCCAACGTTTGGTCTTCATCTTCGCCGTATAAGTCGGACTTGATCGAGAGATTCAACGGGTTTTCGTGGCAGTTGATGTTTGGAGGTTGTGAGTTGTTTCTGGTGTTGTCGATGTTTTGTTGGATGATTGTTGGAAGTGGAGATATTTGATTTGTTGAAGTGGTAGGAGTAGTAGTAGTAGTAAATGAAATAGTAGTTGTATTATCGTTAGTG
>OX030964.1:1592574-1665074 GCA_943735955.1 Piscicola geometra
GAAGGAGGACGAGATGGACGAGATGAAGTTGTTGTTGATGTTGAGTATGTTGTTGGTGTTGTTGAGGTTCAGATTCAAAATGTTGTTGTTCTTAAGAATGTTGTTGTTGTTGAAGATGTTGATGTTGCTGTTGTTGTTTGGATCGACAATTTGTTTGAGTTGTTTGAGAGTGGCAACGACAGAGTGAGTGGGTAGAGTGGCAGTGATGAATTTTGTGGTTGTTGTTGTTGTTGCCGTTGTTGATAGTAGTAATGTGGTCGTTGCTGTTGTTGCCATAGAAACCGTTTTTGTAGCTGTTGTGGTTGTTGCTGCAGTTTTTAGAGCGGCTTCTTTCGCCGCAGCTGCTCTGAAAAGCTGAAGAATAAAAAAGTATAAATTAAATACTTGCATTCAGCAGCCAAAATTAGAATCTTTAAGCCCTTCATAACTACGGACCTGTTGCTGTTGTTGTTGTTGCAGTAGCTGCATCTGCTTGAGAACTTGCTGCAGCGACAGAGTGTTGATGGTTTGTGATGGTGGCCTAGCAGTGCAGGTGCTGGTAGTAGTGCTCAAGTTTGAGTTCTTGGCGGAATGCTGCATGTTGAGGAGGAGTTTGAGTTGTTGCGAGAGTGAGAGAGGAAGCACAAAGTGGGAAGAGAGGTTGTTTTGTTGCTGCACTGTTGTCGTTGTTGTTGTTGTTGTTGTTGTTGTTGTGGTTGTTGTTGTTGCTAAAGTAGTTAGTACAATATTTTTGTTCGGATTTTGTTGTTGATGTTGTTGTTGGTGTTCTGACGTGACTGGCAGCTTGGCCTGCTCTTGAGCGACAGCAGCCAAGCCACTCAAGCTGCAGGCCATGTTGAATTGCTGTTGCAGTTGTTGCAGCAGTTGTTGTGGTAGTGTTGCTTTAGTGTTTGCCAAAGCTGGCTGTTGTTGTATTTGTTTATGTTGTTGCTGCAGTTGTTGCTGTTGATTCTGTTGTTGGTTGAGATTGGCTGTTAAGAGCTTAGTTAGTGCGCTGTTTTGGTTCAACTTTGGTTGGTTGTTGTTTTGAGTGGAAGAGAATTTATTAGCTTGTTGTTGTTGTTGTTGAGCTGCTGAAACTGCTGAAGCAATCCTTTGAGTCAGCTGGTTCAGCAGAAGTTGTTGTTGTGGTTTTTGTTGTTGTTGTTGGTTGGAGAGCTTAAGTTGTTGTGTGGTAAGAGCAAGTTGTTGTAGTGTGGCGGAGACCTGCTGGAAAAGAAGCTGTGTTTTTGGCGTGTTGGGAGAGATTGCGTTGTTGCAATTGCCTGCATTTTTGGTTGATGTAGTGTTATTGTTGTTGTTGTTGTTGTTGTTGTTATTGTTATTGTTATTGTTATTGTTGTTGTTGTTGTTGTTGTTGTTATTGTTGTTGTTGTGGTTGTTGTTAGTACTGGTATTAGTGGTTGGAGTTGTGTGGATCCCATTGTTTGGGTTTTTGATAGGAGAAATGTTTGGAGAATTAATAGTTTTAATGGTTTTAAGTATGTTTGTGTTGTTATTGTTGTTGTTGTTGTTGTTATTGTTGTTGTTGCTGATTTTGTTTATATTGTTGTTTGTGCTGATGAAGATTTTGTTGTTAGAGTTGTTGTTGAGGACGTTAGCAGACGTGGAAGAGTGTGGAGATAAGACGATAGACGGAGAGTTGATGGAGATGTTGTGTGTGCTGTTTGCTAGTTGAGACACGAGTTGTTGTAAATGTTGTTGCAGTTGTTGTAGCTGTAAAGTTGGTTTGTTCTGCTGTTGTTGTTGTTGTTGCAAAGCCTTCACAACACCCAGTTGTAAAAGCAAGTTGTTGCTGAATTGGGGAGAGTGTTGTGGTCTAAAATTGTTGTTGTTTTCTTTGTTGGGGTTCAGCGGTGGTGATAACAATGTTTTTGGTGCTGTTGTTATTGTTTTTGAAAACTGCGTTGGTTGCACTGTTGAACTGTGAAGACTTGTTAAAACATCATTTACTGGGACTGGAGAGGTTGTAGCAGTTGTTGCAGTTGTTGTCGAGGCTGCTTGATTCACCAAAGTGTTCTGTGTTGATGTTACAACAACGTTTGAAGAGGCTGTGGCATCTTCCGATGCATTGAGATGCCCATGAACATCACTGCCACGAGCACCAACATTGCCGCAGTAGTCATTCTGAGATACGGCACCACTTTCCACTCCACCATTGCTCTCTGTTCTTCTATTGAGTTTCTCATCTTCTTCCTCTTTCTCTCCAGCAACCTCTTCATCTTCATCCTTCTCATCCACATCTTTTCTTTTTTTGCACTGCCCCGCACCCATCTGTTCCTCCAAGCAGATCTCCAGCTTCCCCAAGCCAGGGATCTCATCCTCAGAGTCCGAAGCTATTTCATTGTAGCTGACTAATGCAGCACCAGCATCCCCAGAAGAACCTACCAAATCATTATCATCACCACTTTGTCCTGAACAGTCTTTGACACCTCCATCACCCTTGTCTTTCTCGTTGTTTGCTTCTGCAGTCCCATCATTTTCATCAAGTACGCCTCTGATACTTTCACTCTCAACATCATTATCAGGGACTTCAGCCTCATTAAGAACATCATCAGCTGCACCAGCACCATCATCATCACCAGCACCCCTAACTTTATCATCACCAGCACCACCACCACCATCATCATCACCAGCACCACCACCACCATTATCATCACCATCATCCTCCACATCATTATCATCGTCTTCAAAGCTATAAGTCTCCTCAACTTCTGTATGACAAAGCGGTGTTGTGGCAACAGTGTCAGCAAGTGCTGATGTAGCAAAAGTCGCAGTAGCTCCAGGATCATCATCATCAGCAAGGGAACAGAAGACGGAACTACTGGGAGCTGTGGCTCCATGTTCTCTCGCACCCAGGGCCACACTCGTGTTGTTGCCACCATCACATCCTTCATGCATGCTTGCAACACTTACTTTACTTGCGTCATCATCAGCATCATCACCAATTCCACCACTGACATCATCACTGCCATTACCACTACCACTATTAATTCTATCACTATCACCAGTAACAGTAGCAGCAGTAGTAGTAGTAGAAGTAGTATTAGTAGTAGCAGTAGTAGTAGTAGTAGTAGTAGAAGTAGAAGTAGCAGTAGTAGTAGTAGTACTAGTAGTAGTAGTAGCAGTAGAAGTAATAGTAGTAGTGTTAGTATTTTTAGCAGTAGTAGTAGTAGTAGTACTAGTAGTAGTAGCAGTAGTAGTAGTAGTAGTAGTAGTAGTACTAGTAGTAGTAGCAGTAGCAGTAGTAGTAGTAGTTGTAGTGTTACAAGCAATCGTCAAAGCAATCTTCGCCTTCTTAGCTTCGTGTTCATGCTCTCCTTCTTCACTGGGTCTCTTGAGGGGTGGCTTGGCCAGGGCTGTAGAGGCTTCCAAAGCCATGTCTGCCTCCTTGCAGAGGCTGCCGCTCATTTTTATTTCTTCAGCATCATCATCAGCACTGTCTAACTTTAATTCACCAGCATCATCATCAGCACTGTCTAACTTTAATTCACCAGCATCATCATCAGCACTGTCTAACTTTAATTCACAAGCATCATCATCAGCATCCTTTCTTGAAAGTTCATCATCATTACCAGCACTGTTTCCACTTTTTTCAACACAACCTTCATTGCATCTTCCAATACTACCACCAACTTCTTGCTCATTCAAAATCATTTTGGCGTTATCTTGATTGCATTCAGGATCTTTTGCACATGATCTTTTTCCGTTTCTGAGAGACATCTTGCCTGACAAGATGGCGGATGTGGAAATTTGTTTTGAGTTTCTTTTCAATCTTGGCAGTGTTGTCATTTTGCCACTACTCTTTGAAGCCAGACTTTTAGTGAGTTTGGCCTTCCAGGCAGTTTTTTCATCGTCAACAATTTTGATCTCGGAATTTTCTCTGTGGTCTGGTAGTTTTTCGTTGTCAATAGTGATCTTTTTAAAATTGGTTTTACTATAACTTTTTCATATATTGTTATTGATGAACTTAATATTGATTTTTATAAAAGAAATCATTTACATTTGGAGTCAAATCTTCGTTTTTCCAGACCAGTCTGCATCCTACTGTGAGAAGTTGCATCGAAAAAATGGTAATCATCATCATAATCATCATCATTATCATTATCATTACCCTCATCATCATCATCATGACCAACTCACGTCATCTGCCTGGTGACCTTACTGGCAACATCAGCAGCTCTGGACATTCTGGTGATGAAAGGTAATAAGTATAACTAATACTACAATTATAGCTGAGGTTAAAACTATAATTAATATTATAATAAAATGAATATTCTAATAAAATGAATATTATAATAAAATGAATATTATAATAAAATGAATATTATAATAAAATGAATATTATAATAAAATGAATATTATAATAAAATGAATATTATAATAAAATGAATATTATAATAAAATGATTATTATAATAAAATGAATATTATAATAAAATGAATATTATAATAAAATTAATATTATAATAAAACTAATATTATAATAAAATGAATATTATAATAAAATTAATATTATAATAAAATTAATATTATAATAAAATTAATAATATAATAAAACTAATATTATAATAAAATTAATAATATAATAAAATTAATAATATAATAAAATTAATTTTATAATAAAATTAACATTATAATAAAATTAATATTATAATAAAGTTAATATTATAATACAATTAATACTATAAGGAAATTAATATTATAATAAAGTTAATATTATAATAAACTTAATACTATGAAATTAATATTATAATGAAATTAATATTATAATAAAGTTAATATTATAATAAAATTAATATTATAATAAAATTAATATTATAATAAAATTAATATTATAATAAAATTAATATTATAATAAAGTTGATATTATAATAAAATTAATATTATAATAAAATTAATATTATAATAAAATTAATATTATAATAAAATTAATATTATAATAAAATTAATAGTATAATATAATTAATATTATAATAAAATTAATATTATAATGAAATTAATATAGGTATAAGTAATATTCTAATAAAATTAATATAAGTATAAGTAATTTTATAACAAAATTAATATAAGTATAAGGATTATTTTAACAAAATTAATATAAGTATAAGTAATTTTATAACAAAATTAATATAAGTATAAGGATTATTTTAAAAAAATTAATATAAGTATAAGTAATATTGTGATAAAAGTAATATAAGTATAATTAATAATTGGGAAGCGGGGATGGCTTAGATGGTGGACGTCGGACTTGCAACTTAAAGATCGCCAGTTCGAATCCCTGACCAGCAACCGTGAACTATCATATACCTAGTGCATATGAGGCGGTGTTTGCGACGTATGCATTGAGAGATGTGTACGTCGTGTGGAGTGGCGTCTCTGACGCATAAGAACCATGGTTTTCAGAACCATTGTAACATGGCCTGCGTCTGTCAGGCTATTAATAATACAGACCATAAAAAAATATAGTTGTAATTATTGCAATTATATAATTTACCTTGAGTTTTCTCTCTCCGCTGGAGCTATGAGGAGGCAGAGAAGGTGATTTTGTAATATAACAAAATTGTGATGATGATGATGATAATTGTTTTTATTATTGTTTTTATTATTTGATTTATTATTATTAATTTAACTCACAAATGGATGGTGTACTCTTGTTGTGTTTCATGCTTCGTAGGTTGTTGCTGTGTTGTCTGTTGTAGTTGTTGCTGTGTTGTCTGTTGTAGTTGTCTGTTGTAGTTGTTGCTGTGTTGTCTGTTGTAGTTGTCTGTTGTAGTTGTTGCTGTGTTGTCTGTTATAGTTGTTGTTGTGTTGTCTGTTGTAGTTGTTGCTGTTTTGTCTGTTGTAGTTGCCTGTTGTAGTTGTTGTTGTGTTGTCTGTTGTAGTTGTTGTTGTGTTGTCTGTTGTAGTTGTTGCTGTTTTGTCTGTTGTAGTTGTTGCTGTGTTGTCTGTTGTAGTTGTTGCTGTGTTGTCTGTTGTAGTTGTTGAGACTATTTATAATAGGGAAGATGATGACAATGAAGATGAAAATAAAATGGTGATGATGAGAGTGAAGAAGATGCTGATGATGCTGCTGATGATGATGCTAAGGATGCTGACTCAAAAAGCACACAAAAGTTTGTGCCGTCTCACTGCAACTAGCGGCAGCACACCACCCAGCAACCACTCTAGTGCCCATGCACTCAACCACACACGCACACATGCACACACGCATCAGCACAAAAAATATAGAAAATATAGGGTGTGTGCGTGTTTCATGTACATGTGGGTTTGTGTGTGAGGGAGGATATATGTGTGTTTTCGTACATCTAGGTGTCTGTGTGTCTGTTCGTGTGTGTTTAAATATGTGTGAGTTTAGTTTTGTTCGGATGTGTGCTTGTGAGGCAAGCAATGAAGTAGTAAAACACCTGTTCTCTGTAGCTGCCTACAAGTTCAACTAGTGAAACAGTAGGGGTGAGGGTGAAGATGAAGATGGTGGTGATGTTAGTGATGATGATGGTGATGATGTTAGTGATGATAGTGATGTTAATGATGATGGTGATGTTAGTGAGGTTAATAATGATGGTGATGATGATGACAATATTGATAATGGTGTTGATAACGATTGTAAGGAACGAAATGTTTGGTGAGTAGATGCAGTAAATAAAAGGGTAATGATTATTTTTGTCACACACATACACCTTACACACACAAACACACACACACACACGAACACACACTTACACATTACACACACAAACACATACACACACACACAAGATTTTGTATAGCGTCTACTTTTGTCACTCTGACTACTGTAGGCTGTCTTTTGTTCACTTTGTCAACGGAAACTCAGCGTCAGGCTTGCAAGAGCCTAGAAAGATCGTAGAGGAAGAGAGAGAGAGGGTGGAAAAAAAGAGAAAGTGAAGAAAGAGAGTGTTAGTTAGGAAAAAAGTTGGTAACTTTGTTTTAATTGTGGTCTCAGCAGCTGGCATTTAAATGTAAACTTTTTCAAGGCTTTTGGAAGTCTTCAAAGGAAAAGTTGTGAAGGCACAACAGCATCTCATTATGACAGGCAAGTGACAAGTGACATAACTTACAAAACTGGCACTTGACTAACAAAGCTATTAGAAATTTCGATAACAAGAACTAACGTGAAAAAGAACCAAAACTAACCAAGAATAACTTGCTCTTGCAGTTCTGATCTTCCTGAGTGGCCTGTGAAACAGAGCGTGTTGGAGCGGTATTGGAGCGGTGCTTGTGCTCTTTGCTGGAGAAACTTTTCCAAAACACTGAAATCAACCTGAAATGTTCCACAGTCTCAGTAGCTGTGTGTCCGAAACGACTGGAGGTCGTTAGAAACCACAGCTCAGCAATTTAATTAAAACAACAGCTGGACATCTTAATGAATTGTTTCTAAAACAAGAGTTCAACAATGGAATAGTTTTGAAACAATTGAGAAGTGTTGTCAACAATGGCAGCAACATTCACTGAAGCAGTCTGCAACAGCGCAAGCAAACTCCTGCAGTCTCCACAGCAATCCACCGTCTTCACTACTTCCCTCCCTCCCTTCCTCCACATCTCTCTGCTGCTTCTACCCTTCCCTCCCTGCCTCTCCTCTCTCTCCCTCTTCCACACACCCTCTCTTTCCCTCTCTCTCTCTCTTTTCTTGTCGCTGTCTTAATCTCAGTTCTGCTCACTCTTCCTTTGCTCTGCGACGACAATAACATTAATATTCATGCATTTATAATCACCTCATGCATATTCATTAATTAAAATTCAAATGGTGTTATAATGATGAAGATGAAAAGATATAGTTTAAGTAGTGGCAGAGTGCTAAAAAGTGTATTACTATTATTATATTTATTAATATTATTAATATTTATTATTATCATTATTTTTATTTTTATTATAAAAGCGATAGCAATAGCAATGTGAGCAAGCTTCAGGCGTGCAGCATTGTGAAACAATGGCTCTTATGATGACTCTTCCGTGATAGTATCATCATCAGCATCATTATCATCATCATCATCAGTATCATCATCATCATCATCAACATTATCATCATCTTTAAGATCATCATCATCAGCATTATTATTGTTTTTAACAGTTTGACAATCGTTTCCTGAAATAATGTATTATTATTATATTGTTATTGGGTAACAAAAAGTTTCTTTGCGTAATAACTTGGTTGACTCGTGCCACACTGTTTCCCACTGATACTTTTGTCAAACACACATAAATACACACAGAAACAAACACACACACACACACACAGACACACACACAGAGACACAACTACACAGAAACAAACAGGCGCATGAGCACACATACAAACACACACACACAAGTAAGTGATGTGAGGTCTTATGGATGGATGTTCCAGGAGTTTTCAGGGCTGCGGAGGCTTGGTGTGAGGCAGGAAGGCATTGTGGAGGACGAAGTTGCATCGAACTGCTCGAAGAACGAGTGCTTGAGTGACGATCGTATGTTTGCCTTCGAGAACGCCTTCCAATGCAAGAATGCTGCATGCAACTTGCTTCCAATCAATACTCCGCAAACTACAGCTTCCCCCTCTCTCCCTCGACCTCTCTCTCTTTATGCCACTTCCGTTCCTGTTTTTATTTATTTATGTTTTTTGTGGTTCATTTTCAAGATTATTAACAATTGAAATGTGAATAGTATCAGGTCTCCCATGAGTAAATCCCATTGTCATCACCTTCCTTCCACTCCTCTATTCACTTCCCTTCTTTTATTTATCTACACTACAGTTTTTCATTGTCCTCACCATAATCCTTCCATTCATCTACATTAAACCCTTCCATCCATTCACCTCACTCAGCCTCTGATGTATTCCTGCTTTTTAGAGCGTATAGCGTATAAATCTATGAGCATGAAGGCATCAAACAACTGCTTGTGTGCAGCTAATGGAAACAAAAGTCGCCAGCAGCAGCAGCAGCACATATGCAGTCACAAACTAGAAGACTAACATCACTGTTTTTGAGTGTGTGTGTGTGTGAGTGTGTGTGTATGTATGTGTGTGTGCGTGTGTGTGTGCGCGCGTGTGTGTGTGTGTGTGTGTGTGTGTGTGTGTGTGTGTGTGTGTGTGTGTGTGTGTGTGTGTGTGTGTGTGTGTGTGTGTGTGTGTGTGTGTGTGTGTGTGTGTGTGTGTGTGTGTGTGTGTGTGTGTGTGTGTGTGTGTGTGTGTGTGTGTGTGTGTGTGTGTGTGTGTGTGTCCATCTATTATTTTCTTCTTATGCATTCGTTGGTACCGATGAAGTTTTTATTTGTGTCTCTGGCGCATGAGTAGACGACAAACACTCTACCACTCCTACAACAACCACACAAACATCAACCACACTTCTACCACTAGCACAACTACACTTCCACCATTACCATACCTAAAACAAACGCACTAGCACAACTATTACAACTACCCCTAGCGCAACAACACTACTAGTAATGCCAAAACTCTACTACCACCACTACCACAATCACATTACCATTTCTACTACAACTACAATACTACCACAAAACCATTTTCACCATAACCAAACTACCACCTCTACAACTTACATCACCCCTCTAATATAACCACACTATTATTACTACGACAAACACACTAGCACAACTACCATAATCCCTCTATCTTAACCTAGATTAACATTTTCACTACAACCTCACTACCTCTTTTACCACACTACCTCTTTTACCACAGACACACTACCACTTCTACCACAACCACAATACCACCACTACGACAATCACACTACCACAACCACATTTCACAAACAAACTACTAAAACCACTTTTACCACAACCACAATACCACAACCACATCACTACAACCACATCACTCCAACCACATCACTACAACCACATCACTACAACCACATCACTACAACCACATCACTACAACCACATCACTACAACCAAATCACCACAGCCACATCACTACAACCACATCACCACAACCACATCACTACAACCACATCACTACAACCTCATCCCCACAACCACATCACCACAACCACATCACTACAACCACATCACTACAACCACATCCCCACAACCACATCACCACAACCACATCACTACAACCTCATCCCCACAACCACATCACCACAACCACATCACTACAACCACATCACTACAACCACATCCCCACAACCACATCACCACAACCACATCACTACAACCACATTACCACAACCACACTTTTAAAACCATTCCGACAAAAACCACAATACCAGCTGTATTACATCGACTCTACCACCACTACCACGCAGATGTTTGAGTCACTTCGCAATTGAGAAAGCCTCATAAAATGGCGAAACTTCATCGTCCAACCGAACCGCATGGCCTCTTTCCCCCTCCCTCACTGACCTCCCTCACTGACCTCCCTCACTGACCTCCCTCACTGACCTCCCTAACTGACCTCCCTCTCTCTCCCTCCCTCACTTCACGAAAAGATCTCTTTGAGCAGCGTCACCAAAACTCCCAAAACATTTGAGAGGATGCCGGTCTTTAATACTTCTCCATCTTTCAGTCCTCCTGAGGCTCGGCTTCAACGGCCAGCTGGACGAGATCCGTATGTTCCAAAGTTGAAGGAAGTATTAGCAATGCCGGTCGATTTTTCCAACCTTAATAATATTTATAAAAAAATATTCAAAAATTAGAATATGATAAATGAAATTGAATGCTGTTAAATTTTTTTATTTAATTTTGACCCGTTTAGAAGTTATGTCACTTTTAATGCTAACTTTTCATGCATCGAGTTACCATTGCATAGCGTTAAAAATATAGGCGGTGCGCACGGACCCGTGTGGAAGGCATAAAAGTATTATTTTTACTATAACTTGAGTTTTAAATAACTAAATTCATTCAAATTTTTAATTTATTTGTATTTTTCTAAAAAGAGACACAACTTTTTTTGTTTAAATAATTTTTCTTACAAAAAACATAAGTTATAGCGTTTTGAAAGACATTATTTAGATTAAATAATATCGTTTTGCACAAATAAACGTTTATTGAGTAGAAACTTGTTATGTATATGTAATAAGAGTTTAAATATTTTATAAATTCACAATTTGTAAAAAAAAAAATTTTTTTAAACACTTTTAAAAGACTTTTCAACAGTTTATTCAACATTAAGACTTGTCAAAAACATTTGAGTCTTTTTAAACTTTTTTGCGAGTGAGTGGCTCTGAAAAGAGCCTTTTTGTATAAGGAAGAAAAGATAGTAATTATAAAGAATTAAAATGATAAAAATATTAAAAACATTATATATAACGGTGCGCCTTATAAGTGCTTTTCAAAGGTAAACTCACAGTCCACTCTATAAATTATTGTTATTTAATTAGTCTTTTTTTTCTTTTTAGCCTGATGCTCTTCAATCTGACTTGAGAGTGCTCCCCAAACCTGTCTTTCATGATTAATCTTTTTTTTCTCATGAGTTAAGCCGTTGAACCAATGTATCATTTTTTTAAATCAATTAATTTTTTCACTAGCGTAATAATTAAATAAAAAGGTATACGAGGTGCCGTTGTTTAACAGCATTTCTTGAAATCCTATACTCTTTGTTTAAATCGTTTAATTTTAGATAAAAAAAAGTAAAATAAATTATATAAATTAAATGCATTAAAAGGTTATTTCATTATCTTTTTTTTAATAATAATTTTATTTAGTTTCAAAATATCGTTACTTAAATAAAGGTACTTTACATGTTGAAAATGACGTTTTTTGAAAAAACCCACTTTTAGCTCATTAACATAACGTCTACCGGCATTGCTAAGGAAGCATTCATCATAAAAGCTCTTCTATGCAGCCTCTCACTGGACAGAAAGCAAGCTCCACCTTCTCGATGCAGAAGAGGCTGCCAATGAAAGAGTCAGTTTTGTGGTGTTTACACGGGCGTGATCGAATGTTGAACACGAGCGGCTGCTTGCATGCAGTGTTAACTGACAAACGAAGGAAGTTGTTGACCAGCGCCAGCAGCAGAATGAAGAGCAGAGACAACAAATATAGATTCTTCTTAGATCCTAGAGTGTATAACCTTAATTTGTGTTTTAAATACTTTTAAAATCGTAATTTATATTTAGCGAAGAGTCTCGCTAAATAGCATATCTTGATGTTATTTAGTGAGAAAATTTTAGCGTGAAAATTCACGCTAAAATTTTATTTTAGGGTAAGGTTAGGGTAAGGGTTAGGGTTAGGGTAAGGGTTAGGTTAGGGTAAATACCATATGCAATAGTAATAAGACGACTTGAAGTCCGGTCCGAAAAAAACTTGTTAATTAATATATGCATATATGGGTTATGACCACGCTTTTTATTCTCTATTATTTTAATATACAGAATTTTTATCGAGTAACAAAAACTGTTTTTTTCTGAATATCATTTGTTTAAAATTTAAAAATCATCATATATTTATGAATTATTAAAATACAGATTTGTCTTTTTCTAACATTAAGAAGTAATTTATAATTTTACTAACTCTACCCTGCACCACCAGCTAATTTAGCTCTCTCCAGCAAACTAAAACATGGCTGAAAAGCACTTTTTTTGAAAACCGACTCAATTTGTTTTGCCATGTCAATGGGCTTCAGCAAACAAGAAACTATTTATCGAAGAAGTAATGTTGAAGTTTGCCCTAGGAAAGTTTTTTTAAACATATACATATATTTTTTATATAAATCATTCATTTGCATATTATGGCATATAATAAAAATTTATTTAATTTTCGTTTCGAAAATAATTATAGTTTTTATTACAGTTTCGTTTTGGAAATAATTATAGTTTTTATTTTAATTTAGTTTTAAAAATAAATTTATTTATTATTTTCGTTTTAGTTTTGAAAATAAATTTAGTTTTTATTTTAATTTAGTTTTAAAAATAAATTTATTTTTTATTTTCGTTTTAGTTTTGAAAATAAATTTAGTTTTTATTTTCGTTTTCGTGGAACGATTATTCAAAAATGTCGTTTTCGTTACGAAAATAACACTGGTTGACACACCACATTATTGAAATCTATTCAGAGTCCTCAGTTTCCCCAACACCATCATGGGAATTTTCAGAGAAGATCTACTTCTGACATTGAACATTTCTGTTGTTGTAGGCAGGAGCGGCGATCTGCTGCAAATCTTTGGTGGTTCCAACCCAGCATGGAGGATTTATTGGGGGTCCTGGGGTTCGGGTCCTCCCTCCCCTAACTTAAAAAAACATTTTAAAATTATGTTTCGATAGGAATACTTGAATAAGCAAAGAATAATTTTGTTTTAGACAGCTATCACTAAAACTAGGCATACTCATAATGTATTACTAATAAACATTCTTGTTTATGCCATGGTTGACGATTATGCTTGTATCAAAACAAGAGTTTAAAATTTTTTTATTGAAAAAAGTGGGGAGGTCAACATTAAGGCGGACTACCAAAAAGTGCCACCTTACCACACTGCCCTCTACCACACTGCCCCACTACCACACTGCCCCCTACCACACTGCCCCCCTACCACACTGCCACCTACCACACTGCCCTCTACCACACTGCCCCTCTACCACCATTAACGCAACGTACTACGACCCTATCACAGCGACAGAACCACTCCTGCCACAACCGCACTACTTCCTGAACTACCACTTCTCTCCTCCCATCACACCAACTTGAAAGAACTTCAACTTTCAAGGTCACAAGAGTTTGTGGTGTGCCAGTGAATTTTTTGCAGTGTGGTGCGGTAGTGGCTGTGTGGTGCGGTAGTGGCTGTGTGTAGTGAGGTGTGGTAGTGTGGAAGTGACAGTGTGTAACTTAACTCCAGCAAAACTGAAGTTATCTGGCTCTCATCCCGTCGAAACTATGTTTACAACCCAAAGATCCAGTTCGCATTTGTCAGAATGAGATAATGCCTTCTGAAAGTGTCAGAAACCTAGGAGTTTATCTCGACAAAGACCTCACCATGAAGAAACACAGATGACTCAAACCTGCTTTGCTTCTTTACCCCAAATACGATCCATAAGATGGTTATTGACCAAGGACTCACTGAGAACATTGGCTTCTGCTTTGGTTCTCAGTCGAATTGACTATGGCAATATCATTCTTACTGGGTTGCCATGACGCAGCTGCAGAAAAATCCGTCTACGTACTTGTTTGGCAGATCACATTAACCTACAAGTTTACTGCCCATTTATTCCATTCGTAAATTTCTTGCTTTCTAATTTTATCTTCATTTTATTTATTTATATATTAATGGTTTATAATAATTTTAAAATATTAATTATTATTAATATCATTATTTACTTTTCCATAACTAAGTGGTCTTGAAGCCCGTCCGGGTTTACGCCACGATAATCTCACTCGTCGTTGCATTGTGTTGTGTTGTAGAGTGGGGGAGCATATTTGAATCTTCTCAATAAACTTTGACCTTTTATTCCTTGAGAAATAAATAAATTAGTTATTCATATATCTATATCTATATATATTTGGTTTTTGCCTAAATGTTTTTATTTGTGTGTTTGTTTGTATGTGTGTGTGAGTTTGTCGATGTGTGTGTGTGTGTGTATAGACGATCTATACAAAAGATAATGATGATGATGATGGGGATCAAAGTTATATTGGCTTCAAGAAGTGATAACGATGAATGAGAGTACCAACCATATAACAAATCATCATAATGATATTCTAATTGTAATAAAAATTATAGCAGTATTAATTTAAAAAGAAAAAAGAGATAAATAACAATGATAATAATAATAATAAATATAGCAATGATGCCCAATTACTAAATCAGCGAATTAACGTGATTGGAAGAAAACCTGAGTAACCATCGAACTTAAAAATGATGATGACATGCTGATGTGATGGAAGTGATGACGATGATGACATGCTGATGTGATGGAAGTGATGACGATGATGACCACGATGAAGTGATGGAAGTGATGACGATGATGACCACGATGAAGTGATGGAAGTGATGACGATGATGACCACGCTGATGATGATGATGATGATGACCACGCTGATGTGATGGAAGTGATGATGATGATGATGATGAATAAAGCAAAACTAATCCTGAAAAGTGAGGCAATCGACAAGAACTCACCGGTAGGATGGAAAGACAAGAGGAGGATGCTGAGAGGGTGACGTCATTGCAAGAAATGAAAAAACTAAAAATAGAATAAATGGCCAGGAGAAATTCAAATTTGGTGATTCATGAATATTCAAAAGGCAGAAGAGGAAGAGGAGGTTGTTGAGGGGTGGAGAGGGACTGCGCTAATGATTTGATGATGAGGCTGATGGTCTTTATTATGAGGTTATGATGATGATGATGTTGCTAATGATGATGATGTTGGTTAAGAAAACATGATAACTTGAACATGTAAGGTGCGGGACGACAAAACAAATAACGAAGAAGGAGGAGAGCAGTCCTCGGATGCCCCGATGCCGAGCCGAGCAGTGCCCCAAAGCCTCGGTGTCCTGCGAGCAACTACTGCAACTACTTAAACAACTGCAACTCCGTATTGCATGCAACAATCACCAGTGCCAACAAAACAATAGAAGTGCACACACACACACACATACACACACACACACACACACACACACACACACACACACACACACACACACACACACACACACACACACACACATACACACACACACACACACACACACACACACACACACACACACACACACACACACACACACACACACACAGGCACTCACGTACACATACAGACATATACACAAATATAAATGAATTTAGAAAAAAAATTCAAGAAAGTTGAGAATAATAAAAAAACGATGGATGAATGAATGAATGAATGAATGAATGGATGAATGAATAATTGGATGGATGGATGAATGGATAGATGAATGGATGAAATACTTGCTATATTTGCATGGAGAAGAACAAGTAGAGAATAGAGAGAAGAACAGATTTGTTAGTGAAAATTTTAAAAATGAAGATAAATGAATGCATGCATGCACGAATGGATGGATGCATCGATGATCAAATGCACGGATGAATGAATGAATGAATGAAGGAGTAGATCGCAGAAGGTTTCAAGCCAGGTCACGTGTCATAGGCACTACTAACAATCTGCTTCCGCTCGCACACAACATCACTACTATCACTCGCATGATGTAATCATCACCACCACCATCATGAAATAATCACTGGTCTCATCATAACCATTATACAATCAAACAATATAAAGTATCGGCAGCTGCAAGGTGTCATCAAGTGGTCGTCGTGGTGATGATGATCCTACATCATCATCCTTCTCATCCACCCAACACCCCTTCCATCACTCCACCTCCCCTCCTCCCGCAATCATCATCATCAGCATCAGCTCATCATCTCGATCACCAGATCATCCATCTGCACCCTGCCCTCTCTGGTGCAGACGATGAACTGGTCGAGGACACCTGCACTGGCGCCTCTGACGCCCGCCAGGAGCAGCATCAGCTTGCCGGGCCTGGTGGCGTCTCCGACGAAGCGACAGGCGCTGTAGTACTGCAGACAAGAGAGCAGGTGGTTCTGGAAGGTGAGCACTTGCAGGCGGTTCGACAGCGTCGGTGCGTCTGTCATCGTCGTCATGGTGGTTGTTGTGTGGTGGTTGTTGTGTGGTGGTTGTTGTGGTTGTGTGGTGGTTGTTGTGTGGTGGTTGTTGTGGTTGTGTGGTGGTTGTTGTGTGGTGGTTGTTGTGTGGTGGTTGTTGTGTGGTGGTTGTTGTGTGGTGGTTGTTGTGGTTGTTGTGTGGTGGTTGTTGTGTGGTGGTTATTGTGGTTGTGTGGTGGTTGTTGTGTGGTGGTTGTGTGGTTGTGTGGTGGTTGTTGTGTGGTGGTTGTTGTGTGGTGGTTGTTGTGTAGTGGTTGTTGTGTGGTGGTTGTTGTGTGGTGGTTGTTGTGTGGTGGTTGTTGTGTAGTGGTTGTTGTGTAGTGGTTGTTGTGTGGTGGTTGTTGTGTGGTGGTTGTTGTGTGGTGGTTGTTGTGTGGTGGTTGTTGTGTGGTGGTTGTTGTGTGGTGGTTGTTGTGTAGTGGTTGTTGTGTGGTGGTTGTTGTGTGGTGGTTGTTGTGTGGTGGTTGTTGTGTAGTGGTTGTTGTGTAGTGGTTGTTGTGTGGTGGTTGTTGTGTGGTGGTTGTTGTGTGGTGGTTGTTGTGTGGTGGTTGTTGTGTGGTGGTTGTTGTGTGGTGGTTGTTGTGTGGTGGTTGTTGCGTGGTTGTTGTGCGGTGGTTGTTGTGTGGTTATGTGGTGGTTGTTATGTGGTTGTGTGGTGGTTGTTGTGTGGTGGTTGTTGTGTGGTGGTTGTTGTGTGGTGGTTGTTGTGTGGTGGTTGTTGTGCGGTGGTTGTTGTGTGGTTGTGTGGTGGTTGTTTTGTTATTGTGTGGTGGTTGTTGTGTTGTGGTTGTTGTGTGGTGGTTGTTGTGTGCTGGTTGTGTGGTGGTTGTGTGTGGTGGTTGTTGTGGTGGTTGTTGTGTGGTGGTTGTTGTGTGGTTGTTGTGCGGTGGTTGTTGTGTGGTTGTGTGGTGGTTGTTGTGTGGTTGTGTGGTGGTTGTTGTGTGGTTGTGTGGTGGTTGTTGTGTGGTGGTTGTTGTATGGTTGTGTGGTGGTTGTTGTGGTTGTTGTGTGGTGGTTGTTGTGTGGTGGTTGTTGTGTGGTGGTTGTTGTGTGGTTGTTGTGTGGTGGTTGTGTGGTGGTTGTTGTGTGGTGGTTGTGTGGTTGTGTGGTGGTTGTTGTGGTGGTTGTTGTGTGGTGGTTGTGTGGTTGTGTGGTGGTTGTTGCGTGATGGTTGTTGTGTGGTGGTTGTGTGGTGGTTGTTGCATGGTGGTTGTTGTGTGGTGGTTGTTGTGGTTGTGTGGTGGTTGTTGTGTGGTGGTTGTTGTGGTTGTGTGGTGGTTGTTGTGGTTGTTGCGTGGTGGTTGTTGTGGTTGTGTGGTGGTTGTTGTGTGGTGGTTGTTGTGTGGTGGTTGTTGTGGTTGTGTGGTGGTTGTTGTGGTTGTGTGGTGGTTGTTGTGTGTTGGTTGTGTGATGGTTGTTGTTTGTTGGTGTGTGGTGTGGTGAAGGTTGGGTTGAGATGGTTGAGAACGTAACAAGTCAAATTGATGTCTTCTTATTCATATCGTTAATAATACACCCCCTCCACCACCACTACAACCACCCACTACCACCACCCACCCCCCACTTACCACCACCCACTCCCCCTCTAACCACGACCACCACCACCACCATCCAACCTGGGTAGAAGAGCACCACAGCACACAGGACAGCAAACTCCTTCAAGTCGATCGACTTGCTCCTCACCTCGTCCACCAATGAGAAGCATGATCTGGTGTCAGCATCGTCATCATCATCATCATCATCATCATCATCAACTTCGTCATCATCGTCACCATCATCATCATCATCATCATCAACTTCGTCATCATCGTCACCATCATCATCATCATCATCATCAACTTCGTCATCATCGTCACCATCATCATCATCGTCACCTACATCATCATCATCATCCTACTCACTTGATGACGTCAGGGTTCCAGCCCAGGAGGACACACTGCTGCAAGGTCAACGACATGTTTTGTGCGAAGGTCAGTTGGTCGTCTGCCCCTGCTGATCTGTGTTGTTGTGTTGAGGTTGTTGTTGTTGTTGTGTTGTGGTGTTGAGGTTGTTGTTGTAGTTGAGGTTGTCGTTGTTGTGTTGTGGTGTTGTGGTGAGAACAAAGTTTTTTTGTGTTGTTTTTATTTTAATTGTTGTGGTTGTGATTTGTTGTTGTGATTGTGGTGGTGGTGTTATAGCAGTGTTTTGTTGTTGTAGTGGTGTTGTGTTGTTGTTGAAGGATGGAATTTGTGGAGTGGTGGTTTATAGAAGCAAGTAGTGATGAAATGGTAATGGGGTGTCAGTGGAGTGGTGAGGGGTGGCAGTGGAGTGGTGAGGGGTGGTAGTGGAGTGGTGAGAGGTGGCAGTGGAGTGGTGAGGGGTGGTAGTGGAGTGGTGAGAGGTGGCAGTGGAGTGGTGAGGGGTGGTAGTGGAGTGGTGAGGGGTGGCAGTGGAGTGGTGAGGGGTGGTAGTGGAGTGGTGAGGGGTGGCAGTGGAGTGGTGAGGGGTGGCAGTGGAGTGGTGAGGGGTGGCAGTGGAGTGGTGAGGGGTGGTAGTGGAGTGGTGAGGGGTGGCAGTGGAGTGGTGAGAAGTGGCAGTGGAGTGGTGAGGGGTGGCAGTGGAGTGGTGAGGGGTGGTAGTGGAGTGGTGAGGGGTGGCAGTGGAGTGGTGAGGGGTTGCAGTGGAGTGGTGAGGAGTGGTAGTGGAGTGGTGAGGGGTGGCAGTGGAGTGGTGAGGGGTGGCAGTGGAGTGGTGAGGGGTGAGGGGTGGCAGTGGAGTGGTGAGGGGTGTCAGTGGAGTGGTGAGGGGTGGCAGTGGAGTGGTGAGGGGTGGCAGTGGAGTGGTGAGGGGTGTCAGTGGAGTGGTGAGGGGTGTCAGTGGAGTGGTGAGGGGTGGCAGTGGAGTGGTGAGGGGTGGTAGTGGAGTGGTGAGGAGTGGTAGTGGAGTGGAGAGGGGGGCAGTGGAGTGGTGAGGGGTGGCAGTGGAGTGGTGAGGGGTGGCAGTGGAGTGGTGAGGGGTGTCAGTGGAGTGGTGAGAGGTAGCAGTGGAGTGGTGAGGGGTGGCAGTGGAGTGGTGAGGGGTGGCAGTGGAGTGGTGAGGGGTGGCAGTGGAGTGGTGAGTGGTGGCAGTGGAGTGGTGAGGGGGGCAGTGGAGTGGTGAGTGGTGGCAGTGGAGTGGTGAGGGGTGGCAGTGGAGTGGTGAGGGGTGGCAGTGGAGTGGTGAGTGGTGGCAGTGGAGTGGTGAGAGGTAGCAGTGGAGTGGTGAGTGGTGGCAGTGGAGTGGTGAGTGGTGGCAGTGGAGTGGTGAGGGGTGGCAGTGGAGTGGTGAGGGGTGGCAGTGGAGTGGTGAGGGGTGGCAGTGAAGTGGTGAGGGGTGGTAGTGGAGTGGTGAGGGGTGGCAGTGGAGTGGTGAGGAGTGGCAGTGGAGTGGTGAGGGGTGGCAGTGGAGTGGTGAGGGGTGGTAGTGGAGTGGTGAGGGGTGGCAGTGGAGTGGTGAGGAGTGGCAGTGGAGTAGTGAGGAGTGGTAGTGGAGTGGTGAGGGGTGGCAGTGGAGTGGTGAGGGGTGGCAGTGGAGTGGTGAGGGGTGGCAGTGGAGTGGTGAGGGGTGTCAGTGGAGTGGTGAGGGGTGGCAGTGGAGTGGTGAGGGGTGTCAGTGGAGTGGTGAGGGGTGGCAGTGGAGTGGTGAGGGGTGGCAGTGGAGTGGTGAGGGGTGGCAGTGGAGTGGTGAGGGGTGGCAGTGGAGTGGTAGGGGTGGCAGTGGAGTGGTGAGGGGTGGCAGTGGAGTGGTGAGTGGTGGCAGTGGAGTGGTGAGGGGTGGTAGTGGAGTGGTGAGGGGTGGCAGTGGAGTGGTGAGGGGTGTCAGGGGAGTGGTGAGGGGTGGCAGTGGAGTGGTGAGGGGTGGTAGTGGAGTGGTGAGTGGTGGCAGTGGAGTGGTGAGGGGTGGCAGTGGAGTGGTGAGGAGTGGTAGTGGAGTGGTGGCAGTGGAGTGGTGAGGAGTGGTAGTGGAGTGGTGAGGGGTGGCAGTGGAGTGGTGAGGAGTGGCAGTGGAGTGGTGAGTGGTGGCAGTGGAGTGGTGAGTGGTGGCAGTGGAGTGGTGAGGGGTGGTAGTGGAGTGGTGAGTGGTGGCAGTGGAGTGGTGAGGGGTGGCAGTGGAGTGGTGAGGGGTGGCAGTGGAGTGGTGAGGGGTGGCAGTGGAGTGGTGAGGGGTGGCAGTGGAGTGGTGAGGGGTGGCAGTGGAGTGGTGAGGGGTGTCAGAGGAGTGGTGAGGGGTGGCAGTGGAGTGGTGAGGGGTGGCAGTGGAGTGGTGAGGGGTGGCAGTGGAGTGGTGAGGGGTGGCAGTGGAGTGGTGAGGGGTGGCAGTGGAGTGGTGAGGGGTGGCAGTGGAGTGGTGAGGGGTGGCAGTGGAGTGGTGAGGGGTGGCAGTGGAGTGGTGAGGGGTGGCAGTGGAGTGGTGAGGGGTGTCAGAGGAGTGGTGAGGGGTGGCAGTGGAGTGGTGAGGGGTGGCAGTGAAGTGATGAGGGGTGGCAGTGGAGTGGTGAGGGGTGGCAGTGGAGTGGTGAGTGGTAGCAGTGGAGTGGTGAGGGGTGGCAGTGGAGTGGTGAGGGGTGGCAGTGGAGTGGTGAGGGGTGGCAGTGGAGTGGTGAGGGGTGAGGGGTGTCAGTGGAGTGGTGAGGGGTGGCAGTGGAGTGGTGAGGGGTGGCAGTGGAGTGGTGAGGGGTGGTAGTGGAGTGGTGAGGGTGGCAGTGGAGTGGTGAAGGGTGGTAGTGGAGTGGTGAGGGGTGGCAGTGGAGTGGTGAGGAGTGGTAGTGGAGTGGTGAGGGGTGGCAGTGGAGTGGTGAGGAGTGGCAGTGGAGTGGTGAGTGGTGGCAGTGGAGTGGTAGTGGAGTGGTAGTGGAGTGGTGAGGGGTGGCAGTGGAGTGGTGAGGGGTGGCAGTGGAGTGGTGAGGGGTGGCAGTGGAGTAGTGAGGGGTGGTAGTGGAGTGGTGAGGGGTGGCAGTGGAGTGGTGAGGGCAGCGACCGAAAGATGAGGCGGATGAGGAAGAGGTCGACGAAGGAGCTCTTCAGCAGGGACACTCTGTCGCCCATCTGCAAGCTCGCAAAGTCTGACGTGGTTGTGTGTGTGGTTGTGTGTGTGTGGTTATGTGTGTGGTTGGTTGTGTGTGTGTGTGGTTGTGTGTGGTGTGGTTGTGCGTGTGTGTGTGGTTGTGTGTGTGGTTATGTGTGGTGTGGTTGGTTGTGTGTGTGGTTGTGTGTGTGTGTGGTTGTGTGTGGTGTGGTTGTGTGTGTGGTTGTGTGTGATGTGGTTGTGTGTGTGTGGTTGTGTGTGTGTGTGGTTGTGTGTGTGTGTGGTTGTGTGTGTGTGGTTGTGTGTGTGGTGTGGTTGTGTGTGTGTGGTGTGGTTGTGTGGTTGGTTGTGTGTATGTGTGGTTGTGTGTGTGTGGTTGTGTGTGTGGTTGGTTGTGTGTGGTTGTGTGTGGTGTGGTTGTGTGTGGTGTGGTTGTGTGTGGTGTGGTTGGTTGTGTGTGTGGTTGTGTGTGTGGTGTGGTTGTGTGTGTGTGTGGTTGTGTGTGGTGTGGTTGTGTGTGGTGTGGTTGTGTGTGTGTGTGGTTGTGTGTGTGTGTGGTTGTGTGTGTGTGGTTGTGTGTGTGTATGGTTGTGTGTGTGGTGTGGTTGTGTGTGTGTGTGGTTGTGTGTGGTGTGGTTGGTTGTGTGTGGTGTGGTTGTGTGTGTGGTTGTGTGTGGTTGTGTGTGGTGTGGTTGTGTGTGTGTGTGGTTGTGTGTGGTTGGTTGTGTGTAGTGTGGTTGTGTGGTTGGTTGTGTGTGGTTAGTTGAATGTGGTGTGGTTGTATGTATAGTAGTTTAAGGCGTGTAATGGTTGGGTGGTTAATGTTGTATTCTTCAGTGATCTTCTGCGTGTGTTGTAAGATTGTGTGTGTGTGCTGAGTGTGCGGTGAAGATATGTGTGTGATGTGGTTGTGTGTGGTTTGACTGTGTGTAGTGTGGTTTTGTGTGATGTGATTATGAGTGGCGTAGTAGTGTGTGATAGAGGAGGATATGAAGGAGTGAGAGGAGGATATGAAGGAGTGAGAGGAGGATATGAAGGAGTGAGAGGAGGATATAAAGGAGTGAGAGGAGGATATAAAGGAGTGAGAGGAGGATATAAAGGAGTGAGAGGAGGATATAAAGGAGTGAGAGGAGGATATAAAGGAGTGAGAGGAGGATATAAAGGAGTGAGAGGAGGATATAAAGGAGTGAGAGGAGGATATAAAGGAGTGAGAGGAGGATATAAAGAAGTGAGAGGAGGATATAAAGGAGTGAGAGGAGGATATAAAGGAGTGAGAGGAGGATATGAAGAAGTGAGAGGAGGATATAAAGGAGTGAGAGGAGGATATAAAGGAGTGAGAGGAGGATATAAAGGAGTGAGAGGAGGATATAAAGGAGTGAGAGGAGGATATAAAGGAGTGAGAGGAGGATATAAAGAAGTGAGAGGAGGATATAAAGGAGTGAGAGGAGGATATAAAGGAGTGAGAGGAGGATATGAAGAAGTGAGAGGAGGATATAAAGGAGTGAGAGGAGGATATAAAGGAGTGAGAGGAGGATATAAAGGAGTGAGAGGAGGATATAAAGGAGTGAGAGGAGGATATAAAGAAGTGAGAGGAGGATATAAAGGAGTGAGAGGAGGATATAAAGGAGTGAGAGGAGGATATAAAGGAGTGAGAGGAGGATATAAAGGAGTGAGAGGAGGATATAAAGGAGTGAGAGGAGGATATAAAGGAGTGAGAGGAGGATATGAAGGAGTGAGAGGAGGATATAAAGGAGTGAGAGGAGGATATGAAGGAGTGAGAGGAGGATATAAAGAAGTGAGAGGAGGATATAAAGGAGTGAGAGGAGGATATAAAGGAGTGAGAGGAGGATATAAAGGAGTGAGAGGAGGATATAAAGGAGTGAGAGGAGGATATAAAGGAGTGAGAGGAGGATATAAAGGAGTGAGAGGAGGATATAAAGGAGTGAGAGGAGGATATAAAGGAGTGAGAGGAGGATATAAAGGAGTGAGAGGAGGATATGAAGGAGTGAGAGGAGGATATAAAGGAGTGAGAGGAGGATATAAAGGAGTGAGAGGAGGATATAAAGGAGTGAGAGGAGGATATGAAGGAGTGAGAGGAGGATATAAAGGAGTGAGAGGAGGATATAAAGGAGTGAGAGGAGGATATGAAGGAGTGAGAGGAGGATATAAAGGAGTGAGAGGAGGATATAAAGGAGTGAGAGGAGGATATAAAGGAGTGAGAGGAGGATATGAAGGAGTGAGAGGAGGATATAAAGGAGTGAGAGGAGGATATAAAGGAGTGAGAGGAGGATATAAAGGAGTGAGAGGAGGATATGAAGGAGTGAGAGGAGGATATAAAGGAGTGAGAGGAGGATATAAAGGAGTGAGAGGAGGATATAAAGGAGTGAGAGGAGGATATAAAGGAGTGAGAGGAGGATATAAAGGAGTGAGAGGAGGATATAAAGGAGTGAGAGGAGGATATGAAGGAGTGAGAGGAGGATATAAAGAAGTGAGAGGAGGATATAAAGGAGTGAGAGGAGGATATAAAGGAGTGAGAGGAGGATATAAAGGAGTGAGAGGAGGATATAAAGGAGTGAGAGGAGGATATAAAGGAGTGAGAGGAGGATATAAAGGAGTGAGAGGAGGATATAAAGGAGTGAGAGGAGGATATGAAGGAGTGAGAGGAGGATATAAAGGAGTGAGAGGAGGATATAAAGGAGTGAGAGGAGGATATAAAGGAGTGAGAGGAGGATATAAAGGAGTGAGAGGAGGATATAAAGGAGTGAGAGGAGGATATAAAGAAGTGAGAGGAGGATATAAAGGAGTGAGAGGAGGATATAAAGGAGTGAGAGGAGGATATAAAGGAGTGAGAGGAGGATATAAAGGAGTGAGAGGAGGATATAAAGGAGTGAGAGGAGGATATGAAGGAGTGAGAGGAGGATATAAAGGAGTGAGAGGAGGATATAAAGGAGTGAGAGGAGGATATGAAGGAGTGAGAGGAGGATATAAAGAAGTGAGAGGAGGATATAAAGGAGTGAGAGGAGGATATAAAGAAGTGAGAGGAGGATATAAAGAAGTGAGAGGAGGATATAAAGGAGTGAGAGGAGGATATAAAGGAGTGAGAGGAGGATATAAAGGAGTGAGAGGAGGATATAAAGGAGTGAGAGGAGGATATGAAGGAGTGAGAGGAGGATATAAAGGAGTGAGAGGAGGATATAAAGGAGTGAGAGGAGGATATGAAGGAGTGAGAGGAGGATATAAAGAAGTGAGAGGAGGATATAAAGGAGTGAGAGGAGGATATAAAGAAGTGAGAGGAGGATATAAAGGAGTGAGAGGAGGATATAAAGGAGTGAGAGGAGGATATAAAGGAGTGAGAGGAGGATATAAAGGAGTGAGAGGAGGATATAAAGGAGTGAGAGGAGGATATGAAGGAGTGAGAGGAGGATATAAAGAAGTGAGAGGAGGATATAAAGGAGTGAGAGGAGGATATAAAGGAGTGAGAGGAGGATATAAAGGAGTGAGAGGAGGATATGAAGGAGTGAGAGGAGGATATAAAGAAGTGAGAGGAGGATATAAAGGAGTGAGAGGAGGATATGAAGGAGTGAGAGGAGGATATGAAGGAGTGAGAGGAGGATATAAAGGAGTGAGAGGAGGATATAAAGGAGTGAGAGGAGGATATAAAGGAGTGAGAGGAGGATATAAAGGAGTGAGAGGAGGATATAAAGGAGTGAGAGGAGGATATGAAGGAGTGAGAGGAGGATATAAAGGAGTGAGAGGAGGATATGAAGGAGTGAGAGGAGGATATAAAGGAGTGAGAGGAGGATATGAAGGAGTGAGAGGAGGATATAAAGAAGTGAGAGGAGGATATAAAGGAGTGAGAGGAGGATATAAAGGAGTGAGAGGAGGATATAAAGAAGTGAGAGGAGGATATGAAGGAGTGAGAGGAGGATATGAAGGAGTGAGAGGAGGATATAAAGGAGTGAGAGGAGGATATAAAGAAGTGAGAGGAGGATATGAAGGAGTGAGAGGAGGATATAAAGGAGTGAGAGGAGGATATAAAGGAGTGAGAGGAGGATATAAAGAAGTGAGAGTAGGATATAAAGGAGTGAGAGGAGGATATAAAGAAGTGAGAGGAGGATATAAAGGAGTGAGAGGAGGATATAAAGGAGTGAGAGGAGGATATAAAGGAGTGAGAGGAGGATATAAAGGAGTGAGAGGAGGATATGAAGGAGTGAGAGGAGGATATAAAGGAGTGAGAGGAGGATATAAAGGAGTGAGAGGAGGATATAAAGGAGTGAGAGGAGGATATAAAGAAGTGAGAGGAGGATATAAAGAAGTGAGAGGAGGATATAAAGGAGTGAGAGGAGGATATAAAGGAGTGAGAGGAGGATATGAAGGAGTGAGAGGAGGATATAAAGAAGTGAGAGGAGGATATAAAGGAGTGAGAGGAGGATATAAAGGAGTGAGAGGAGGATATGAAGGAGTGAGAGGAGGATATAAAGAAGTGAGAGGAGGATATAAAGGAGTGAGAGGAGGATATAAAGGAGTGAGAGGAGGATATAAAGGAGTGAGAGGAGGATATAAAGGAGTGAGAGGAGGATATAAAGGAGTGAGAGGAGGATATAAAGGAGTGAGAGGAGGATATGAAGGAGTGAGAGGAGGATATAAAGGAGTGAGAGGAGGATATGAAGGAGTGAGAGGAGGATATAAAGGAGTGAGAGGAGGATATGAAGGAGTGAGAGGAGGATATAAAGAAGTGAGAGGAGGATATAAAGGAGTGAGAGGAGGATATAAAGGAGTGAGAGGAGGATATGAAGGAGTGAGAGGAGGATATAAAGGAGTGAGAGAAGGCAGTAATTACTGGGAACTTTGCGCGCCCATTCAACAATCATGCGCAACTCCACGAAGGCTGAGTGCATCATCTCGTTGATGCTGAACTGTTGTTGTTCTTGTTGTTGTTGTCGTTGGAAGTATAAATGTTGTTGTTGTGGATCAGATGATGTGCTGTCTTCGTTTTTAAAGTTGTTGTTATTGTCGGCATCATTGTTTTGTTGGAACAAGTAGCCAGGTTGTTGTTGTTGTTGGAGAGTTGTTGCTTGGTTGGTGATGAGACCTTTGGAATGGTGAAGTAACAATGAAGAACTTTCTTTTTTATGTCAATGATAAAAACAAACAAAGATATATAACTTTATATGTCAATGATAAAAACAAACAAAGATATATAACTTTATATGTCAATGATAAAAACAAACAAAGATATATAACTTTATATGTCAACAAAGATGTATAAAAGAGTGACAACAACAACAAGAAGGACAACTGGGGTATGGAGGGATGAGTTCTGGATGGGTGGCAGTCAGTTCCTGGATCACCGAGTCGTACTCACTCTCCACTCCATCCATCCTTCCTAGCTCCTCTGTTCATAATCAGTTCAATTGTATCATTTTATTTATCTTTATTTAAACACATAGGACACAATTACTGAGTAATCATTCTAATATAATTGTTTAAAGTGATGGTTGAATTAGATGCAGCAGCAACTGCAACCCGCAAAGAAGTCAAGCCAGAAAGGGCCTGAAGAGAGGTCGCCCGACGTCATCACTCCGTCAGTTGTTGTGACGCTGTCGTCGTCATTGTTGTTGTCATTGTTGTTGTCAACATGATCATATTGTTCGCAAATGCTTAGTAGGTCTATTGAATGTTTTCTTATTGAAATTACAGGATAATTTATTTATTGCTGAAAGGAAAGTCTTTGTGAGCAGAGTGTGTGGGTCTTTGCCATGCCACACGTCTGCTCCACGCGTGACTCTTCCAACGCACACCAGCCCTCCAGCGACGTGCAGTGCTTCAGGATTGTGTGGCGGGTTCGAAGAGCATTGAGTCTTCAGTTGTTTGTCTCTGTGTAATCCAACAGGCACCTCCTGCAGTCTACCATTACAAAGAGTCTTATCGCACTGCAACAGTTCCAAGAGTCAACAGAATCTCAAAGTGTCTCAAACGCAAGGAAGTTATTGGTACAGTGATGACTTCTTGCACTACAAATGATCCTCAGAAGTTCCACAAACGAATTCTGCAAACTCAAGGCCACCACTCCTTTTATACTCTCACACACACACATAAGTATTACATATTAGCGCTTATATGCATATGCAGTGTGTATGTGTGTCTGTATGTGTATGCCTGTGTCTGTGTGCATGTATTCATATATCTTTTAATATTAGTTGTATTATGATTATATTTATCTCATGTGAAGTTAAATGATTAGTATAATAATTTTGAATAACTTTGAAATATTAAAAAAGCTTCAAAGCTAAATTCGATCAGCATTTTTGTTACAAAAAACAAATATTAATTCAGCCTGTTATGAAAAGGCTAAAAAAACATACACCCAGGCATACAAGCACACAAACATATTAAAAACTAAAAATAAATCTAGGCAGAGAAACACAAACACTCAATAGTATTCACAAAAACCTTCACGTTTGTGTGTATGTCTGTGGAGTGTAAACACGGTCGACCTTGCAGAAAACCTTGCTTGGTCGCAATAATCAAATCTCTTCTTCCTATAAATTGCGATTCTGCTTTTTTAGTTTTAAGCTTCTTATTCGTTTCATCTCAAGGCCGTTTTTATTATTGTAGAAACAAAAAACTGAATTCTTTTTATTCCTTTTATCTTCAATGCATAAAGAGAATTTAAGTAAGAATCCTTAATTATTACAAATCATGATACAAAATTTATTTAAAATAAATTTAATAAAATTTAAATATTATAAAATATATTAAACAGTTTACAATATTTTAATAAATTACATGAATTTTATATACCATTTCTATGTTTCTGTTGAGTGAATTTACTATTCTTTCACTTCGATTTATTACCGTTTTGTAAACTCAACAAATTGTTCTTTAATAAATCTTTTAAAACTTTTAAGTATTTCACCGAAGTCTACGTTTTCAGACTGAACTTTAAAGTCTAAAGCGAAGAAGGCAGAAGGAGCAAGATGTACAACGGCATCGGCCTGGAGACGGCCAGAGGGAGTGGCACGAATGGCTACGTCACCAGGAACCTAGCGTTCATAAAGAACAAGACGACGAGGGTAGAGTACAAGGGCGACGATGACCTGAAGAGGCTGGACAGGGAGCTGAATAGACAGCCTGACCAGGGCATTCTGGAGCATGAGAGGAAGAGGCAGGTGGAACTCAAGTGTTTGGAGATGGAAGATCTGATGGAGAAGCAGGGGTGGGTGGGATGAGTGCTCATCAACTAACTAAACAATTTATTTTATTTATTGATTAAGTTACAGTTAATTAATTTTCAAAGTGTTTGTAACATTGCGAAGTGCATAGATGGCGCACTGACTGACGCAGGTACAGCGAGGAGGAGATTGAGAGCAAGGTGGGAGCCTTTAGGTCCATGCTGATCCAGAAGGAGGAGATGAAGGCGCCCAAGAAGGCCCTCGATGCTTCAGGAAGACCCATGTACGTGTGTGTGTGTGGGTTTATTTTGCTCATGTGTTATGCATTGTATGGTCATCACTACCTCACTCCTACCACCACCACTCCACTCTTACCACGCCAGTTTGAAGTCTTCTCACCAGGCGGCAGAGGCGACACAGGCGCGCAACGAGCAGCTGAAGAGGGCATTCGGCATTGCAGACGACTACACCGACGGCTCGTCCTTCCTCGAGAGGAAGAAGAAGGAGGAGCAGAAGGCCGCCCTCGAGAAGTCCGTAGTCTTTCGTCATCTTTGCTGACATTTTAGTATTCATTAAATTATAGTTTGTTAAGGGTTTGTGAGGGCTGATCATGATGTCATCTCGAACAGGGCATTGCCACTCGTGAACAAGGAAGGGGCTCAAGAAAAGGAAAGTAGTGATGATGATGATGATAATGCTGATAGTAGTAGTAGTAGTAGTAGTAGTGAAGAAGAACAGAAGAAGAAAATGAAAATGACTAAGAAATCTAAAAATAAAAGTAAAAGGCATGACAGTAGTGATGATGATGATGATGAAGATAGAGAAGTTAGAAAAGGTGGTAGTGATAAAAGGAGACATGGCAGTGTTGGTGATGATGATAGAAAGGTGGTGAAGGATGAAGGCATGAGGGAGAGAAGAGAGAGGGGGAGAGATGTGGGTGAAGGAGGGAGGAGGGAGTTGGAGTGGATTGGTGGCAAGTGGGTGGAGGCTGTAGCGAATGAGAGGAGGAGGGATGGAAGGAATAAGAATGCAGACCTGTACAAGTCACTGCTGAAGAGACCACCAAACAAAAGAGCTTCGTCTGGTAGTGATGATGATGATGTTGGAGGAAGAGGGACACTCAAGTCACAGGTCAACGTGGTGGCATCCAAGACCACATCTTCATCTGACAAGCATGCAAGCAAGAAGAAGAGGCATGAGTCACCAGTGAATGACAGAAGAAGGAATGAGTCACCAGTGAATGACAGAAGAAGGAATGAGTCACCAGTGAACGATAGAAGAAGGAATGAGTCACCAGTGAATGACAGAAGAAGGCATGAGTCACCAGTGAATGACAGAAGAAGGAATGAGTCACCAGTGAACGATAGAAGAAGGAATGAGTCACCAGTGAACGATATAAGAAGGCATGAGTCACCAGTGAACGACAGAAGAAGGAATGAGTCACCAGTGAACGACAGAAGAAGGAATGAGTCACCAGTAAACGACAGAAGAAGGAATGAATCACCAGAGAACGACAGAAGAAGGAATGAATCACCAGTGAACGATAGAAGAAGGAATGAGTCACCAGTGAATGACAGAAGAAGACATGAGTCACCAGAGAACGACAGAAGAAGGAATAAGTCACCAGTGAACGATAGAAGAAGGAATGAGTCACCAGTGAATGACAGAAGAAGACATGAGTCACCAGAGAACGACAGAAGAAGGAATAAGTCACCAGTGAACGACAGAAGAAGGAATGAGTCACCAGAGAACGACAGAAGAAGGAATGAGTCACCAGTGAACGACAGAAGAAGGAATGAGTCACCAGTGAACGACAGAAGAAGGAATGAGTCACCAGTGAATGACAGAAGAAGGAATGAGTCACCAGTGAACGACAGAAGAAGAAATGAGTCACCAGTGAACGACAGAAAAAAGGATAAATGGGGAATAAAAGATAAAATAAAAAATGATGAGTCACCAGTGAGAGAGAAGAGGAGAGAACAGAGGAATGAAGAGTCTGCAATGATTGAGAGAAGAATGGATGACAGAAAAAGAGAAAGATCTGCCATGGGTGAGAGAAGGAAGGATTCTCCATTGAAAGAAAAAAGAAAGGATGAATCTGCAGTGAATGAAAGAAGGAGGAATGAATCTGATGGCTTTGATGGAAGGAGAAAGACGTCTCCAACGATTGAGAGAGGAAGAAATGAACCTGTGCTGGATGACAGGAGAAGGAATTGGTCTAGGATGAACGACAGAAGGATGGATGGATTAAGAATGAACGACAGAAGAATAGCTGAAATGAATGACAGAAAAAGTAAATCTCCAGAGAGAAGGAGAGAAAAGGGTAATGGAGGGGAAGAAGGAAGAGATGATAGAGGGGCAAGAGAGCACAGAGAGGCGGGCAGGAGGGGTGGCAAGGAGACATACAGAGGCATACAGAACGATGCTTCAGAGATCGAGGCGATCAAGGCGAGAAGGTCTCAGCACTCCTCGAGCAGTCCTTCGCCGCCCAAGAAGGTCTCCAAGAAGTCGTCGTCGAGGAGGGGACAACGCTCATCCTCCTCTTCATCATCCCCTGACCCCATGAAGCGAAAGAGATCACCATCATCATCATCATCATCGTCGTCATCATCGTCATCGTCATCATCATCTTCAGAAACCAAAAAGAAGGAAAGGGGGAGTAGAGGGGCAGGAGGAGGGAGGGGGAGGGGGCGTTCTTCAAGCTGAAGGCTTCAAAAGGACCTATTCAATCGTTTTCTTTAATGGAACATTATGTATGTCATAGAATTATTATTATTATCTTATACTTATCAATGTTTTGTGACATTCTGCGGAATGAAAACTTCTAACAGTGTTTGTTTGCCGTTCCGATTTGTTAACAATTCGTTCGTTAGGGATGCACATCAAAGGGTGAAGACTGCACTCACGCCACTTTGGAGTGGGAAGAATTATTGAGAAGAACTTTGACCAGCGAAAGCAGGAGCGCACCATCACACTCCAAGACAAATATTGACAAATTACTTTTTAGTTTTCTTACAAAAGCAGAAGCACAAGAGACCCAAAAGGGAAGCATGCAACAACGATGAACATCCAATTCTCCGTGATGAAGTTGAGGAAGCGATTAAATCACCAGAGAAAGGAAGCAGACCCTTTCACTACCAAAAAGGGGGAAAAGATCCGGACTCCAGGATCGCCGCCCATGGGATTAACCAACGCCATCGCACAATCTCTCATCATCTGACTTCCAAAGAAAAGCAACCTACAACTTACTTTCAGTGATAGAGAGATCTGACTTATTGCCGTTCCATAATGTTAATTAAAACAATTGTTTGCCCTTCTCCCTGACCCTCTTTGGATCCACTCTATATTTAGTGCTTGAACCAAACGCATATGCACTTGCATTTATACACAAGTTGCTCGCTAAACAATTTTCTCGTTTCTGTCACTTTTCTTTTTAGATTGCTTTAAGACTTAAAGTTCAAGTAATAAGAGCTAATGAGCGTTCTGAAACAAATTACTTTTATTAAACAATAAACCAGAGAAACGACATTAATGACCACCTTCTTTTTTGGTCTGTTGAGATGCCGCATTGGCAGCAGCGGTGCACCTTGTGACTACGGCAGCTTCCTGAAGGCATCTCGATTGATTTACAAGAGACATCAAGCTTTGCTGTCCAAATTAGCAAGTGAGCAGGATATTTCATTATGTGCTCGCATGATGGCGAAGAAGGCTGACAAGGCGAAGGAAGGAGGGCATGGAGGTGAAGAGAGAACACAAGTTCTGAACAAAATCAATGAAAACCTTTTGCGACTGGGTCCCCTACTGGAAAGTGAAGTTAAATCTGCAAAAGCGGTGTTGTTGGATGAGGAAGAGGAAGGAAAAGAAGGTCAGTTGTACATGCATGCAAAGCTGAGGAATTCTCCTGGAGTGGTGGAGCTGTACGGCACTCCTGACCCTGGACAGCCCATCAGTTCAGTTCCCTGTCCGGGCTGTGGTGCCAAGTTGCACTGCAGAGACCCGGGCATTCCAGGCTACCTTGCTTCCCAGACCTTCACGACTTCCCCCTCTTTGCGCCACCAACCCTGCCAACGCTGCCAACTCCTTCGAACCAAGAAAGTTGCCCTTGACCTCACTGTGCCTGTTGACAAGTATGGACCGATCATCAGGGAGATCAGACGCCACCAAGCACTCGTCGTTCTGCTGGTTGACATCACCGACCCCTCCAACTCCTTCCACCACTCCTTCAAGCAGCTCCTCGCACCAAAAAGACCCATGTTTGTGATTGGAAACAAGGTCGATCTGATCCCCAAAGACGCTCCCGGCTACCTGCAACACCTGCGCGACAGCCTCATCACTGTGGCCGACCAGCACGGCTTCAACAGACTCTCCAACGTCGTGCACTTTGACATCGTCTCCGCCAAGACTGGCTTCCGACTCGAGGCTCTCATCTCCAAAATGCTCAGTTATTGGAAACTCAAGGGTGTGTTCATGTGTATAGTATAGTATAGACTATACTATACAATACACTATATACTATATAGTAGCATGTTCTTGTGTGTCATGATGAGATGCAGTGTGTTGAAGTATTCGAAATGTGCAATTCTTGAGGCGCACCATCTCCATCGTCACCAAGGCAACGTCTTCATCGTCGGCTGCACCAACAGCGGCAAGTCCACCCTCTACAACGCCCTTCTCGCCTCAGACTTTTGCAGGTCACCATCATCATCGTCATCATCATCATCATCATCATCATCATCATCATCATCATCATCATCATCTACACCATCATCATCATCATCTACACCAGCATCATCATCATCATCATCATCATCATCATCATCATCATCTACACCATCATCAGCACAATCATCATTTATACATAACTTGATACAGATCTGCTGCTTCTGAGGTTATATCCAGAGCAACTGTTTCAACTTGGCCTGGTATGATGATGATGATGATGATGATGATGATGATGATGATGATGATGATGATGATGATGATGATGATGATGATGATGATGATGATGATGATGATGATGATGATGATGATGATCATTGTGCTGATGACACTGACGGTGATGATAATGCTATCCTATTCAGGCACCACCCTGAGCCTGCTGAAGTTTCCAATAGTGAATCCCAAGTACAGCAAGTATGCACACCTCTGCATCAATTGCCAACTTAGTTATTTCAAATAACATAATAATAATAATAATAATAATAATAGAGTGGCACGACAGACTGAAGGAGAGACAAGAGAGGTTGAAGAGGATGGAGAGAGGAGGGATGGAGGAGCATTTGAAGAGGTCACTCGAGGCCAGGGACACCCCAAACTGGCATAGTGAGTGCTACTCTCTTCTACTCCCTTCTACTCTCTTCTACTCCCTTCTACTCCCTTCTACTCTCTTCTGCTCTCTTATGCTTTCTTCTGTTCTCTTCTGCTCTCTTCTGTTCTCTTCTGCTCTCTTCTGTTCTCTTCTACTCTCTTCTGTTCTCTTCTGCTCTCTTCTGTTCTCTTCTGCTCTCTTCTGCTTTATTATGCTCTCTTTTGAAAAAATAATATATTTTTTTCTTTTTTCTGCTCTCTTTTGCTCTGTTCTGATCTATTCTGCTCTCTTCTACTCTCTTCTACTCTCTTTTACTCTCTTTTACTCTCTTCTACTCTCTTCTGCTTCCTTCTGCTTCCTTCTACTCTCTTTTACTCTCTTTTACTCTCTTCTACTCTCTTCTGCTTCCTTCTGCTTCCTTCTACTCTCTTTTACTCTCTTTTACTCTCTTCTACTCTCTTTTGATCTCTTCTACTCTCTTCTGCTCTCTTCTGCTTCCTTCTACTCCTTCATGGGCTGGAAGGGGGTTTGGTGATGAGGATTGTGGACAGAGGTTGATTGGTTGGCGAAGATGGAGTGCTTTCTGACAGGCCCCCTCGCGAGCACCTTCCTCTCTCCGACGCAAGAAGCCCTCGTGACACAGCACACTGACGTCGTCATCCCCTCCTACTCCCTCGAAGGTCAGAGCTGCTGCTTACTCCTGCCACTACTGCTGCCACTACTGCCACTACTGCTGCCACTACTACCACTACTGCTGCCACTACTACCACTACTGCTGCCACCACTGCTGCCACTACTGCTGCCACTACTGCTGCCACTACTACCACTACTGCTGCCACTACTGCTGCCACTACTGCTGCCACTACTGCCACTAATGCTCAACCCACACCACAGTATACTAAAACTGTAGCTAATCATCTAAAAATGTACCACACTACCTCACACCACACCACACCACCTCACGGCACAGAGGAGGAGCTTCAGAGCCACAGCGGCTTGCACGGAGCCAAGCAGTTCCTGTCGCTCAAGCTGCCAACGTACGACGACTCCACCTTCAAGTTCTGGTGCCACGACACACCTGGATTGGTCAATCAAGAACAGGTGGGTTGAGACGCCTACTGACGGATTACTAATACTGGTGAGCATTTGCACCACCCTGCCCACTCCAGGTGGTGAACTTGTTAAGTGCTGAGGAGTTGTGTCTGTCGACGATCACCTCGAAGCAGCTGCAGCCCTCGACCCTCCTGCTCAGACCACTGCAGACGCTCTTCGTCTCAGGCCTCGCCCGCATCGATTACCTGCAAGTTTGTCTTCATCTCTTCTTCGTGCTGGTTTCCTCATTAACACGTACTACTACTACTACTACTACTACTACTACTACTACTACTACTACTACTACTACTACTACTACTACTACTACTACTACTACTACTACTACTACTACTACTACTACTACTACTACTACAACTACTACTACTACTACTACTACTACTACTACTACTACTACTACTACTACTACTACTACTACTACTACTACTACTACTACTACTACTACTACTACTAATACAACTTTAACAATTACTACAACTACAACTACTACTACTACTACTACTACTTTTACTCATACTACTACTACTGCTACTAATACTACTACTACTACTACTACTACTACTACTACTACTACTACTACTACTACTACTACTACTACTACTACTACTACTACTACTACCACCACTACGAGGGCAAGGATTGCGTCCACGTGAGCATCTACACGTCACCTCGTCTGCCCATCATCACCATCGGCACCGACGAAGCCGACTCCTTCTACGCAGAACACTTGGGCACCTCCAAACTAGGGGTGAGCTTGTCGTCTCTCGGTCGCCTAATGACTCATGTCCTGCATGCACCCTCCCTCCAGATCCCCATCGCCACCAATGAGGTGCCTTCGTCACGTGACCTGCCCCCTCTGGAGGGGAGAGAGATGCAGGTGGTGGGGAGAGGCTTGAAGGAGGCTGCTGCTGATGTGGTCCTGTCGTCGATTGGTGGGTGGGTGGTGGATTGGTGGGTGGGTTGTGGTGGATTGGTTGGAGGTGGTGGTGAATTGGTTGGTGGGTAGTGGTGGATTGGTTGGTGGTGGTGGATTGGTTGGTGGTGGTGGATTGGTTGGTGGTGGTGGATTGGTTGGTGGTGGTGGATTGGTTAGTGGTGGTGGATTGGTTGGTGGGTGGTGGTGGATTGGTTGGTGGTAGATTGGTTAGTGGGTGGTGATAAATTGGTGGGTAGTGGTGATGGATTGGTGGGTGGTGGTGGTGGATTGATGGGTTGGTGGGTGGATTGGCTGGCTAGATTAGTGACTTAAGAGCGGCAACGGTAGAGAGGGTTGACAGATGCACCACCACACCACACGACGACAGGCTGGGCTTCGGTGACAGGTCGACAGAAGCACCTCATCCTCCTGAGAGCTTCCACTCCTGCCGCTAGAGGCCTCAGTCTCAGACACACGCCTCTCGTCAGGTGCTCTTGATTATGATTCTTTTTGTCGTTTTATTAATAGTCACCATTTTAAATAGTTTCATTATAACGTAATCATTTTAAATTTGAAAACACTCAATATTATATATTTTAAAATTACAAGATTCATAATATTAAAGATTTCAAAATAATATTTTACCGATCATGATGATGATAATATCGTTTGAAGATACCCTTGCAAGAATATGGGGAGAAGAGTGTATGGCACTAACAGGTTGGTGTGCAATGGAGATGATGATGCCAGCTCACGTCCAAATTACAAATGCAGTTCTCATATATCAAGTATTGTGAAGGATTATTCGCATGGAACAGAGATGTTGCACTCGACACACAGGTACGCCTTCAGGAGGGTCCCGCTGGCTCAGGGTCAGCAGTAGCCTCTTGCTCCTCCTCTCCTTGGTGCAGTGCCGGGTGAAACATTCAAGTGCATGTCAGCATTGCAGTCTGAAGAGGAGACTTCCATCACGCCTTCCTGCATCTCCTCGAGAAAACTCTCATCGAAACTACTTATCAGTGAATGCAACCCGTGCGGCATTCAGACACACCTTTATTAGACGATAATAAACAGCCTCAGTAGCAAGTGTACAAAATTAGGCGAAATAAAGGAGTGGAATCGTTGCCACTGCAGTCTTCAATCAGATGACGAATGCCCTTAAAAGGATTTATTTAGCGCTTTATTAAAGTTCCTAAACACTGCTCTTGGTGTACATTTGTTCAAATAAGGGTCTGCTATGTACATGTGTGTTGCTGTTGGTGACGTAGGCGGTGGTGATGGTCGTGAGAGAAAAGTATGATGCTGGTGACTGGTCTGACCGATGACGAGCAATGGCAAGGCTTTTGCACCTTCGAGGACCACCAAACAAGTGCTTTCAGAGCTTCATTTTAATGATGTTGTTGATGATGATGATGTAGAGGAGATGATGATGATGATGATGATTTAGAGGAGATGATGATGATGATGATGATGATGTAGAGGAGATGATGATGATGATTTAGAGGAGATGATGATGATGAGGCGCTAGAGGATGTCAGGCATGACGACTCGCTCGTACTCCCCGTGGTGTCTGATGATGCGGTCGATTGTTGCTGAGTCGATGTTGTCTGCGTCCATGGCAACGTCATCATCATCAGCACCCTCGTTAGAGATGTGTGCACTGGTGTTGTCGTTGTCATTGTTGTTGTTGAAAGAGGGTGAGCCGTAATTGTTGTTGACAAAGTCGTAGTAGTTGCGGGTGTCTTGGGCTGGTTGGTATTGTTGGAGGTTGTTGTTGTTGTTGAAGTGTTGTTGTTGTTGCAGTTGGCGGTTGTAGTGGTGGTCGTGGAGGGAGAGGTCGGTGTGCAGTTTGGTGTGTGCCTTGAGACACGAGATGCGAGCGAACTGCTTGTCGCAGAGAAAGCACGTGTACGGCCGGTAGTTGGTGTGCAGGCGCATGTGCATCTGCAGACTGTTTATCTGCGTGAAGCCGCGCATGCAGACTCGACATCTGTGTGGAGTGTGGCATTGTTTTCCCAGTGCATGAAACACCATCACCACTCATACCAACACTACTACTACTACTAATTCTCCCACCATCACTGCTACAACTACAATCATCAGCACCCTCTGACTTGTGGGGTCTCTCGATGAGGTGGGTCTTGACGTGTCTGTTCAGGTCGGAGGACTTGGTGAAGCCGCGACTGCACGTCTTGCACAGGTAGGGTCGTTCTCCCGTGTGCGAGCGCATGTGCACCTTCAAGCTGCTCACCTGGCGTGGTGGCATTGTTGATGTGGTGTTGTTGTTGTTGGGGTGGTCGTCGGAAGAGGTTGTTGTAGTTGTCATGGTGTTGTTGGGGTGGTAATGGTGATGAAGGGAGGAGAGGTGGAGTGAATGGGCGAAAAGTGATGGAAGAGATGAACCTGTGTGAACTGGCTGTTGCACGTGTCACATGTGAATGGCTTCTCTCCAGTGTGTGTTCGCATGTGTGTTTGCAAGTTAACCTGTGGTGCCAGTCAAGACGCTCTTGGTGACGGAACTTGATGCGGTGCTCTCAGTATGATCCTAGCATCAATAACACTATAGCACCTTCTCAACAAGACACTTCAATCTATTTTTATTATTTTTTAAAGAGGTTTAATATTAAGACTGCTTCAAAACCATAATTACAAATAATGATTAACTTATATAGTAAAAATTATATCCTAATATTTCCAATAATATAAATAGTTAAAACTGATGATATTGAAATGAAGATGGACGAAGAGAGATGTCACCTTGTTGGTGAACTGTCTGAGGCACTCCTTGCACTCGTAAGGTCGCTCGCCCGAGTGCACCCTCATGTGCGTCTTCAAGTTGCATGCCTGCCACGCGTGGTGGTGGTGGTGGTTGGTGGAGTTTGCAGAAGTTGGAGAGAGAGTGAAAGAGGGGAGTGGTGGAGGGAGAAATGTGGAGTGGTGGAGGAAGACATTCTGATGAGCATGGTGTGAAAGGAAAAAAGGATGAAAGATATTTCATTTATGAACATATCTTTAAAGTTTTCTGTTTTAACTGATAGGAAGTGAAAAGGGTAGGAAGATGGTTGATTGGAAGTCACCTGTGTGAACTGCTTCTCACACAAGTGACATGCAAAAGTCTTTTTGCTGATGTGGATTGTGTGAGAGGTTGGTGCATGCATGAGTTGTGGTTGCAGTTGTTGCTGCTGGTCGAGAAGCTGGTCGTTGTAGTGCATGTATGTCCTCTTGTGGACATTCTGCATGTGCGAGAGCAGATGTGCTTTCGCGATGAAGTTCGATGGGCAGTGTGGGCAACTGAGGGTTGGTCAGTGACGATATGGCTTATAAAATGTGAAGTGGATATAGAAATGATGAAGATGAAGGAGGGGTATTTGAGGTATTGAAATTATGGAATGAGGGAGTGGTAGTATTGGGATGATGGGATATGGGGGGAAGGGAGTGGTACTTGAGGTATGCAATGTCGTCGTAGTCCTCGTCAATAGCCTCCTTCTTCACCAAGTCCTCATGGTAAAGCGTCTTGAAGCCTTCTGTGTGGTCGGTCACCAAGATGGACTTCATCTGGTTGTTCTGGCCACTTTCGACGCTGATCGTTTGCTGGTGCAACTCGTTGGGCGGGCAAATGAGGTAGATCTCCTGCGGCAGCATCTCATCACTCATCTCGACAATCCTGCTACTTTCTATGTTGAATGGCGGATGAGTGGGTAGAAGGCCATTTCATCGAGAAAAAAACATATTTCTGTGAAATTTCATTCGGCGATGCTGTCTTATTGCTAGATTAATTTGCGAGACCAGCTGAGTACATGGAAAACTGATAAATTTTCGAATATGTTCAGCGCTTCAAAACGGCTCACAAAATATCAACTAAATATGATGCGCTTGACTTCAAACTTATAACATCCATGAAATTTATTTAAAAAAGAAATTAACATTGAGAAAGAAAACTACCTTTTAAGAAATAAAAACAAAAATTCAAGTTTGAAACCGTTCTCGTAACAATTTATCAGCGGAAACAACACTTATTTTTTTTACAGAGTGGGTAGAGTAATGGCAAAAACGTCGGTTGCAAAGACTAATTTGATTTAAGTAAAATTATATTTAATTTTAATTCTTATAATGAGTATCATCAAAATAATTTTTTACATTTTTTCTCATATCCTAAAAATATTCATTCTTTGAGTACAGAAATAAACATTGAAACTTATCTTTGCATAAGTTCGACCTTCATCATCGTTATTATTGTAATAAAGTTCTTTTCTAATTGGTAAATTATAAAACATGTTTCAAAACTATTCAGATTTGATTAACTAGATAAATCTCAATATTACATTTTTCTATTTATTTTTATTATTCCTTGATGGCAGCCAAAATGTCAGGAGCAGTGAGCACAGGCAAGCCAGTGTTGCGTGGCTTCTTGAAGAGCAAGACAATTAAGCATGCCATCACGGTACTTGCTCTCTCCGTCGTCACTTGTGCCACCGTCAAGGTTTTCTTCGTAGACGCCAGGAAAAAAAGATATGAAGAGTTCTACAAGTATGTCTGATTATTATATGACTATCAATATATATAAATATAATCATATCATTTCTAAAAAATATCAAAAATTATTTTTATTTTAACTTATATACAATAAAGCTTCAGTAGTGATTAATCACTACTGAAGCTTTGTTCTATAATTGTTTATGGCAAAACTGCTCTGTAGTCCCTTAATTTATTCACAACTATTAGACTCCTCCCACTTTAAAATGACCCAGTTTTATTTTGTAAATTTAATTTATTTTAGTATTAATAAAAACTAAATATGTGAATTGATATTTATATTAGGATTTATTAAAACAAGAAATAAATTAATTATGTATTTATTTATATATTTTATCTAAACACTTTCGAAAAAGTATATTTTCAAAACCTGTCAATGTGTTATTAAAATAATTATAACAGACAAAATGCAGTTATTATTATTTTTAAATGAATTTACATGAATTCTTTGTAAAAATTCAGTATTTAAAATGCGTTTAATAATTTTACTTTTTAACTAGGTTATTTCAGATGTCAACAAAAAATAGTAGGAGGAGTCTAATAGTTGTGAATAAATTAAGGGACTACAGAGCAGTTTTACCATTGTTTATATACAAATAATCATTGAAGCATCTTTTATAACTTTTTCATTCACTTCCCGACAGGAGCTACGATCAAGACAAGGACTACATCAGGATGAGGGAGGCAGGAGTCTTCAGGAGTGTCTCCCCCAAGGGCCACAACGACTTGTAGAAGCTACCCACAACTTGCTACACACAAAGGGACCTTGATTAATATTATGAGTCTAATTATGGAAGTCTTGTAATTCGGCAGTGATCTCTTTTGAAATTGATTGAGAAATTCCATGGAATAAAGTTTCGGTGAGGTTCATTTTTTCATTTAATTATATTTCATAATGAATTCCAATGCAAAGACGACAATTCTCTGTGGAGTTATTTACTTTACTTAAAAACATCAAATCTACTTTTCTATTGGCTGCTCGCCAGGTTTATGAAGCCTGAGCTGTAGACCTGCTAATTTTTTATGAAAAAGTCTGCAGCTTCCGATCTAGACATTATTTTATAAAACTAGAAATTTACAATTTGGTTGACACAGAGTAAGTAAACCTTCATGAAATATTTTTTTAATATTCTTATTTGTGCCCCACAGAGATAATACATGCAGTTTAAAAAATGATAATTATCCTAATTGTAAACATAAATCATGGAAAAAGTTATAACTAAAAATCTGGAAGGCAACCCATATACCTATAGTAATATATATATACTATATATATATGGGGCAACCCAACAATTTCATTCCTATAAAATTTTTAACTTTTGAAAAATTGAATAAAAATATTAAAACAATAAAAATAGGTTTTAATTAACCAATCAGAAGGTACTGTTTATAATATCATTTTTTCGATAGCCTTTCAGTCAAAAGTTGAGGCAAGTTTCATTCATGCGACACCGGGTACCTTTATTCTATTGAGCTCATAGGAAGCTGAGAACCGAAGCCGAGCCGAAAAAAATAGTGGCTCCGCAAGCCTGTGGGTTCGCCATAGCGATTAAATAGTTTTCTCCCTATATACAATTCAATACAATAAAACACAACGACGAATATGACTAACGTGCCGTAAGCCCGAATGAACTTCAAGACCACTATATGGTTTTCCTAAGTGTCCAAACCATCTCAAACGTGTTCCTCTCCCCTTAAACCTCAAAACCTTTAGTCCCGTTACTTATTTTTGTAGTGACACATGGCTTCCCCAAGGACAAGCTCAAAAGTTTATTGTTTATGTAATTATATAATTAACTTTCATAAATAAATGAAAGCTTTTATCAGGAGAATATATATAAATGGCAGGCGCATTCTTCAAACATATATTAATAAAATACATCCAAATTGCATTCCAATTAATAAGTGGAGTAAGGTTCTCAGTGGTTCCCTCCTGGTCCGGGGATTCCCCACGAAAAACTGGGAAAAGGTCGACCTGCGATGCAGGCTCTGTTCCAAAGCCCAACAGCATGCCTCCTCGTGGTACTCCATGGAAGAACCATGGAAGGACAAATATCCATCTCTCAGGGATTTTAAACAACATGATCTTCAGGCTGATGGTCACCAAGTCAAAAATGTGGAGCAGCTAGTGCACCTTGGGTGATGATAGATGACTCCTGTGGTAGCTCAAAGGAAATGACGCGTCGTCTTGCATTGGCAGGGAGGGCTTTTTGGGGAGCTGAGGGAGTGCTTTTGGTACAGTCGTCTTGGACTGAAGTTAGACAAACAGCACACACACCCTTCCAGTTCTGCTGTGTGCCTCTGAAACTTGAATCTCATCGAAAAAGACCTAAGAAAGCTAAATGCTTTTGTTCCGAATTTCTTCGATCATATGTAGCATTCATTCGTCAGAAAGGGTGACAAATGGAGCCGTTCTTAATGGGTTTAACGAGAGAGGAAAAAAATTCACATCTGCATCATGATCAAGAAGACGCTGAAGCTTCATGGTCATGGACGGTGATCCTGGGGGGGGGGGGGGGTTCTGGGGACCAATTTTTGGTAGTGAAGGGTCACCCGTATGGTTTTGACCCCAGGACCCCCAAGATCGCCGTCTATGCTGGGTAAGACCCCCTCCCAGATTTGCAGCAGATCGCCGTCCCTGTGTTTGGTAATGTTTCTTGCTTTCCAGATGGGCCTGACACTAAGGACGCACTCTTCCCAATCCACCCAAGAACTAAAAAGCGTCTCAGAAACCGATCCAAACTGACATGGCCGATCTGAAGCCCTTCAACATGAGCATCCACACTGCCCACAAGATGGCTCCAGGCAGCATGAATTGGAGGAGGTTTTTTCATGATGTCACGTCCTGTAATGTAGCAATTCTTCAACAACAATAATAATAATAATAAAATGAAAAGTAATTTAAGGTGTTTAGAGCTGTTCTCTAGATGGCGGTGTCTTTTTGAACAAGGCACTATAACTTAATAATTAAGCGACATAATTGAGAACAGTCCGAACCTATTTAATATAAATGCTATATATACTATATAAGCTTTATATACTATATATTATATAGATTTGTTTGCATTCTTATCCTTTAAGCATTTGACTCCAAAGGTGCCTGTGTGATCTGGCCTAAGCCTCTTTCATCACATTCATTAAACAAGCCTTGTTTCAATAATTATCTCAATTCGAAACTAAATCATTTAGGTTTTATTTTATTTGACATGAAAAATTTAAAAAAGATAGCCAAGTTGCTAGACTGTGAGTGGGTTCTTTGTAAATCAGGAAATATTGTCGGCCTGGGAACTTTGAACAAAAATGTTGGACAGTCAGGCACTGAAGAAGTGGGTTCTCATTTGAAACTCATTTAGTATTTTGGTATATTTTCTTTTTAAAAGCCACTACATGTGTGAAAATCTATAATTTCATCAAATAAATAAATTAAAATTATTATTTATAGATAGAAATATGTCTGAGCTCTACAATAGACAAGTGGTTAGAGAAAGAAGAAGATGAACAGGCAAGCTGGAAGTTGTTTATATATTCTCATGCATTCTTTTCAACTGAGCATCCCCATGTCACAGTTGCCAGACTCGGGAGGCCAGATAGTGGTCGACTGCTGTTCTCGAGCGCCAGTGAAGGCAGAAGAGAGGGCTGAGTTGAAGATCACTGTGAAGGTCTTTGTGAACAGTGCCTCCAATGCATCTGTCAGGGAGGCAGTGCAGATGAGTATGCCCTTTTAACACTCTATATTCAATAATTTGAATCTCTGAATTGTGTTTAATTATTTATCCAAAAATGACATATCAAAGTTATCAATTACTCATGACAGCACTAGAGGAGATGGGTGTTTCATCAGTGGAGACGGTCATCTTGTCCGTCACTCCGAGTGCCTTGGAAGGCGTCTCGCACCTGGACGCGATCAAGCCCTTCTGGAGACAACTCGAGCAGTTTGTCGCCGAAGGAGTGGTCTATTCCTTGGGCATCTCGGATTTGAAACTTGAACAACTCACTGCCCTTTATGAGTGGGCACAGGTGGGTGAGATGTAGTGGAGGCGAGAGTGGATGGGGGGGGGAGATGACTGTGTTGGAGTGAAGAATGGTATCCCATGCTGTAATCATTCCCACTATTCCATCCTTCGCAGGTCAAACCTCTGACACACCAGGTCAACTTGGCCAGCTGCTGCACCATCCCACCCGAAATGGCCGCTTATGCCAAGCAGCATGACATCCAACTCTTCACGCACTCCGATCCCACTGGTGAGGGAGGGTGAGGGTGGCTGATGGAAGGTAAGGGAGGGGTTGGAAGGGTGAGGAAGGGTGAGGAAGGGTGAGGGAGGGTGAGGGAGGGGTTGGAAGGGTGAGGAAGGGTGAGGGAGGGGTTGGAAAGGGTGATGGAAAGACTTGGTGAGCTGTGGTGTTTTTCCATTTTTATACTTTTAATGAGGAATAAATTTCTGACACATAAATGAATCTATCATCAATTCATGCAGAAATCCTGCCGAGCAGCTCAATCGACAAGATCATCCAGTCTAAACTACTGCCCGACCACTCCCCACTGAGCACTTTGCCACCTAACCCACCCTCCCACCCTTCTGACCATTCCGCGACCACTCCCCCCTCACACAAGCACCTGCACCTCGCGTGGCTGAGCAGGTACCTGGTGCTGATCACGTGCAGAGGCATCATCAAGTCGAAGGGGTACCTCGCCAAGCTGCACAACAAGATCTGACCTGCTGCCTTCCTATGCTTGTGTGTGTTTGTGTCTGTGTATGTCTGTGTTGTTGTTGCTGTTGCATTTGATTTCTCTTTGTTGTTAAAATTCAAAGAGCATAGCTCTCAATGTTCACAAAAGGTTACAACCACACAGGCCTCACCAACCACCACCACTCCACACAGGCCACACCAACCACCACTACTCCACACAGGCCTCACCAACCACCACCACTCCACACAGGCCTCACCAACCACCACCACTCCACACAGGCCACACCAACCACCACTACTCCACACAGGCCTCATAACCACCACTACTCCACACAGGCCTCACCAACCACCACCACTCCACACAGGTCTCACCAACCACCACCACTCCACACAGGCTTCACCAACCACCACCACTCCACACAGGCCTCACCAACCACCGCCACCGCTGATCACAGACCTACAGCACCACTGCAACTTTCACTCAAATTTTAATCACTTCACTTGTTCTATGGCGTTATCAAACTACTTTTGAATCTGTTTTCTCATCATTATCATCATTTTTTAATCAGATGATGATCATTTTTATCACCATCGTTATCGTGTTCATCATTATCACTATCATTCTATTTCAATTTCCATCGTTTCATCTGGTTAATGAACCAATTAAGATTAGTTTCTTCGTTTTATTATCAACTTCACCACATATCCACCACCTTCCTTCCTTCCTTCTTCCTTTCTTCCTCTCTTCATGCCATCCTACCTTCTTCTCTTCATGCCATTCTATCTTCCTTTCTTCACCACTTTCCTCCACCAATTTATTCCAGTAGGATGCACCACCTAACCCAACATTTGTTACTCTCACAGTAAACTTAGACATGATCAGTAAACTTAGACATGATCTCTTATTAAACATAGACATGATCTCTTATTAAACATAGACATGATCTCTTATTAAACATAGACATGATCTCCCATAGTAAACATAGACATGATCTCTTTTATTAAACATATACATGATCTCCCATAGTAAACATAGACATGATCTCCCATAATAAACATATACATGATCTCCAATAGTAAACATGGACATGATCTCCCATAGTAAACATGGACATGATCTCCCATAGTAAACATGGACATGATCTCGTTTGAATGGCTTCCATCGAAGACCGTTTTGACATGTTTTTGCGAGAAGTTCAAGAGTTTCTAAGCATGGGCGGCGATCCTGGTGTGAGAGAGTCCCCACTTAATGTGAACCCCCACTTTTTCAATAATTTTTTTAAAATCTTGTTTTTATACGATCATAATCGTCAGCCATGACATAAACAGAAAGTTTATTCAGTAAAACATTGTGAGCAGTGGCGCAACCAAGGTGAGGCTCAAGCCCCCCCTCCCCCCCCAGACCTATTCGAAGGGTTTCGCAATTTTTCGAAAATCAATGAGATTTTTTGGTGGATGGTAATGAGTTTTTCAATAAGACAATGATATTTTCTCTGGATGGCCATCGGGTCTTTATCTCACGAAACATTTCATATATCAACACAGAACATAGAGATCCCAAGTCACAAATGTTGAAAAAAAACAGATCACCACTTAGACCTTAATTGCACTTTCAAATCTTTACACTTAGCATATGTAAATTAACTCCCAAGCTTTCATAATTATCCAACCTTCATGGGAAGGATGCTGAAACTGTGCAAAGACAGCTTATATTCACATTAAAAAGTTTGCATGTATCGAACTGCAAGAACTCTTTTGAGCCACAAGCCTTCAGCCGAGTAGCACTATATGCTCAATGTTGCTCTGACTCTGCCAGTTACTTCATCAGATGCAGAAAAAACATTTTCTAAACTTCGGCCTATTAAAATTCGTCTTAGGACGACTGTATCTGCTCGTCGTTTGCAAAGCTTGTTTGAGAATATCTGCTACCAAAACAGCTACTGCACTTCTTCCAGTACATTAAATGGTGAAAAGATTTTCACAATCTGATCGAAAAATTATTTTGTAACTGAGAACATCTATATTTAGTTTAAGCTATATATTTAACAAAAATTATAGACTTAAGGATCTCATATCAAACTTATTTTTTGAATTTTTACCTTTGTTTAAAAATGATGACGTAACTCTAAGAATACTATGCAACTTAGTTTATAGTTTTTCTTTTGTATCATTAATAAACTAACTTTATAAATTATAATTGGTAGTTTTTATTTAGCCCATTTACCGCCGCTACCCGAAAAAAAGTTAACATGAATTTTACATTTAGACTTGCATTATATGGTTATAATAATAACTCAAGCAAAATTGAAAACAATTATTTCATAAGTTTTAATGGGGCAAAATGTGGCGAAAACGCAGCGTGAGAAAGAAGTGTGACATACTTCTTTGCAGTAAGAAATCATAAATAAATTGATTCAAACCACATTTATTAAATAATAGTTTGATGAAATTGTGACTTCTAATTATTTTATTAGTTAGAATAATAATATTTATTATTTTAATTACAACAAAGCAAATTATTTAACGTGAATTGCAACAGCACTCATAAACTGTCGTGCTGTTTTAAAGACGAAACTGACGACGAATGTTATCTTTATTTTAATTTTACAATCAACCTATGAGAGGTTAAAAATTATATTTTTCTCAATAAAAGCTTCAAGTGTGAAGCATTTGCGGTTTGGAATTTTTTTCCGAAATATAAAAATCAACATTCATCTACAAAATTTAACTTTAAATTTTCTAATACATTAACATTAAAATAATAATTTTATTATTTTCATAATAACTATTGTAATGAATGACTAGGATTATTAAAAATTATATGATATCATATTACGTCAAAGTTGCGAAAACGCACCATTGATATTTAAATGCATTGAAAACGTTTTAAAAGTTATTTTGAATATAAAAAAAATAATTTAATTATTAAATATCTTTTTCCCCTGAAATTAAGAATACATTTGTATAAAAATACTAAAATCGAACGAAAAAATTGAAAAATTATCTAAACGAAAAAAGATTGTTTTTAGAAATTTTAAATTTGAACATGAAGTAAAAGATTATAAATAAAAAAATTAGAATTTAACTTATGAAATTAAAATTTATTGTACAAAATATATGAAAAAACTCGGTATTAAAACATCAAGAAAATAGAAAAATTGATGTTGGAAAAACACAACAGCGGCGGTAAATGGGTTAAACAATTAATTTTTTCATACTAAAGTTGAGCCACCCCCTTCCTCCCAGCATTTTTTACTGGCTGCGCCCCTGATTGTGAGTATGTGTTGTTATAGGGATAGACGTCTAAAAATAAACTATTCTTTGCTTACTTAAACATTCGTATAAAAACAGAAGTTTAAAATTGTTTTTTGAAGGGGAAGAAAAAGGGTCTAGACCCCAGGACTCTCTCAAGAAAGTCCATGCTGGGTAGGACCCCCAAGATTTGCAGCAGATGCCGCCTTGCTTCATTTTACGATGAAGAGCTTCAAGCTCAAAGAGAAGGAGAGGATTGAAAAAATGAAATGCATTCTCAAGGTCTGATTTCAACGCGACGTCGAAAGGAAAAGAATGTTTCGAGCTTAAATAACACATTTTTATGTTTTATCTTCTATGTTGTTTATGTAAATAAAAATATCATTAAAAGTAGGAAGTTGGAAAACTACACAATTAGACACTTGAGTCAAAATTCCAATGTGCTTCCGCTCGGACAGAGCAAGACGAAGAGTTTTTGTTGCTGAGCTGGTTGCCTGGGAGTCAGTCTAGATCGATTGTTTCATCAAGTCATTGCTTAATCTTCTTTCATTCGAAAGGCACTACTGAAAGCAGCATAACGGCAGCCAAATCCACCCAGAACCTTTCTTCCACCAATCCACCTGTGCCATCCACGCCTGTCTCACCTGCCATTTCCAGCCACCCACCCAGCCACCCACCCAGCCACCACAACAACCCCCATCACAACACCTACCACAGCACCTACCACAACAACTTCCACAACAACTTCCACAACAACGATTCTTCTCCGTCTCAGTTGGACAACACTCCACCAAATTCCACTAATGCTACAATCTCAACTTCACCTCCCAACCATCGTACTACTCGACTCAAATCAAGAGCAACCACTACCCAACTACCAACCAACCAAACTTCCACCCAACAACAACTACAAACCATTCAACTACAACAAACCAATCAACTACAACAACAACCAGCTTTAACCACCCAACAAATACAACAACAACCAGCTGCAACCAACCAACAACAACAACCAGCTGCAACCACCCAAAAACTACAACAAAAACCAACTGCAACCAACCAACAACTACAACAACAACCAGCTGCAACCACCCAACAACTACAACAACAACCAACTGCAACCAACCAACAACTACAACAACAACCAGCTGCAACCAACCAACAACTACAACAACAACCAGCTGCAACCAACCAACAACTACAACAAAAACCAACTGCAACCAACCAACAACTACAACAACAACCAGCTGCAACCAACCAACAACTACAACAACAACCAGCTGCAACCAACCAACAACTACAACAACAACCAGCTGCTACTGCCACTCAACTAAAAGCAAAATCAACTAATAAAACATCGCGCATAAGATATTCAGAACCATCATCAATACCACCACCTCCATCATTACCATCAACACACTTTTCACCATCATCATCACCACCACCAAAATCATCCCCATCATCATCACCATCATCCCCAACACGATCACCTTCTTCATCACCATCATCATCACCACTTCAATCTTTATCATCACCATCACCATTACCTCCACCATTACCTCCACCAACAACATCCTCATCAATACTAAAGTCTTTTGCAAAATCTACTAAAAAAATCACGTCAAAATCCTCTCCTCAACCACCGCTTAAGTCGCCACCAACACCGTTAAAGTCGCCACCAACACCGCTTAAGTCGCCACCAACACCGTTAAAGTCGCCACCAACACCGCTTAAGTCGCCACCAACACCGTTAAAGTCGCCACCAACACCTTTAAAGTCGCCACCAACACAGTCTTCAACGAAGACAACGCCTGTGGAGCAACCTTCCCAGCACCTTGGCAGACGCACTGCGTCCTTCTTCTCCAGGATGCTTTCCCAGTCCACCTCCCAGTCCTCCTCCAACGTCTTCTCCTTGCAGTCACCCCCTCCTCTCGTTTTGCCCGCCAACCAAGCCTTCTCCGTCTACAAGAAGAAGGCACCAGTTCGCAGGTGCCTTCTTTCTGTGCATGCATTTATCCAGCCATGCATGCATTCAACCATCCATGCATCCTTCCATTCATGCATTCAACCATTCATGCATCCTTCCATTCATGCATCCTTCCATTCATGCATCCTTCCATTCATGCATCCTTCCATTCATGCATCCAATCATCGGGGCATAAATGATTCAGCAATTTATCAACTTCCTTACAAACCTCTCCATGCACCAACCCACCACCCGCCATCTACCATCAAATGATCAACACACGACAGAATGTCACATCTCTTGGCACAAAACGGCTGCTTAGACTTCCTGCAGGCCTGGGTTGAGATCATCCTCTCACTCCTCCTCCTCCTCCCCACCTTCCTCTTCTTCTTTCTTCTCTACCCACTCTGTACGTTCTTGCAGCACGAATGATGGGAGCTTGCTGATTGATTCTACAATGAATAACTTTAAATAAGTTTTTTAAAATAAAACTTAATGAAAAACAAAATAGCAGTTCAATAAAACTACAAAAACATCCCATCTGAACCCATAAAACTTTCCAACAATAACAACAACTACTACAACAATGCACAACCACAACTACTACAACAATGCACAACCACAACTACTACAAAAATGCACAACCACAACTACTACAACAATGCACAACCACAACTACTGCAACAATGCCCAACCACAACTACTGCAACAATGCACAACCACAACTACTGCAACAATGCACAACCACAACTACTACAACAATGCACAATCACAACTACTACAACAATGCCCAACCACAACTACTGCAACAATGCACAACCACAACAGGTCGACTTGTAACATTCATCTTGAACTTCCCTTTCTCACTACACCAACGTTACCGACTGCGGCACGTCGAACACGCTTCAATGCAGCCCTTGAGCGGGATTGAGCGGGTGTGGCTCGGTGCTTCGAACAAGAGCTGCAGATCCACCAGCAACCACCTGACCACCTGCTGCGTCGTCTTGTGGACCATGGAAACTAATTCTTTCATGTCTGCAGACTCACTCACGGTAGATGCCTTCAGAGCTCTGGTGGTCGAAAAGGTGGAGTTCTGCATTTGTTTGCTAGCATCCTACAACGTTCCCTAGGCTCATACCGAAGCATCCTCATCATTTTTTCTCACATAATCTACACACATTTAATAATCGTTTTTTCACATGCCATACCTTTTTCAGCCGTAATCTTCTATTCTTTTTCTTCATCCAACATCTCCATCTCCACCCTTTACCCACCAGCCTCCATTCCACTGACACATGCCATCCCCTCGACACAGGTGATCAACGCAAGGGACAAAAAGACAGGCAAGAGGAAGTATGCTCGCTTCAGTCAGAAGTTGCTCAGTCTCGCCCTGGGCAAGGTGTGGGTGAGTGACGAGAACTTCGACGTCAACCAGCATGTCTTCAAGGTAGGTGTGTGTTTGTGTGTGTATGTGTGTGTGTGTGTGTGTGTGTGTGTGTGTGTGTGTGTGTGTGTGTGTGTGTGTGTGTGTGTGTGTGTGTGTGTGTGTGTGTGTGTGTGTGTGTACGATAATTGTGTGTGTGATAAAATTTGTTTTTCCTCCATTAGTTAAACGTTTATTCTTCTCCGAGTCTCCTCAACACCTGCAGATCGACGCGACACCAAGGTCAGCGACCGAGTTCTTCCACTTCCTCTCCACCCTCTCCACGCTGCCCTTCTGGAGCGACAAACCACGTTGGCGCCTCTTCATCGTATGCGACTACCCCAGCATGAGGGACACTGTCATCTTCAACTACGACCCCTGCATTGGCGACGGCATCTTCATGGTGGACGTCTTGTGCAGTGGCCTGGCCGACTTCTGCAGGAGGAGTGAGAAGATCAACTTCGGAAGGAACAACTACAAGGTCGACATGACCAGGTCTATATTCAGCGGTGAGAGGGTGGCTTGGTGGGTAGGTGGCTAAATGGGTGGGTTGGTGAATGGGTTCGATTGTGTGTTTTAGTGGGTAAGTGGGTTGGGAGAGAAAAAAGGATTCAAGATGATTGAAAGACAGCATGCTTTGACAGGAGTGCTGTGGTTCCACAAGTTCATGCACGCCTCCACCTGCAAGAACAAACTCAAGCAGCATGTCAGAAAGCTGGCCAGAACGTCGAAGCTCTCAGCTGAGCCATCACCGAATGATGTTGGTTGAGGTGGCGATGATTATGATAACGATGATGATGATGCTGCTGATGATGATGATGATTATTATTCATGGTAATATGAGTGGAAATAGGCAGACGATGATGAAAATGTTGATATTGAAATCAATGGTAACACGATGACTATAATATGAATTCAAGATGACAATGTGTAAATAAGAGTTAAATGCTACTATTATCATCACCACAGCGAATTCTAGCGCAAGCTGCGGCAAGGACACAAGCATTGAGGAACGACTCGACGGAGTTTGCAGCGCAGAAGGGCCACAAGGACTTTCCCAAGGTGTCGATGGTCTCCACAGGGAAGGAGCAAGTGGTCCAGAAAGAACAGGAGAAAAGTTCCAGAGAGAGTCAGAAGAAGAGTTCGAAGAGGGAGCGCTGGAAGTCGTTGAGCATGTACAGCGCCTTCGAGGAGTGCACTTTGGACCTGCTGGAGCAGCAGCCAGGCACCAAGGAAGCCAGACGAAAACTTCTCGTTTCCGGACCCATTTCTGTGCAGGCTCTGGAGCCCATCAGAGACGTGACCAGAGCTTCTTTGGATGAGATCGTGCTTTCTCTCCTCACCTCCAGCCTCCGAGACCACTACCAGAACATCATGGCATTCGAACACCCCTACGACACACAAGCCTCTGTCTTGGTGTCGTTGCAAGGTCAACAAACCAGCAGGAAGGTCACACAGAACTGGATGCGATCAACCAATGATGACGTCGACCTCGAAGCCAGTGACCTCTTCAACCAGTCAATCAACGCCCACCCTAGCAACAGCGGCTCGACTGTTCCTCCACCCACCTACACCAAAACGACCGACCTCGCTGGCAAGGAGTCCTTCCACAACGCCAAGAAGGGCTTCGTCAAAACGGTCACCGTCGACAAGTCGCGGAAGGGACTCGATTCGACGATCTACGAGTTGGAGCAGTTGCAGCCTCACGAGCGTCCCCTGCAGTCCGCCTTCCGAATCTCCCTGCCGACCAACGTCGAAGGCGTCATTCCGCAGTTGTGGCACGTCAAGAGCAGGCTGCTCGAGGTGGTCTCTTTCTGCTGCTACTTCAGTCCAATTCTTTGCATTCTTACTTACTTATATATTACTTGATATTTCGATAATATTTAAAATATTCGATTTAATACTACAATAAATACCACGCTAAGCTCCATGACAACCACCCTGACAACACCCTGACAACCACATTGAACACTAAGGCGAAGATGGAACCAGATCACCTTTCTTTCTTTAACGCCTCCCAACTCCTTTACCCCGTTCTGACTGACTCTTGCTTCTATAATATCACCAATGTCAGATTTAAAAGTATTTTCTATAGTTTCTATTACAAATTGTTTAAAACATTTTTTAGTAGATATAATAATAACAAGATCTAGAAAGTAATATTCATTATTAAAATAGTTATTTATTCATTATATAAATAAATAAAATACACAAAATTCTGATGGTAGGATAACAAGCACTCGTAGAATAAGAAAAGCTCACAAGCACCTTCAAATACAGCCCATCAAACCTCCAAACACCCACAAACAGAGACTTTTTGGCGCCCCTGAGGTGGAATACTCGAGCATGATTGGTCCATTGAATGAGGTCAGCATCGCTGGCAAGAGCCTCAGTGGCATCTTCTTTTGGGGGCCTATCAAAAGGAAAGATTCTATTGGTGCGTTTGTGTGGTAGGATGGGGCAGAATGGGGAGCATGATTGGGGGGGGGGGGGGAAGATGCATGGAATGAAGTATTTCACATTACAACGACAGGCGTTTCTATGATGACGTATGCAGACACTCTCACTGTCACCTTCAGCCTCCACTCTGACTTCCCCAAGCCTGAACTCATCTTGCACTTCTTCAGCAAAAAGGTTTGCTATGATGGATTGGAAGACTGCAAGAACTGACCAGCATCAAATCACACTCTAACAACTACCACGCCACCACACCACTAACACACCAATCATACTATCACCACACTAAACCAATATCGCACCACACTAACCACACCACCAATACACAATACCACCACCACACGACACCACACCACACAAAAACACTAGCACACCACCACACCACACAAAAACGCCACCACACCGCACAAAAACACCACCACACCACACAAAAACACTACATCACACCACCACAGCTGTACGACATGAAGGAGCTGCTCAAGTTGCGCAGAGTGAAGCACCAGCCCAGAGTCGAAACACTCTACCTGCCCTTCCTCACCAGCAAGAAGCGACGGGTGAGTTCACTTTTGCTGTTTTTGTGTTGCTTTATTTGTTTGAACGCGCTTTTGAAGCTCTATATAAATAGTTTGCAGTGATTGCTTTTGTTGGTGATGTTGTTGCTTTCCCTTCTAACTCTGCTATGTCCTACACCACACACACGACAGAGACCTACAATTACTGACGACGTGGGTGAGGTCACTATGTTGAGGAAAGCCTCCTTCAAGAGGAGCATCTCGGCCGAAACTGTCCGACGCCACTCCACCTCAGCCCTCTCCTCCCTCTTGGGTCTCAAGTCGAGGGCCCGAGATTTGTGAAGCGCCAGTGGTCTGTTGCAGTCTGTGTGGTGTTTGAGGGCTTGTGTGCTTGTGGGAGACTTTTTAAAGAGACAAGATGACCTCACCATTTTCCAGTTCGTTTATTTTGGAAGAAATGATTGTAAAGTACAAGAATGTTTCAATCAATCAATCACTAATGATTTGTATAGCGCCCTTTACTAAGTGAACAAAGGCGCTCTTCAAATAAATTTGTTAAATAAAACGGTTTTTAGACCATTACCAATATATGTATATATATAAATTAAAATATATATATAAACACACGATCAACCTCAATAATCCAACCTCACCCACCCCACCATGACAATCACCGCCAAAAAATCACTATCACCATAAATAAAAAATTCTTTCATCACCACAATACCAACACTCATACCACAGCACAATCATTACCACATCATCCTCAAAACACAATCATCATTCTTCTCAATTTTCTGTCTTGCCACTGGTGCCGAGGCTGCGAAAGAGGGTGAAAGAGAAGTCTTTGCCAACGCTGGTACTGCTGCTGCTATGGAAAGCTTTCTCCTTTATCCTTTCTCCTTGAGCGCTTTGATTCCCTGCGGCCATCTTGGTCTGCTGCGGCCATTCTCGACAGATTCAAAACAACCAACATTTGCACTAAAAACATTCTAATTAATTAAATTTAATTTTTATTTAGACTTTAGATTCTAAAATTTTAATATATTATACCCAAAACCGTTTATTCCAAAAATTTATTTGAGCGGCTGCCAAAATGGCAGCCGCTAACCAAATGTTTGATTTAAGGCTTAGAAAAAGATGGTGAACATTTTTGTCTGGGCGAGTAAAACTGAATTATTTTGAATCCACTGAATGCAACATATTGAATACTTGTTGTTATACTGAGAAAGGGGATTCTTTTATTGTATCTTCAAATGTGTTGTTCAATATGAAAGTGTAGTCGATGGGCATGTGATTTTGTTTTAAAATGTATTTAATTAGAAACCTATTATTTAACATTTTTATTCTCTATTTATTTAATGTCTTTTTTAATCAGACTCAGAATGGTTTGTGTCATCTGGCTTCGAATTCCGTTTTTTATCGGCCCCTGCTTTGTCAACAGCCTGCATCACCTGCAGCTTCGAGGTGTTCTGCCCGGAGAACTTGACCTTCTCGGTGCCCTCAGACGTCTTAGAGGCCTTCATCCTGCGGCCTTTGCTCATCTGCTTCTCGAGGTTCTTCGTTACGTCAGTCTCCAGATTTGACGGCAGCCGATGTCGGTGTCCCTTGTTAGCGTGCACGTCAGTGGTGGAGACCTGCAGACGCACGCTGCTGCGCATCTTCTGTTCGGCGAAAAACTTTTTGCTGGTGTGGTGGTCGCTCACTCTGGCAGCCACCGGCTTCTTGTGCGAGTGCACCTGGTCGAGGACGAGTTTCTGCTTGAAAATGTGTTTCTTTTTCTTCTTCACTTTCTCGTTTTCAGTCTCCTTGTGTCCCTTGATCTCCTCCAAGGTCTTGATGGCAGTGCCCATGTTCAGGATGCTGCATTAAGAAGGTGAGGTATTTAGAGCTGTTCTCTTTGACATCATAGTTTCAGCTTCAAATTATATTTTTACTTTTACCTATTTCGTTTAGAGTTAATATTGAAAAATAATGTGGCTCAAAAAGAAAATGTGATAGCATTAAATGTGATATTTAAGATTGATATGGCTTCGCTGAGATGCATGGCAGACGGATGTTGTGGATGGGTACTGACACGAAGAAGATGATGGAGACGATGAGGGTGGTCAGGAAGCCGAAGACGAAGAGCCACTTGAGGTAGTTGTTGGAGGCGGCTGCTTGGCTGATCACATCGTCTGCGCCGAGTGAAGGAGTGAGTGGATGAGTGGAAAGAATAAATGAGTGGAAAGAATGGATGAGTGGAAAGAATGGATGAGTGGAAAGAATGGATGAGTGGAAAGAATGGATGAGAACGGATAAAGAATTAAGGAAAGTTGTTTGTTGTCACTGACTGAGAAGGACAAAGAGACACTCACTCGCAATGACCTTCACCTCGTAGACTCGCAGATGCGTTCTTTGCTTGCAGTGGACGGCCAAGAAGCGGAAGGAGGTGTTGCCCGTGTATTCGAGTGTGAAGTTGGTTTTGTTGAGGGGATTGGAGTGGTCGAAGAGTCTGAAGTCAGAGTTCAAGGGGGGTGAGTTGTTGCTGAGGAGCACTGTGAAGGAGTTCTGCTTGTTCTCTGTCAAATGAGGGTGTCATCGTTCAGATGTTCTTATGGTCACATAAAGCTACACACACACACACACACACACACACACACACACACACACACACACACACACACACACACACACACACACACACACACACACACACACACACACACACACACACACACACACACACACACACACACACACACACACACACACACACACACACACACACACACACACACACACACACACACACACACACACACACACACACACACACACACACACACACACACACACACACACACACACACACACACGCGCGCGCACACACACACACACACACACACACACACACACACACACACACACACACACACACCATCAATGGCAGCGACACATATATAGGTGATGTTGATGAAGAGGGCTTTTCCGAAGTCCATGATCCAGTAGGTAGGTCCGTTTGCATTGAAGACTTCTGCATACGTTTCGTAGTCGCCATCCTTGCCGTTGCAAGCCTCCCTCGTCACATGGCCAGGACCCAGCCGAGCCTTGCAGTCTCTATCCCCTGGAGCTGTGTGCGTGAGTGGGTGGTCATATGGTGGTGAGGGGTGGAATAGCAGTGGTGAGAGCATAATGGTGGTGAGAGAAAGGTGGATTGGTGAATAGAGGGTGAGCTAGTGGTGGACACAGGCGGTAGGAAGAGAAGGTGAATGGATGAAGTACGCAAAAGGGTGGATAGTTGATTGACAACCTTCTGAAGCAAACAGAATCAGAAAGAATATTATATAAAAATTCCGTGGTAAAGTCATCTTTAAGGAGTTTGTAAAAAAAATTGAAGATAATTTTGTATTGGACGATTTCAATATTTGTTAATGTTTATGCTTTTGTGTTTTCAAATAAATAAATAATTTTAAAAAACAATAAGTGTCGTATTTAATCAAACGCTTTTTTTTATTTTTAAGAGGAAAGTTATCATTGGAAAATTAAGAGATAAGGCACATCATCATTTAAAAAATTTAAAATAAAGGTTACCTAGGTAGCTTTTTAAATGTAATTTATTAAATCACTTCTACAATCTACATAAACATCAAAAACAATTAATACAATTTTGCATGCATTTTTTCAGCAAGTATTTAAAATTTAAATTTTAAATCATAACGTCTCTAATAAAGGCTCAAAGAAATGATAATGTATAAGGAAGTAAGAGTTTCAGAATGTACATTCATGCAATGTAGTAGTCTGTAAAGAGTTTGTACAGACCCCTAATTGCATGTAATTGCATAGTAAATAGAGACTCTGTAAAGATTTCAGCTTAATCATGTAACTTTTCTATAAAAGCTTATAAAAAATTTGAAAATTTCACTCTTTAAAATTTGTCTCAACTATTTGAATTTATAAAAGTACTTTGCACTGTATTCGGATAAGTTTAAAAACTATAGAATATAAATGACTCTATTTAAATTTTGTTTGTCTGTTCTTATGTTTACTGTCTTTTTTTCTCTCTCCCTCATTGTCCCTTCAAATACCTCATCATGCCTGAATCCATCTGGTGCCTCTGTAGACTGGTGTGTTAGTGTGAAGGATGGTGAGCTCTGGTACAGCTTACAGTCATTAAGAAATGAAGTTAAAATATCAAAATACTATTTTTTTTATTTGAAAATACTAAATTTAACGCAATATCTGAATTTGTTAACATTACATGATCATATTCCTCAGGTTTATTATCTATAAACTCCCACTATTTGAGGGTCTTGCACATCACAGTGGAACTGAACAGGTGGTGATGGAAAAATAGAATATCCAAAACTGATTACAACACCACGAGAAAAATTTCACCAATGCAGATGTACATGGACTCAAAAGTGCAGTCATGGAGACACTTGTCTGAGGCAATCACCGAGAGAACAGGCCACCCCTTTGCCGACACTGTCAACCAGATTTCTATGGAGAGGGTAGTGGGGTGGGAAGGTAGGATTGTGCAGAAGGAGAATGGGATGGTGAAAAAGAGGGGGTTAAGATGATGGGGTGTGCAGATATGGTGAGGTGGATGTGATGATTTGTGGTGGTGTGGCAGTAACATTTTCGATAATTTGGTTTGGTGTGCCGAGTGGCGTGCAAAGTGCTGGAGAGTTTGAGCGATGCCTAATTTCATTCTTTCTTAATCAGCCTCACAGCTAACTAAACTTCAAGTGCAACTTTTGATTATGCAAATGCATTTAAAATGCGCATGATTCAAGTAATTATTAAAATATTCAAAACATTAGTTTAGCAATCACCGCATTCCTACTACTACCACCACTACAACCACAACAACTACCCCAACAACTTTGACCAAAGCTATCAAAAATACTACCACAGCTATTATAACAACTTTCACAACTACCACAACTTCTACAACTATTATAACAACTTCCACAACAACTTCCACAACTTTTATAACAACTTCCACAACTATTATAACAACTTCCACGACACACTCACAATCTCCACGTGGTGCAGTGGGAGCGTCCGCTTCTCAAATGTGGGTACAATCTGCCGCCCTGCCAGGTCTCTTCCTTTCTCAAGACAGTAGTGGTCGGTGATATTGAGTCCAACCCTGTCCTAATAGGCCATTCTTTGTGTGGAAAACCCATCCGTGTCAAACCGCTTGCAACAAAGAATAGGTGCGAAGTATGTCGACTTGTGCAGACCGAGACTGGCCAGCTCTTGAGGGCAGCGATGCAGCACGGACTAGAAAGCCACGCCATAGAGCTAACTCAAGAGCCTGCAGCGCGGCTGGCCGATACAAAACTCACCAAACCGCACAACACCATGATTGAACTAAAAAAACAAAAACAACAAGAAAAAGACTTTACATACAACAAAATTTTAAAACACAACAACAACAACAAAAACACGCACAACTACCATAAAAACTACGCAACAACTGCAGTGGAAGGAGGACTCAAGCATGTACGCCATGTACAACGATGAAGTGCCTAGAGTGTACAGAAGGAGAAGGAGGAGAAGGAGGAGGAGGAGGAGGAGGGAGGCACGAAACAACAGGATGGGACATTCAAAAGGTCCTTGCACTTCAACGGCATTTCTTTGTTCAACATCAGCACCGCTCTTTTCCTCTAGCACTTCAGCCACCATTCCTATCCACGGTTTCATTGCTTACATTCAAACAAACTCACAGGCATTCTCCACTCCGACCGAACTTCTGGCTTCTGGATCGTGCACAGCATCCCGAAGTTTCCTGCTGGCCCCACACAAGAGCATGCCTCGGACTCGTCGAAGGCTCCCACTTACAAGTACCCGTCGACCGGAGTGAGGTACGGCCAGTCCGTCCTTTGCCTCTCCTTCCCCTACTCGCAACTCGACCTCGTCGGTTCGTGCAACAAATCCATTTTATTTATTGATATTATCATCATTATCATTATCATCATCATCATCATCATCATTATCATCATCATCATCATCATCATAAATATAATTATAATAAATATAATTATAATAAATAATATAAAACAACAATATTAGCAAAAGAATAATAATATTCTAATCACATGAACCGGCTTGCAGGCATGCAGCTGGGCACGAACGAAGCGGTAATATTCGAGTCGTCGTTGCCCGAGAAAATGGCGCAGGAGAATCCAAATTTGGCTGCAGTCCTGAAGGGCAACACGAGCCACAAGGCGCCCTTTAGCAGTGTGGTGAACATCACCAGCATGGGCGGCAGAGTGTTCGTTAGTTTCGCCAAGAAGGGTGCTTTCGGAAAAGGTGAGATGGTGTGTGTGGTGTGTGTGTTAGAGGTCGGACATGGACGATTTTTCATTCCCGGTCCCGTCCCGTTCCCGAAATTTGTTTTCCCGTCCCGTCCCGTTCCCGATGGAACATCAGAATTTTGATTCCCGTCCCGTCCCGTTCCCGAAATTTTTTTCCCGTCCCGTCCCGTTCCCGATGGGACATCAGAATTTTGATTCCCGTCCCGTCTCGTTCCCGAAATTTTTTCCCGTCCCGACCCGTTCCCGAAAGCTTTTTGTTTTTTATTCATTTTCGCTGCCGTTTTCACTGGTCCCAAACTTGCTAGTTCTAACATTTCTTACTATTCATTATTTGAAAGTCAGAGAATATTTCTTTTAATAAAATAAAAAAACACGATTTAAATTTCAAATATTTATTGAAATGAAAGTATTAAAGTTAGTCATTGTTTTTAAGTAATTCAATCAAGTCTTTATTGCTTTTCACACGGGTTAAACCGTTAAGAGTTTCAACTTTCAAATGAGATGATTTTGGGTCTGAAGTTAAACGACCACATATTGAAAAATTCCGTTTACAGCGAATATAACTTGCAGATATACTAAACAAAATGTTGGCTACTTCTTGTAGTCTTTTAAAATTATCATTTTATTCCAATAAAATAAAACATCTTTATAATTTTCAATTTTTTTGGGACGGTATTGTGAATATTTTTACAATTCATCCTCTTCTGAATTTTTTTCTTCGTTTATTATTATTAATTCTTCAATAATGTTAGAAATATGTTTTTTGACAACATTTTTATTTCTCCACAACTGCAAATATAAAATCATTCGTATAATTTGATAGTATAATAATTTTATTAAAATTTTTACGTTATAAAAACAAACATAATAGGTCTAAATACCATCATTTGTTTTTTTTTCTCAACGGCACTGCAGCTTGGTCTGGCTGTACAAAATAAAATTACATTTTTTCTAATGAAAGTCTTGGTATTTATTTCTTTTCTATCCCAAACTTTTTTCATATTATTCTTTCATACTGGGGATGCAACAGACATGCTGTCATATGAATAAGATCAATGGCATCTTTTCTTTTGTCGAAATAATCAACTGAGCAATTATTTGGAAATTAATCATTCAAATTCAAAGTATTAATTTATAAAATTAAAATAATATAACTGACCATTTTGATTTCATCTGAAAAGTTTTCATCATCACCCATTTGTTCTAATCTCCCCAATCTTTGGACTCATCATAACAACTTCAAATGTAGTGTTGGAGATTTCGATATTGGCAATGGTGGCTTCGTTATACATTTCTATTGCATTTAATACTTATTTTAAGTACGGAGTTTCGATGAAATAAAGATTTCCACACTTAGAAGTTTGCTGAAAAATCCAATCCCAATAACTGTTATTCCCGTTTTTCCCGTTCCCGATTTAAAAGTTGATTCCCGTTCCCGTCTTTTCCCGTTTCCGAATTGAATGTTGATTTCCGTTCTCGTTCCCGTCCCGAAAACCTATTCCCGGTTCCCGACTTTTCCCGTCCCGAAATTAATTTTAATTCCCGTTCCCGCGGGAGTCCCGCGGGTACCCGCGGGTACCCGGTCAGATCGGGTACCCGGTCCGACCTCTAGTGTGTGTGTGTGGAGGAGGTGAAATGGTGTGAGTGGTGTGTGAGGTGTGTGTGGTGTGTGTGGTGTGTGAGGTGTGTGTGGTGTGGAGGAGGTGAGGTGGTGTGTGTGGTGTTTGTGGTGTGGAGGAGGTGGGGTGGTGTGTGTGGTGTAGAGAAGGTGAGGTGGTGTGTGTGGTGTGGAGGAGGTGAAGTGGTGTGTGTGGTGTGGAGGAGGTGAGGTGGTGTGTGTGGTGTGGAGGAGGTGAGGTGGTGTGTGTGGTGTTTGTGGTGTGGAGGAGGTGAGGTGGTGTGTGTGGTGTTTGTGGTGTGTGTGGTGTAGAGGAGGTGAGGTGATGTGTGTGGTGTGTGAGGTGTTTGTGGTGTGTGAGGTGTGTGTGGTGTGTGAGGTGTGTGTGGTGTGTGTGGTGTGTGTGGTGTGGAGGAGGTGAGGTGGTGTGTGTGGTGTGTATGGTGTGTGTGGCGTGGAGGAGGTGAGATGGTGTGTGTGGTGTGGAAAAGATGAGGTGTTGTGTGTGGTGTGGAGGAGGTGAGGTGGTGGAGGTTTTTGTTGTTTTGTGTAAGGCACAAGGAAGTGGTTGATTTCCATTTTTTCTAAAAAAATTTCCGTCCTATCTCACACCACATCATCTCTCCAACACACTATCTCACCACCTCATCTCACCACCATCACCATCTCACCACCACCTCCCTCTTACCATCTCACCAGCACCACACCCATCTCACCACCACCCCTCCTCTCACCATCTCACAACCACCACACACATCGCCCCACCACACTCATCTCACCACTACCCCATTTCACCATCACCCTTATCTCACCACCACACTCATCTCACCACCACACCCATCTCACACCACACCACCCCATCTCACCACCACACCACACCCGCCTCACCACCACCACACCACCCCATCTCACTACCACACCACACCCACTTCACCACCACTCCACCCCATCTCACCACCACACCACTCCACCCGATCTCACACCACACTACACCACACCCATCTCACACCACACCACACCACACCCATCTCACACCACACCACACCACACCCATCTCACACCACACCCATCTTACACCACACCACACCACACCCATCTTACACCACACCACACCACACCCATCTTACACCACACCCATCTTACACCACACACATCTTACACCACACCACACCACACCCATCTCACACCACACCCATCTCACACCACACCACACCACACCCATCTTACACCACACCACACCACACCCATCTCACACCACACCCATCTCACACCACACCACACCACACCCATCTTACACCACACCACACACAGACTTGTACGCAGACCTGGTGGCAAGGTACTACGGCGAGGGCTTGCTGGTGCAGTGTTGGAGGAACGGAGGAGGCAACTTGCCTCCCTTCTGCCGTGGAGACATCCAGGTGCTCCTTCCACTCATTTCATTCTTTCATGCCTTCATCTATTTCCTCTCTTTCCTCTATCTCTGCCTCTTCCTTCTTTTTCAATCTTCTTTGTCTTCCTCTTTTTCTTCTTCTTTGTCTCTTCCTTCTCTTTCATTTCTTCCTTTTTCATTTTCTTTATTCCTCCTCCAAAGGTGGAACCGGTGTTGGAGGTGGCGGTGGGCGGACTGAGTTTCGAGAGCACGCACGACCACTCCAAGTGGGCCATCTCCAAAAACAGACACTCTTCCACTTCCTCCTCTTCCTCATCCACCTTCTCCTCCTCTTCCACCTCTTCCTCCTCTTCCTCTTCCTTCTCTTCCCCTTCCTCCTCTTCCTTCTCCACCTTTTCATCCACCTCCCTGCAACAACAACTACAACTACAGCATTTCCACGTCTGCATCGGAGACATTAACAGACAAGTCACCATTCTCACTTTTACTATTTTTTGTCCAACCACCCACTCACCATTAACCACCCATCTATCATCCACCCACTCATCGACAACCACCCATATATCATCCACCCACTCACCATTAACCACCCATCTATCATCCACCCACTCATCGACAACCACCCATCTATCATCCACCCACTCATCGACAACCACCCATATATCATCCACCCACTCACCATTAACCACCCATCTATCATCCACCCACTCATCGACAACCACCCATCTATCATCCACCCACAATCACTCGTCCACCATCACTTTCCCACTATCAACCGCCCACCATCATCCACCACCCACCATCATCCACCACCCACCATCATCCACCACCCACCCACCCCCCCATCCATCATCACCACCACAGCACGGTCAGCTGGTCAGGGGTGGTGGCACGGTGTGCATGGCTGATGAGGAGGTGTGGAGGCAGTTTTCGTCATTGGTGCTGGAGAGGCAGCAGTGTGGCGAAGAGAATGGCCGTTCGCAAGCCCTTGAGGCCATCGAGACGAGACTGAAAAAAGCGAAAGCGATGCTGGACAAGGTGCCGAATGTAAAGGACTTGGTGGATGGCAAGGAGGGCGATGTAGATGTGGAGAGCTTGATGCGACAGTTTGAGGAAGAGGAGCCAAAGTACAAAATGCTGAATGCGCTGCTGCTGCTGCTGCTGGAGAACTTCCACATGCAGCTGATCGCCGCTGGTTCGGTGAGCGTCTTCATCGTGATCACGCTGTACAAGCTGGCGAGGAGGAGGAGGAAAGATGCTGATGAGAGAGGGGAGCGAGCTGTGGTGGAAGGTGGCAAGGTGGATCGGTGGCAGGTGACCAACAGGATGTGGTGGTGATGACGATGTTAGTATTAAAAGTGATGATGATGCTCAGTGTGAACAAAGTAGCTTCAAACAAGGACCTATCGTATTATGAACTTGCTTCTGCATTGCTATTTGCTCAATTATTAAAGACCTTACTGTAGCATTCTCTTGAAATATATTATATTCATCATCATCATTTTCCTCGTCATCATAATTATCATAATCATCATCATCGTCATCATCATCAGCAACATCATCATCATCATGCCTCCTCGTCTGGTTTCTAGGAGCGTGTTAGAGCCCTCATAGAGCGATAAACGGCCTAGAATGTCGTTGCAAGCATAAAGAGGCCGTAATGGCAGGCTGCATCGTGCCTGTGTAAAGTGTTAGCTAATAGGTGGAGAGGCATGCAGGCGACTATAACGTGTGCCTTCCTCGAGACAGACATTGCAGAAGAGCGGTTGCTTGGAGAGGACTTGATTGCAAAGCAGCTGCGAATAACTGCATCTTTTTTTTCTGTCTATATTGTCACAGCCTGACAGACGCAGGCCATGTTACAATGGTTCTAAGAACCATGGTTCTTATGCGCCACTCCACACGACGTACACATCTTTCAATGCATACGTCGCAAACACCGCATCATATACACTAGGTGTATGATAGTTCACGGTTGCTTGTCAGGGATTCGAACAGACAACTTTTGAGTTGCAAATCCAACGTCTACCATCTAAGCCATCTCCGCTCCCCACTTTCTGTATACTCCATCACCTGCCAACACTCGATGCATCCTGAAACTGCTTTATGCATCCTGAATAAAGGGTGGGTGCACGCATGCTGAATGCTTGAGACATGAACAGACGGAGGCTGAGAAATGAATGAATGGATTTTGTATCAGGGAAGGATGTCCAAGAATGGATCGTGCTGTTAGAGGCACTTAACGAGGCGCCTATGTGCTTGCAAAAACCATGCAAGCCATTTGAAAATAAATTATATTTTAATAAAAAACATCCTTTTGAAGTTTTAAACATACTTTTAGGCTTTAATCTTTAAAGAAGTCAAAAAAATGATTTAAAAAAGTCTTTTTGCATGAAAAGAAAAACATTCTGCAAAGGAAAATCTTAAACGCTCGTTGACACCTCCATGACATCTCCAACTAACACAGCGTGTCAAACTTCACAGACGTTCTCTTTTGTTCGAAACCTCAGTGACTTCACGATAAGACTTCCCCGCAGTTGTTGCTGCTTGCCGAAGAAGTCTGATTTATCTGCCTGCTGATGCTTCACTGCCCTGTGCTTGCCTTCCTGCCTGCTGATGCTTACTGCCCTGTGCTTGCCTTCCTGCCTGCCTAATAAGGACCTCGCAAGTGATGAAGGAGGTGATGATGATGATGATGATGGTGATGTTGATAATAGGGGAGAAGGTGTTGATGATGATGATAATGATGAGTATGATGATGAGGATGATTTTGAAGAAGAGGTAAAACGTGAAGATGAGAAAGAACGTGATGATAGTGATGGCGATAATGAATAAAAGATCGATTCTTCCTGGAAGCATTGTGAGATTTATGGATGATGGATGGAGGAGTGATGGAAGGAGGAGAACTGGAAAAAGATGGATGGAAGAACTGATGGATGAGAAGGCATGTTGAGATTATCGATAAAAATGATTGAAAATTAGATGGAGATATTGAGTTGCATGGCCTATATTCATGAAGCGCAAACTACACAGCCTGGGTGTAACATCTCGCCAAGGTATATATGCCTGTGGAGAGTGACAGGTCGCATCAGAAGTGAAATAAGACGAAAAGATTTTTTTGGAGTTGAAAGGAGAAAGGATGACTTTTAGAGCTTCGTAAGAAGATTGATGTGACTTGGAAGCTGCAAAGCTAACTTCGTTAAACCCAGCCGTTTAGGAATAACTCAGTTTTTCAAACCTTCTTTGAAACTGTTTTGGTGATTTCCTAGTTTTGTTAGTTGTGGCACTCAATTGTGATACTTGGGTGGGCAGTTGCTCTAGCTGTGGTGACAGAGAAGAATGTGAACTTCGACTGAGCGCTTGTGATCTGCAATGCTTCGAGAGAAGTTCAAAGATGTAGGAGCAGAATAAATGAAGATCAACAAGAGATTTTGTTGAAAGGAGTTATATAGGAATATAGAAAAATTCAAGAGCTAAGAGACTTGAGTATTCAGGCTGATTCACAAAACAAGCGGAAAGCTTCTCTAAAACAACGATAATCTCTGAGGCTGCAAACTACACACAACTAAAACAACTACACACAACTACATACAACTACAACAACTACACACAACTAAAACAACTACACACAACTACACAAAACTGAAACAACTACACTCGACTACACTCGACTACAACAACTACAACAACTACAACAACTACAACAACTACAACAACTACAACAACTACAACAACTACACACAACTACAACAACTACAACAACTACAACAACTAAAACAACTACACACAACTAAAACAACTACACACAACTACAACAACTACAACAACTACAACAACTACACACAACTACAACAACTACAACAACTAAAACAACTACACACAACTAAAACAACTACACACAACTACAACAACTACACTCGACTACAACAACTACAACAACTACAACAACTACACACAACTACAACAACTACAACAACTAAAACAACTACACACAACTAAAACAACTACACACAACTACAACAACTACACTCGACTACACACGACTACAACAACTACAACAACTACAACAACTACACACAACTACAACAACTACAACAACTACAACAACTACAACAACTACACACGACTACACACGACTACAACAACTACAACAACTACACACAACTACACACAACTACAACAACTACAACAACTACAACAACTACAACAACTACACACGACTACACACGACTACAACAACTACAACAACTACAACAACTACACACGACTACACACAACTACAACAACTAAAACAACTACACACGACTACAACAACATAGAATAAACAAAGTAAAAAATAGCTCTAATTTGATCAAGCAATTCCACATTTCTGCTCCAAAAACAACACTGTCTCACCAACCTCTAATTTCTTGTCAGATTCACTGCATCAGAACTCTATACATCTACAACACCACCGCTTCCACCACTCACCCCATCTGCCACTACCACCACCATGCCTTCACCGTGCTGACAACATGGATGTGTACATGTACGTGTGCACGTGTGTTTGTATGTGCTTGTGTATGTTTGTCTACCTCTCCTGTGGCCATGCCAACACTCCTCCAAAGACGTCTCATCTGAAGAGACAGTTGAGCAGGTTGGTGTGCAAGAAGGTGATTGGTGGGCAGTCTAGTGGTGCTGACTGGTGGTTGTGGTGAAGACTGGTGGCTGTGTGGCTGACTGGTGGTTGTGATGGTGACTACAGCGCTTGCACTAGTGGTTGTTATAGCGGCGGAAATGGCTGGGCATCTCAAGCTGTAAAGGCGTCTTCAAATTCCTTGCATGGTTTTCAAGTCGCAATGAAATGACCTGAATGAGCAGTCTTCGTTGTCGTTGTGGTGGTTGTCGTTGTGGTGGTTGTTGTTGTGGTGGTTGTGGTGGTTGTTGTTGTGGTTGTGGTGGTTGTTGTGGTGGTTGTTGTTGTGGTGGTTGTGGTGGTTGTTGTTGTGGTTGTGGTGGTTGTTGTGGTGGTTGTCGTTGTTGTGGTTGTGGTCGTTGTTGTTGTTGTTGTTGTGGTGGTTGTTGTTGTTGTTGTGGTGGTTGTTGTTGTGGTGGTTGTTGTTGTGGTGGTGGTGGTTGTTGTTGTGGTTGTGCTTGTGGTGGTTGTTGTCGTTGTTGTTGTTGTCGTTGTGGTGGTGGTTGTTGTTGTTGTGGTGGTTGTTGTCGTTGTGGTTGTTGTTGTAGTGGTTGTTGTTGTTGTCTTCAGTTGTTTCTATTTGTTTGATTCATTTCACTTTTTACTTTCGAGATTCGTCTCTCTTATATTTTTTCAGTGGTTGAAGCAGTTGAAGAGTGATTGATGATGATGATGATGATGATGATGATGATGATGATGATGATGATGATGAATGGAGAAAGAGGGAAGGCTTGGTAGGATGAAAAGAAAAAAGAAAAGCAGTGAGAGGTTTGAGATGCAGTTTCAACAACACATGAACAATAATAATCTCGATGAAAGAAAAGAAATGAAGAGAAAAGAAATGAAGAGAAAAGAAATGAAGAGAAACGAACCATACTGAAAAACTCTAGCCTGCTCACACATGTGGACAATGGACTCAAATAGAAGACGAAACTGTTTCTGCCAACAAAACTATCACTAACGGACTCGTGCTGTCGAAACTGTTATAATGTATTTTAATGTATTAAAGCAGGGTCCGTTGCAGGCATGCTTGCAGGAAGGCCTTTGAAGGGAGAACTGTGCGTCTGCAGACCTCTGACGATCAAAATGCCTGTTTGGAGATGGTTGATGGTTGATGATGAAGAGAAACTTCTGGCCGCTTCTAACATGCGACTTTGAGATAACGACCTAAGATCATGGAGAAGTCCTGCGAGCTAGATGCAAAGCAGCGGGAGGCTTGGATGTGGAGACTCTTGCAGGAATATATCTAGCGTCCCTTCCTATAATTAACAAACAACTCTTTATGAGTAGATATTGCTGGCAGTAATGAGATGCAGAAAAGACCACTGCTTATGATGATTTACGAGGGGCTAATAACTGCATACTGGAACACGTTGTTGCCTGATACCTTTATTAAGTTCGTTGTTGCCTTCATGCTGAGGCTGCTACTGATGATGGTGATGATGATGAGTGTGGTGGTGATGATGATGATGAGTGTGGTGGTGATGATGATGATGAGTGTGGTGGTGGTGGTGATGATGATGGTGAGTGTGGTGGTGGTTGTGATGATGATGGTGGCTATAATAAAAAAGAATGAAAATGTGAAGATGATGATAATGGTGGTGGTGATGACGATAATGACGTCAACTATGACGACGACGACGATGATGATGATAATGATGTTTATGCTGCGGTAAATACTTTTTTTCGTAATTAAAGCGTGGTAGCTTGTGTGTGTTGTTTGGATGGAAGAGTAAACAAATGGGCGTAGTGCTCATCCTGCATGACAACCGTGCATGCAGGCGTTGTGGCGTTCTCAAGAAATGCAAGAATAGACTTTTCATCACAAACTTTTCTTTTTCGATCATTTATCCAGTCTTATTGAACTTTTCATGCATTCATCAACCATCCAAAAAGTTTCAGCCACTCATTAAGCATCCAACAACCATTTTCAGCTCACTCCCCAATCATCCAACTGCCTTTCATCATCCCACTGCCCTTCATCATCCCACTGCCCCAACATACCACCACCTCCACCATTCCACTACCCTCTCGCTGCCACCATCCCATCACCCTCTACTTCTCAACTAATCACCACCATCCCACTACTTTCCCTCATCCCACTACCGCTCTCCATCCCACTTTCACCCACCATCTCTCTACCATTCATCATCTCTCTACCATCCCCAATGCCACCACTACCCTCCTCTTACCACCATCCCACTACCCTTCTCCATCCCCTCTTTACCCTCCCACTGCCCTCCACCATCCCACCACTACCCTCCCCCATCCCCTCTCCATCATCCCACCACTACTCTCCTCCATCCCTTCTCCACCATCCCACCACTACCCTCCTCCATCCCCTCTCCACCATCCCACCACTACCCTCCTCCATCCCCTTTCCACCATCCCACCACTACCCTCCCCCTCATGCACCTTCTTCGCATTCATGCCAACACGTCGAGAGCTTTCCACACCAGTGCCTCTCTTCATCTCACATTTGCTTCATTCATACATCCAGTCATTTACGCATCCAACAATCTATCCAGCAACGCTCCATTCACTTATCCATCCACTCCTCGATCATCCAAACAACAAACAAGAATCCATACTTCTACATATTATCCCTTTCACTGTTCCTATTTAAATGATATTCAAATTCAATTTCCATACATACAGCCATCCACAAGTGCACACACCCTTCCATCTATAATGTACAAACCTCCAAGCAAACAATCAAAGTGCACAATGCACCAGTCTAAATCTACTCTCATATGCACGAAACTTGATATTATAACTACTACTACTACTACTACCACTACTACTACTACTACAACTACTACTACTACTACTACTACTACTACTACTACTACTACGCCTACTACTACTACTACTTCTACTTCTACTACTACTGCTACTACTACTACCTCCACTACTACTACCGTGTGGTGCGCAAAAGAAGCAAGTGAAAATTGTATATATGATTGCATCAGGCAAAACCGCCACCGCAAGAAGCTTTCATGTTATTTCAAACCACCCTCTTCCCATCCACACCACCCTCTCTCATCCACACCACCCTCCTCCCATCCACACCACCCTCTCCCATCCACACCACCCTCCTCCCATCCACACCACCCTCTCCCATCCACACAACCCTCCTCCCATCCACACCACCCTCTCCCATCCACACCACCCTCCTCCCATCCACAACACCCTCCTCCCATCCACACCACCCTCTCCCATCCACACCACCCTTCTTCCATCCACACCACCCTTCTTCCATCCACACCACCCTTCTTCCATCCACACCACCCTTTTTCCATCCACACCACCCTCTCCCATCCACCACCATTCCCAGGAATGCCAAGCCTGCACCAAGCTCCCACCACCACCCCTTCAACCCTCCCTCTTCCCCCTCGAACAACAGGTTTGTCACTTGATTGGCTGTATGCGAGGACTCTTGAGAGGTTCTTTTGTTGTGCTGTGTGAAAGTTGTTTGGCACTGCCACCTGGTGTTGTTCCGAAGTGAAGAAGACTGCTGTAGTGG
>OX030964.1:1667574-1690074 GCA_943735955.1 Piscicola geometra
TACAAAAGATTTAGACATTAAATTTTAAAAGTAAGTTTTAGGTTAAATCGAATAAATGAAAGCAAGAAAGGATGATTGATGGTGATGATGATGAATAGTATGATGATGAGTACGATGATAAGTATTTGATGACGATGATGATGACGATGATGATGATGATGAGAAGGATTTAATGATGATATAAAGAAAAAGGTTTTTGTAAAAGTTGCAAGTGGAAAAAACTAAAAGAATTTTTGAAGCGAAAAGAAGCCGACTGATGAAATAAAGTCTGGAAGAGAAAACGACGGGGTTTAGTTGCATGCGCCTGTTTGCAAAAGGGAAGATAAACAAGAGCGGATAAGCCTCTAAGACTGCCTCCAACAGTGAATTCGAGGAAGCTGCATCGAGTTTTGCGAATTCAACAGATGCTGAAGGCGAAGTCTCCGTGGGGAGAAGCATTGGAAGATGAACTGTAAGGGTTCAGGAGTGGAGGCTGGAGAGATGGAATGGTGGGGGTGGATGGTGAAAGGTGGTGTGTCATGAAGAATTATGGGGGGGGGGGGGGGGGAGGAGTGAAATGGTATTTGTCAAAGGAATGGAGGAAGAAGGAAAAGTGAAAGAGCAAAAGCTATTGGAAAGGTTGACGTGATCTTTGAATTTGAGACTTTCAGGACTGAATAATTTAAAGTTACAAATGAGCGCACGCAATGCACAAATTCAATTCGAGAGGCTGAATAATGCACCGTCACAAGACGACCTTGGCTGTTTATTGCATGAAAATGAGTTTTAACAACTCTTTTTGCAGACTGGGTCCTCCTTGTGCCCCTTTTGCATGCAGCATCCGAGTCCACGCAGCAGTTGTTCTGGTTAGATGCCGCTCCAAACTGCAGGATTCCACTTGATTCGCCTCTCCAACGGGTCAATAAGCCTCCAAGAGTCCAATGCCAAGTGCTTGATGCCCTGTCGCCTTCTTCATTGCAGCCTCACAAGGCGTCCATCAAACCTCCAGTTTCCTTCCTCGCTTCTTACATTCATTCTTTCCATCAGTTTGCCTCCAAAGTAACGCTTGTTTGATCGCACGAGGCCCCAGAATGGACACCACGTGGCCTGCGTTAAGTTATCGTCTTTTCAAAATGTTAATTACTTTTGAAGCTTTAAATTAGTTTTAAGTTCACTCTGCTCAGTTTTATGACTTGAAAAAAGCTTTAAAAATTCTTCAATCTTTTAGGAGTATTTTCTTTAGAATTGTTAAAAACAATTTATTGATACCACCCTTTTCCGCCCTTTCATCTCCTTCTTACTCGCCTCTTTCTATCCCTTCCTACTTTATCCCCTCTTATTCCTCCCTCTATCTCACCCTTCTTCTCCTTATCTAATTCTCTTTTTCTTCTCTCCCCACCTCACCCTCCCTACTTCACTCTTTTTCTCTTTTCTCCTCATCTCACCCTCCTTCTCCCTCTAGTCCCCATTTTCCTTTTTTTTCCCCAGTCCCCCTTTCACACTCCCTTTCTCTCCAGTTCTCCCCTCACACTCCCTCTCCTCCAGTTCTCCCCTCACACTCCCTCTCTCTCCAGTCTCCCCCTCACACTCCCTCTCTCTCCAGTCCCCCCTCACCCTCCCTCTCCCTCCAGTCCCCCCCTCACCCTCATTCTTCCTCCAGTCTCCCCCTCACACTCCTTCTCCCTCCAGTTTTCCCCTCACACTCCCTCTCCCTCTCCAGTTCCCCTTCACCCTCCCTCACCCTCCCTCACCCTCCCTCACCCTCCCTCACCCTCCCTCTCCCTCTCTCTCCTCCAGTCCACATGCATCATGTCCTTCTTATCTCTTCCGCAACATAACACCGCTTTTTTCCATTCTTTACTCATCTATCTACTTTTCCATTCATTCATCCAACCTTTCATCCATCTAAACATCGATCCAAACATCCATCTACTCTTTCATCCACTCATTCATCCACTAACCTATCCACTCATCCATCCACTCATCCATCCACTCACCCATCCACTCATCCATCCACTCATCCATCCACTCATCCATCCACTCACCCATCCACTCATCCATCCACTCATCCATCAACTCATCCATCCACTCATCCATCCACTCATCCATCCACTCATCCATCCACTCATCCATCAATTTATTCTAATTTGATTATGATGGTTGTCGTGGTGATAAAGGTGCATAGTTACTTGCTTAACAAACATCTCGATGACGTCACAGACGTCAGTGACGTCATGCAGATCTGCTCCAATGCCGATGCATAATCTCAACTTCTAACCACTAATCAAGCACACCTACACATGCACACATGCACAAGCACACAGGCACAAGCACACATGCACAAGCACACATGCACAAGCACACATGCACAAGCACACAGGCACAAGCACACATGCACAAGCACACATGCACAAGCACACATACACAAGCACACATGCACAAGCACACATGCACAAGCACACATGCACAAGCACACATGCACAAGCACACATGCACAAGCACACATGCACAAGCACACATGCACAAGCACACATGCACAAGCACACTTGCACAAGCACACATGCACAAGCACACAGGCACAAGCACACATGCACAAGCGAACATACACAAGCACACAGGCACAAGCACATAGGCACAAGCACACATGCACAAACACACATACACAAGCACACATGCACAAGCACACATGCACAAGCACACATGCACAAGCACACATGCACAAGCACACATGCACAAGCACACATGCACAAGCACACATGCACAAGCACACATGCACAAGCACACATGCACAAGCACACATGCACAAGCACACATGCACAAGCACACATACACAAGCACACAGGCACACGTCCCTTCAAAAAACATGCAACGAAGATACTAATGCTTGAACAGACATTCGGTAGGTTTCTGTTGGAGCCATGGAGAATGCAGTGGCGTTCTCTGTCAAACACCACTCTGTATGCTGCACTGCACCACTGCACCATTCAACCACTGCATAACTCCACACCCCACCTATCCACATTCCACCACTGCACACCCCACCTATCCACATTCCACCACTGCACCACTGCACTACTGCACACTCCACCTATCCACATTCCACCACTGCACCATCCACCTATCCACATTCCCCCACTGCACACTTGAGACATTTCTTTGATGCTGCGACGAATGCAAACAAAGCATTCTTGAGGTGAAGTGACTTTTCATTGCTGCAAACGCCACCACACAGACCACAGTCGAGCAGGCACTTCAGTCTCAACAGGATCCTCCAGTTCTACGTCAAGAACGACCCACCTGACCCTGGTTCGTCGTCGTTGTCGTTGTTGTTGTTGTTGTTGTATTCGCTTTTAGTTCTTTGTTCCTATCCCGCATGACCGAACCATTCCGGTCTCATGCGGAGAAGTTAGGTGAACACCTCCCCCCCTCTCTCTCTCAGAGCCTCATCGCATTGATCGGTGTGGATCAGCTCCAGTTATTGTTTTTGCCGTTGTTGTTGGTGTTATTGCAGTTGTTATAGTTGTTGCTGTTATTGTTATTGTTTAAGTTGTTGTTTCAGTTGTTGTTTTTGTTTATATCGCTTTTAGTTCATAGTTCTTCCTCCATTTGACCGAACCACCCAGCTCTGATGCGAATTAGGTATGTGAACACCTCCTGTTGTTGCTATGGTTGTTGTTGTTGTTGAAGATAGTGTGAAGAAGAGGGTACTGAGGATATGAAAACAAAAAAAACTTTTGTTAAAAAGAGGGAGAAAAGGAAGAAAAGGAATAGATGACGAAGAAAAAGAAAGAAACATTGAAAAATGATTGACGTTCCTGAAGCACGCTTCACTGCATGCTTGCTTCTTCCTTCTTCCCTCTCTCACTTTGGCCGCTCGTTCATTTCTCTCACTCTCTCACTATATTTACTTTTTTACTTCAGTCACTCCATCCAAATTAAGACATTTTTGCCTCCTCTTGGTTCTATTCTTAATGAGTGTTAATTTAAAAGCATTTAAATTGTCATTCATTTATGATTTCATTTCGAAAACCTCATCCTCGAAATCAAAAACTGTTTGAAAATATAACGACATTTTAAAAGTTAGAAACGTTTTCATTTATGAGTATAATATAATAAAAGATACATTTGAAAATATTACAATATAATAAAATACAGTTGTTTGATAAAATAAAGTTCCAATTGATTTTTTCAGCACATAAAGGCTTTATTTCGTGGAATATTTTAATCGTTCTTCCTGCCAAAACGTTACTTCTTTGTGTTTGAATAACTGTTTTGTCTCGATTCCACTGTTTCTTAAAAACTGAACGTGTTTTCTTGTGCTTCTTTTTTTCTCATTTTTCACAATTTCTTTCTTTATAAAAACGGTCACGGAACAATATTCCAAAAATAATTGCAAAAATTTCAGAAAGCAGTTTTCGTCGATCCGGAATCAGCAGAAAGGTGAGTAGGCATTGGTGGCGATCCTGGGGGGCCCTGGGGTCCAGATCACCGCACTTTTTGGTAGTGAAAGGGTCCACTTCAATAGTTTGGACTAGAGACCGACCGAAATTCGGTTCGGTTTCGGTTTCGGCGCTGAAATTGCCAGTTTTCTTAGTTTCGGCAATTTTTCGGTTTCGGCCGAATCTAATTTCAAAATTTCGGCAAATTTTCGGTTTTGGCCGAAAATAATTTTGTAATTTCGGCTCAATTTCGGTTTCGGCCAAAATGGATCTCATATTTACCGAAAAACCGAAATTTTTATTTATTTATGTAGTTTATCTGATATATCTGTATCCTCAATCGAACTATTAAGTTCGGATTCGATTCTCTATTAGATATCTATTAGTTATCGTGGTTGATTGATTTATGGGTGTCATCAGACTAATTATTCGAATAACATATACAAGCATCTGGTACAACAATCATGTATTTGAAATTTAAGTAAAATGGCATACGTTCAATGATGATATTTAACAAAACCTTTTTAAGCAAATTCTATTTTTCAAAACATTTGTTTAAAAAAATGTTATTGTCAAAAGTAAGTATCTGTATAGCCTCAATCGAACTCGAATTAATAAGTTTGAGTTCGATTCTCATCTCTTTTAGATATCTTTTAGATATCGTAGTTAATTGATTTATTGGTGACATAAGACTAATTGTTCTAATAACATATACAAGCATGTAGAAATCTAGATATCCATTCTTTGAAAAACACTATATATAAGTCGAAAGAACGAGAAGATTTGGCTTCGATTAATTAATTCAAAAAATAAATTGTGAGAAGGTCGTTGAATCCTATTTGGAAGTTTTTTACAAAATGTCAGTCTGACCAAAGCAAAGCCTGTCAACAACAACAAATTTTTGTTTTTGAAAAACTTTTATTTTTTGGCTTAAAATATACGATTGTTTGGATTTACTTATTAAACTGGCATTGTCATCGTTAAATACTATTTTTTCGTTTTTAATAAAAGTTGGAAAAAATTTCGGTTTCGGCTTCGGTCCGGCCGAAAATCTGATTACAATTTCGGTTTAATTTCGGTTTCGGCCAAAAATTGCTATTCAATTTCGGCTTAATTTCAGTTTCGGCCGAAAATGGGATTTTAACTTCGGCCTAATTTCGGTTTCGGCCGAAATAAAAATATCTGTTTTGGTCGGTCTCTAGTTTGGACCCAGGACCCCCACAGGATCTCCGTCTATGCTGAGTAGGACCCCCAAAGATTTCGCCTCTGTAAGTAAGGCATATATTTCTCTATATTAGTTAAGTCTTTAGAATTAATTAAAGGAAATAACTCATTTCCTGGTAAGGAATCTCCGATTCATATAAAAACTGCATATCGTTGTTCTATTTGGTGTTTTTAACATTCATTTTTTCTTTACTTTATAAAAAGTATTTCCTTAGACTGACTGCATCATAACGCCATCGGATATATTGGAAAAATTTGTTTTTCCACAAAGATTTTGGTCGATTGAATGCCCAAGGACTCTAATACATGACGTTGACAACCTGTGCACTGAGGTATGAGAATGCCTTTCTCTTCAATCTTTCAAGATCAGTACAACAACTTCCTATTTTACTCCAGTATTGACACTTAAGGTATCACAGCAACACTTTGCTACAAATGGTATTGCTCTAACACTCCAGTTATTCTATTAAATATTTAAAAACCTTTTCCATCACTAAAGGAGCTTCACGAGGCTGCCTATTTAGAAAACAACTTGCATTTTTTCCCGCCATATTGTTTTTTCTTTATGTTTTTGTCGAGGTATTTGGCTTTTTGCAACATCTTCGTGCCTCTTCATACAGAAAGTTTACATGAATTGATGACTTGAAACTAAACTCATTAAAAACGATGAAAAAATATCACAACGGTAACAGATAAAAAGAAATATAAAAAATGTTTTAACAAATTATTAATATCCAAGAAACTAAATTTCTTTCGTTTCTATATCTTTCAATCTGTGTCGAAGAATTTTGCAAAAGAAAAGCCAAAAACTACTAAAAATCTATAATTGGAACTATTCTTCATTTTTAAAATTAGAAAAAAAGAAAATGCTAATAGCTTTCTGCATCTAACATCGCTTCATCATCGTCTTCATACTTTTTCAACTTACGAATCGTCATTAGAATCATCATCCCCATCATCATCCCCATCATCATCACCATCATCATCACCATCATCATCACCACCATCATCACCACTATCATCACCACCATCATCACCATCATCATCCCCATCATCATCCCCATCATCATCCCCATCATCATCCTCATCATCATCCCCATCATCATCACCACCATCATCATCATCATCATCATCATCATCATCAGTTACTGCTTTGATCAGCACGTTCATTTGATCAGATGCCAATGAAGTAATTCTCTCCCAACAGGTAGCATTACGTCTCAATTCACCCCTGCCGTCTGTGTGTGTGTGTGTGTGTGTATGTGTGTGTGTGTGTGTGTGTGTATGTGTGTGTGTGTGTGTGTGTGTGTGTGTGTGTGTGTGTGTATGTGTGTGTGTGTGTGTGTGTGTGTGTGTGTGTGTGTGTGTGTGTGTGTGTGTGTATGTATGTGTGTATGTGTGTGTGTGTGTATGTGTGTGTGTGTGTGTGTGTGTGTGTGTGTGTGTGTGTGTATGTGTGTGTGTGTGTGTGTGTGTGTGTGTGTGTGTGTGTGTGTGTGTGTGTGTGTGTGTGTGTGTGTGTGTGTGTGTGTGTGTGTGTGTGTGTGTGTGTGTGTGTGTGTGTGTGTGTGTGTGTGTGTGTGTGTGTGTGTGTGTGTGTGTGTGTGTGTGTGTGTGTGTGTGTGTGTGTGTGTGTGTGTGTGTGTGTGTGTGTGTGTGTGTGTGTGTGTGTGTGAGAGAGAGAGTGGGTGAAAATAAATTGCTTGGTTCGTTAAACTCTTGAAACTGAAACAAGCAGTAAATTAAATCGCCTTGTGGGAGGAATGGACAAAGTGATGGATCTGCGGAGCTGGGTTGGCTACAGAAGGGGAGGGAAAACAATCGCTTCCAACTCAAATTAAAGGAAAGAGGAAATACATTAAAGCAATGAAGAATAAATATTTCTACTTTTTCAAAAGATACGGTCTGGTATAAGCCTCAAATCTTCTTCATAAATTATTCTTCCCCCCCAACTCAACGTTGTTGGGTTATAATTAGAACTGTTCCACGATTAAAAATTTTAATCGCCATTAATCGTTTAATTAAACATTTTAATCGTGCGTTAATCGTGTTTTAACGCAATGTTTCTCGCATATTTGACACTAGTATAAAATATTATTAAAATTTTTTTCTTACAAATGTAATCAAAATTGTATCAGAATTTTTATATATAAAAGTAATCTATTTTCTTGCTCACGATGTGTCCTGACAAGCTGAATAGAAGTTCACATGGAACTGTTCTTGCAAGAGATGACAAGTACTTTCTTGCCAGTTTTGCAAGAGCAGGATATGCCCCTTCGTGTGGTTGCCACCAAACAAAAAGACAACTCTCAAAGCCTACTTCGGATTCTTTTCTATAACGTTTAATGATTGACTTAGGTATCTTCATCTTCAGAATAGGAAGTCACATATTTTTGTTTGGTGAAGGCTGTATAGTTTTTGAGGTTTTATATTTTTCCTATAGCTTCTTTAACTCTTATTTTTTTGAAAACATTAAAATTTTTTAAATAGGTGGTCTAATGATGTGACAATTCTTGACCATTGGATATTCTGATTAATCTTTCTATGCTCCAAATTGTGAATAAATTTTGTGTGTGAAACGAATGCCATAGGCTGGATCATCTTCTGAAGTGCATATTTCTTGTGTAAAGTGACAAATCGCAAGTAACACTATTGAAAATAGCAAGTATTTTTCACCCCTTAGAAGTTCTGTGGCATATCTTCAAGAAATGAGAAGTTTTTGATAAAATGCAATTTTTCCAAATCGTTTGTTCACAGAAAATTATAAGTGTTTGTGTTAACTTGCCGACAATGTTACAAAAACAGCAAAAAAACAGTTTAATTTGGATAATTTTAAACGCATTAAAAATTATAAATTATTTTCAATTGCGATATTTTTTTTCAAATGCGTTAAAATATTTAACGGCGTTAAAAAGCAAGAACAAAAAAACCCAGCTGAACTTGATTTTCAAAAAAGATCAGGCCAAATTCAAAACTCGATATGGCCATAGTTATAATGTTGCTGCGCTTTATATATCGTATCTTTGGTAAGCTTGGGACCTCATTTTTATCTTTAAAATGTCACACAAGAGTATTTTCAGCGATGGAGAGAAGAACAAGAACACTTGGGCCATCTCTGGTTACGTTTCAGCAGTTGCACAAAAGAAAGGGCCCCGTGCCTTCCCAAGAGTTATCACTTGGAGAAAAAAGAGAACACCACTGGAACGCAAGTAGTTGGGCGACAGCTGGAATCAAAGAGCAGAAGAAAGAATGGCGATCATTTAAAGAAGTTCAAAGTTTATGGAAAGTAAGTTGATGTATTAGACGCATTAGCCGAACTGTTTGATATCACGACTACTTGAAGAAGATTTTCTTTTATTTCTTTAATTTGTATCAAACTAGAGTTGACACCTTAATCAACGCAACCCTACGTTCAGGCAAGTCATTGACGACTTTGGCAGATTGCACAAGCCTTTTGCTTTCTACTTGAAATTCCCACTGACTCAAATCGACTTTCAGGAATTTTTGGAATATTCCAAAAATTGTAAAAAAACATTTAATGATTTTTGTAGCAAAGTTGTGATGTTTTTCAGTAGTCGATGCTGAAATAGCTGCCTTCGTTTCAGAGGCTCATCTGTGCCTCCAACTTCTTCTCTAGAAGGACAGCATCGACAAAGAAGACAAAGAGTTTCAGAGAGAGACCAAAGGTGTCTATTAAAAACTGAGGTAGCAGCTTTGGGAATTTTTGTCGTTTGATATTCGGATAAAGCACAATGCAACAAGGTCATGTCGGGAAGCACAGTTTGCAGTAGAATTTTCAAATAAGTTTTTTTAGATATATTTTAGTGATGAAAAAAATTATTCTTTGCAGATGATGCCATATATTATGACCATATGAAGGGCCCCAAGATTTGCGATAGCTGGAGGCACCTTATTGCTTTCGAAAGTAGCAATTATATAATTTACGAAATAAATAGATTGTAATTTTGTTTGAAAGAGTATGAATTTTAATTTAAGAAAAAATAAGAATCTTTAAAAGTTTGAACGTTTTTTAGTGGGTTTTATTCGTTTTAAATAGTTTGTTTGATTGTCTGTGGCATCTTCATGCCGTCTTTTTTATAGCACTGAGACTAATAATGACTTTTTTCACTGATTTCAGCAGTCGTGTAAGTGGCGATAAAAGTGTATAAGCAGCCTTTGTGTCAGCAATATTTGTTCTATCAAGAGCAGCAACTGCTTGAGGAGTCGTAATGCCTCTCACTCTCGGTGTCTTGGTAGCTTTCCTATTTCATCAGCCTCCATTGGATGATTGTGCATGTGAGCTGTGGTGTAGTGGACATGGGGAAATAAATACAAAAATGCATTAACTCAAACAGGCTGTCAAACACGTTTTTTGTCAAATAATCGATAAAAGTGGTAAAATTTCATTTTTTAAATGTGTTACGCCTGTTCAAATATTGTTTTTTTCCGAAGATGATGCGAGGAGTGAGTTTTGATAAAAACATTTTCCATAACCGGTTACGTCGTAGAGAGGAAGCACGAATTTTTAGTTCGTAAATTTTGTTCACGGAGTTAAAGATTCTCTTGGCGGCGCCCAACTCCCCTCCAAGGAATTTAGGCTACTAGGATGTGCGGGAATCGAACCCACGACCTATGGCTATAAGAGCGAGTCGTTAATCACTTTACCACCCGTTCATCCGAGTTTTCATATAATACATCACTAAATTAAAAGCTAGCCATAAAAATAATGTAAAAGTGTAACATTGAATTTGTAACACCCTTGTATATAGATATATATTGTAAACATCTTATATATAAATTACTGATGCATTTCGTTTTTGCAAAAGATGAAAAAATATTCTTGAACCCTGAGAATTGAATGCACAACAGCATTGTTCCTGCTTCCAAGGCCTTGCAAGCATGGGCGGCGATCCTGGGGGGGTCCTTACCCCAGGATCCCCCCAGGATCACAGCTCATGCTTGCAAGGTAAAGGCTTCAGCTTCTATTGAAAGAATGGGCTTTAAAGTTCAACATAACTAGAAAAAACAAATTCTATTTGGAGAAAAATCTTTGTGAATCTATTTTATTTGCCAGAACATTGGCATTTCAACTGAATTGCGAGATGAAAACAGACGTGCAAAAGGCTGGTGAAGAATGGAAGACGAGTGTTCGATCGGACTTGGTAGAATGAAGAGTAAGACATGCGTAAGAGCTTCAGATGAAGAAAGTAAATGGTAGATTTGATCAGCAAAATGTATGTTTTAGGAAAGAACTTTCACTTTTTTCGTTAAAAACACTTTTAACCAGTCAATGCTCAAATGCTGATAAATTAAAAAGTCAGTGATATGTATGGTGCTGCTTTCAAAAAAGATTTAGCTGAACTTTTGATTTCAGAAAAGCATCCAAATTGCTAAGCAATAAAGAAAAAAAAAATTTAGCTGGAAAAGGTGTTAGCCCAGATGCTTTTTCAATAAAAAAATTGATAAACTCTTGTTTTGATACGAGCATAATCGTCAACCATGGCATAAAACAGAATGTTTACACATTGTGAGTATGTTTAGCCAAAGTGATAACTGTCTAAAACCAAACTATTCTTTGCTTACTTAAATATTCGTATAAAATTTAAAAAAAAAAGTTTTTTAAACAGGAGGGGGGTCCAGACTTTAGGACCCCACAGGATCGTCCATGCTGGGTAAGACCCCCCAAGATTTGCAGCGCAAACCTATTCTTGCTTTTCTTGCGGCATCCAGTTCATTTGCAAACGGGCCTTGAAATCAAAAAACCGTCTTCAATCAACCATGGATGACGAATATTTATGTACCTTAAAAGTTGACAGAAAAAAAAAAAATTTAAAATGTATGTGGCAAATCCCTTTCTTTGAACCTCAACCACTGTACTGATATTGAATTTTATATCTTTTTTCTTTTTTCAAGTTTTTATTCTTTATCACTTTTTGAAAAAAGTGGTGGATAGATGGATGGATAGATGGATGGATAGATGGATGGATAGATGAATGGATAGATGGATGGATTGGTAGATGGATGGATTGGTAGATGGATGGATTGGTAGATGGATGGATAGATGGATGGATGGATAGATGGATAGATAGATGGATGGATAGATGGATGGACAGATGAATGGATAGATGGATGGATAGATGGATAGATGGATGGATGGATAGATGGATGGATAGATGGATGGATAGATGGATGGATAGATGGATGGATAGATGGATGGATAGATGGATGGATAGATGGATGGATAGATGGATGGATAGATGGATGGATAGATGGATGGATAGATGGATGGATAGATGGATGGATAGATGGATGGATAGATGGATGGATAGATGGATGGATAGATGGATGGATAGATGGATGGATAGATGGATGGATAGATGGATGGATAGATGGATGGATAGATGGATGGATAGATGGATGGATAGATGGATGGATGGATAGATGGATGGATAGATGGATGGATAGATGGATGGATAGATGGATGGATAGATGGATGGATAGATGGATGGATAGATGGATGGATAGATGGATGGATAGATGGATGGATAGATGGATGGATAGATGGATGGATAGATGGATGGATAGATGGATGGATAGATGGATGGATAGGTGGATGGATAGATGGATGGATAGATGGATGGATAGATGGATGGATAGATGGATGGATAGATGGATGGATAGATGGATGGATAGATCGATGGATAGATCGATGGATAGATCGATGGATAGATCGATGGATAGATGGATGGATAGATGGATGGATAGATGGATGGATAGATGGATGGATAGATGGATGGATAGATGGATGGATAGATGGATGGATAGATGGATGGATAGATAGATGGATGGATTGATGGATGGATAGATGGATGGATAGATGGATGGATAGATGGATGGATAGATGGATGGATAGATGGATGGATAGATGGATGGATAGATGGATGGATAGATGGATGGATAGATGGATGGATAGATGGATGGATAGATGGATGGATAGATGGATGGATAGATGGATGGATAGATGGATGGATAGATGGATGGATAGATGGATGGATAGATGGATGGATAGATGGATGGATAGATGGATGGATAGATGGATGGATAGATGGATGGATAGATGGATGGATAGATGGATGGATAGATGGATGGATAGATGGATGGATAGATGGATGGATAGATGGATGGATAGATGGATGGATAGATGGATGGATAGATGGATGGATAGATGGATGGATAGATGGATGGATGGATAGATGGATGGATAGATGGATGGATAGATGGATGGATAGATGGATGGATAGATGGATGGATAGATGGATGGATAGATGGATGGATAGATGGATGGATAGATGGATGGATAGATGGATGGATAGATGGATGGATAGATGGATGGATAGATGGATGGATAGATGGATGGATAGATGGATGGATAGATGGATGGATAGATGGATGGATAGATGAATGGATAGATGGATGGATAGATGGATGGATAGATGGATGAATAGATGGATGGATAGATGGATGAATAGATGGATGGAAATAAAAATGAAAAAAAGCTTGAAAAATAGAAATCAATAAGAAGCTTTGAGAAATTAGAGCGATGAATTTTCTATTCATTCTCCTTAGAGGCTGAATCAATCATCTCTTAATTCTTTTTCACTTTCCCATCCACTTATCCATTTACTCATCCATCCACTCATCCATCCACTCATCCATCCACTCATCCATCCATCCACTCATCCATCCACTCATCCATCCACTCATCCATCCACTCATCCATCCACTCATCCATCCACTCATCCATCCACTCATCCATCCACTCATCCATCCACTCATCCATCCACTCATCCATCCACTCATCCATCCACTCATCCATCCACTCATCCATCCGCTCATCCATCCACTCATCCATCCACTCATCCATCCACTCATCCATCCACTCATCCATCCATCCACTCATCCATCCATCCACTCATCCATCCATCCATTAATCCATCTACTCATCCATCTAATCTTTTTTCTCTCCCCAGTGAATCCAACAGAAGTGATGTTGGGCATTTACATCAACAGTTTCTACTCCATAAGCGAACAAACCATGGTTTGAAGTTTTTTGCATTTCTCTATTCATCTATTTATCCAGCCATCTATTTTTCGCTTTTCTATCCATATATCCATCCATCCATCCATCCATCCATCCATCCATCCATCCATCCATCCATCCATCCATCCATCCATCCATCCATCCATCCATTCATCCATCCATCCATCCATCCATCCATCCATCCATCCATCATACGTGCACTTCTATCAGCTACTTTACCTCGATAAAGTGAAGTTTAAAGTTGTGAACTGAATGTTTCATGCTGCTTCTGGCAATGGCAAAGAAGGAAAGCGACACTTAAACTCAATCGCATTTATGTCTTTTCAGTGGTCCGTTTTCAACCTGAACTCATAAGCGGCGATCCTGGAGGGGTCCTGGGGTCTAGACGTTTCGGTAGTGAGGGCTTCATCACAATGGTAATGACCCCAGAACCCCCCTCCCCCCAAGATCGCCGTCCATTCTGGGTAGGACCCCCCCAAGATTAGCAGCAGATCGCCTCCACTGTCTGATAGCGATAATTACTTTGAATTTAATTCAATTATTATATGTTTTTTTTTAAATTTACTTGTTATAATGAATTGATGAACTCTCAATTATTATATTTATATAAAACTTTCATTTATTCACTTTTCATCCATTTCCATCCATCCATTATTCTCTCTCATCCACCCTTCATCCTCCTCATCCCACCACAGGACTACTCCGTGTCGATGTATCTGAGACAGCACTGGATCGATCCACGACTCACTTTCGATCCTGACCTCTATAAGATCAAGCAGGTGCTTAAGAGGAGGAGGGGGAGAATGTGGGTTGGGAGGGGGAGGAATGTGGGTTGGAAGGGAGAGAAGTGGGCTAGGAGGAGGAGAAAAGTGGGTTAGGAGGGGGAGAAAAGTGGGTTGGGATGGAGATAAAAACGGTTTGGGAAGGGAAGAAAAAAGGGTTGTGAGGGGGAGGAAAGTGGGTTGTGAGGGGGAGAAAACAGAGAAAGAAATAATAGAAAAGTTGAATGAAGCGAGTAAGAAATTGCACTGATATTTCTTGGTTAGTTGTGTGATCTAAAGTGAGGCTTGAACAGTGTTTGACAATTGAAGACAAATCAGTTTATGAAATGTGAGATTGAAATATAAAGTTTGGAATAAAGATGTGAGCAAGCGGTTAAGTTGGTGTCGAAGAAGACCCCGTTTGAACACGTGAAACATTTAGTGACACTTGCGACTACTTTATTTAGAAGGAACCTCTTTTCGCTCCAGTTTTATTTCTCTCAAGCGCCTCATAAATTCCAACTTTAAACATTCCACTCGCACAAGGGCCACTGGAACAGACGTTCGAGGCAGTGTATACGCTGCTGCATATCTCGTCTGCATCTCGATTATGCAGTGCCTCTTGCATTTTAATGCCTCGTCATTATTGCTTTCTCCAATGCACACATAATTCTGTGTCGACAAACACCGTCCTAAACAATATTCAATTTCACTTTTCTGTCAATTTACCATCAAACCATTGGTTATTCATGATCTGTAACACCATAGTTCTGCACTTCAGCATTTAAAAAAGCATCCCATCACAGCACAACAGCAAACTACTCTACACCACACTACACACCATTCTTTAGCCACACCCACACAAAAACTTTCACACCATTGCACACAACACCACACAACAGCTTCCACTCCAGAACACTACACCACACGACAACCTCCACTCCAGCACACAACACCACACGACAGCTTCCACTCCAGCACACAACCCTCAGATCCGCCTGGGAGAAGGCAGTTGGGAGAACGTCTGGGTGCCTGACACGTTCTTCCGCAACGAAAAGAGAGCCACCTTCCACGAAGTCACCGTCAAGAACCGCATGCTGCGTCTCAACCACACTGGCAACCTGTGGTACGTCACCAAGTGAGTCGCTGTGGTGGTTGTTGTGTAGTTGTGGTAGTTGTGGTTTTGGTTTTGGTGTTGTGGTTTTGGTGGTGAAGTGGTTTTGGTGGTGAAGTGGTTTTGGTGGTTAAGTAGTGTTGTGGTTGTGGTAGTTGTGGTTGTAGTGTTGTGGTGCTGGATTAGTTTTGGTGGTTGGCGTAGTTGTGCTGCTGTGGTTGGAATGGTCGAGTTGTTGTAGTGTTAACTTATTTATATAGCGCCCTTTACGAAGCGAACAAAAATGTTGAGGGTGGAATGACACAGTGGCATGATGTTATGTGTTTGTCGAAGTGTAGTTATTGTAGTAGAACAGTAGCCTTACTGAACACCATCAAACCCCCTTCAGGGTCTCAGCCACTCTTTCTTGTCCGATGAAACTCTACAAGTACCCTTTCGACACACAAATCTGCCCCATGCTCTTCGAAAGCTGTGAGTCGTTTTTAGTTTTTGCGTGTGCCTTAAAAATCTTTTTCTTTATAAAAAAGGAAATACTTTTGACACTATTACTCTCCAATATCACATCTCTTCATCAAACCAAACTACCACACCACACCACCACACCACACCACACCACACTACACCCCACCACACCACCACACCACACCAAACATACCACAACACACCATACCCACCAAACCACACCACACCACACGATATCACACCACCATACCACTCCACACCATACCACACCACACCAAACCACACCACACCACACGATATCACACCACACGATATCACATCACCATACCACACCACACCATACCAATCCACACCACCACACCAAACTATACCCACCAAACCACACCATACCACACCATAACACACCATACCACAGTCGGCTACACCATGGACACAGTCTTCTTTTCGTGGCTTGCAAACCCCGTTGAGATCGACAAGAGCAACCAACTCCCTCAATTCGTCTACAAGTACCACGCTCTCTTCGACTGTGTGCAGAACTACACTGGAGGTGCAGTGGTGGTGCTTCGTTAGTGTGAGAGTGTGTGGAGGTTTGTTGGAACATAGCGGTTAAGCTGGTAGTTGTGTCGTGTGGTAACTTGAGGTCTGAGAGAGATAAGATCTAAAGTGGGCAGATGGTTGGAACTTGCATTTCACTTCATGAGGATATCTTATTCCACGGCGATCATGTGCTTTGTATTAGTTATAGACTTGCCATGTTCAGGATACATTGTTTTCTGTATGAATGAATTAACCACACAACAAATAGCTAACATGCATTTACTTTAACAGCTTTGATTGGATGTAGTTATATTTATAGAGAGCATACATAAAACTAAAAAGCTGCTATATGGATAATATATGATCTATTCCCACTGTCACCGTGGAATTAGCCTCTTTCTTATTTTTTAATACTTTATCATTATTAATGGCCTAATGATGTATGTCTTGTTTCATCTATGCGAGCAAATTTAAGACAGTGTATGTAGGCAGTAATGAAGGTAAGCCATCCATCTCGCTTTTACAGTGTTATTTCTATTAAGTCATTGTTAAAAACATTGAAGGGTGCTATATAAATGAAGGTACAACTAAACGATGGGAGTAATCATAGAAAAAGATTTCTTGCAATCGTTGAAACAAGGCCATTTGAAAAAATGGGAAAAAAAATTACAAGGGAAAAAATAGAAACAGTAGGAAGGAAGAAGAAGAGAGAAGATGAGAAGTGGATTGGTTGCATGCGATGGCACATTACGCGGGAGAGCTTGCCGATTTGGGAGTTTTATGCGGCATTATGGACCTCTGAAAAAGACGTTTGGTGCTTATCTGATCAATCAGTAGATGCCAGTGCTGTCACTTCTCACCCACTCCACTTCCCTCCAATCCATCTAGCTTGTCTTCAACAGTTCAATCCTTTTACACTCTTTCTCTCATTCTATCCTCTTTCATCTTCTTTTTTTCCTGTTTCTTCTTTCTTTCTGAAATATTTCAATGACAGTTAAACGGCTAATTAATGAGGCCACAAGGAGTCCCTCGTGAACAAAAATCTCATCATCCTTACTTCTACCATCTTCACAATCATCATCTTCATCATCATCATCATCATCATCATCCTTGCCACCCTCATCAACATCCTTGCCATCTTCACTTTCATCATCATCATCCTTCCCATCTTTATGATCTCATCACCATTACCGCTGAAGCTAATCTTGCTACTATTGCATTCTTGCCTCAAATCAAAAGACTGATTAGCTGACGCTGTGTGTAATGATTGCTGTACTGTTGCATTTGTTGGCATTGTTGTGGTGCTTTCAGAATCAACTTCATGATCATCATCATCACTTACTAGAATATAGTCTACCAACGACGTCATCAGTGTCCAATTGCGGGCATCCTTCGAAGGGACTGTTGAATTTTCCAACAGAGCCTCATAGAGTGGTGCAAGCGTGTAGAGCATTCAAGCCCTCAAAGCACCTTCCACTCATCGCGTTCTGTTCATGCATGCAACTTCTTCGTCGGGCAGCCCCTTGCAAAGACTACCGAGTCTTCTTCTAAGGAACAGAACCCCTTCTTGACGACGTCACTATGGTACGAATGTTAAGAACACTAACTGGACCATGGTCACAAAAGCCGGAAAGAAAAGGAAGGAAGCAGTTTGGCAAACGAACGGCTTCACAATTGCCTCAATAAAGACACCTCGCTGTCATTTTGTTCTTCGAGAAGCACAAGAACTCAATAAGTCTGCAAAAGTATTCTTGAATTTATAAAATTTTAAAATAAGTTAATGGTTGAAGACTCAATTTTTTTCACCGATTGCATCAACCCTTCATCATCCTTCCATTATCCCTCTATCATTTCTTCATAATCCCTCTATCATTTCTTCATCTTCCTTCATTACCTCTCCATCATCCCTCCATCATCCCTCCATCATCCCTCCATCATCCCTCCATCATCCCTCCATCATCCCTCCATCATCCCTCCATCATCCCTCCATCATCCCTCCATCATCCCTCCATCATCCCTCCATCATCCCTCCATCATCCCTCCATCATCCCTCCATCATCCCTCCATCATCCCTCCATCATCCCTTCATCATCCCTCCATCATCCCTCCATCATCCCTCATCATTCCCTCATCTTACTTCAGCTCTGATTACACTCACTCTTCTTTCCATTTGTTCATCAATCTCCTTCTCTCACCAACATCTCCTTCTCTCACCAACATCTCCTCCTTCTCTCACCAACATCTCCTCCTTCTCTCACCAACATCTCCTCCTTCTCTCACCAACATCTCCTCCTTCTCTCAACAACATCTCCTTCTCTCACCAAAATCTCCTCCTTCTCTCACCCCTCTTCTAACATTTAATGTATTTGATGCTCAATTGAATAATCCTACTCACTATCACTTTTAATATTTCCTTTTTATTCTTGTTGCCTTTTCCTTTTTTAATACTTTTTTCTCATACGTAATCTCTCTGGCGTGTTCACTTGCTTATGCGTCTAGCTACTTCTCTCAAAATCATCCGTCCATCTTTCCATTCATTCATCCATTCATTCATCCATTCATTCATCCATTCATTCATCCATTCATTCATCTATTCATTCACTAATTAATTTATCCATTCATCTATTTCATTATTTCTTCGTCCCTCACTCTTCACCTCCACCCACCAAAGCACCTAACACCAATATAAAAACATTGATGCTCTTCCTCCACACGAAATTTAAAAATCTATCTTACCTCAATAAACACAATCGAATAAATTACATTTGAATTAAATAAAATGAATATATATTTGGTCGATGAATTCAACGAAATGAAAATCTATGAGCTTCTTTAACACATCGATACGAATATTTATTAGCCTTTGCATCGAAAAATAAGAATACTCGTGCGCCCCTGCACTCACTCAAGCTTCCCTGCCCCTCCCCTGCCCCTCTTCTGCCCCTCCCCTGCCATCCCCTGCCCTCCCCCTGCTCCTCCCCTGCCCCCCTTGCCCCCCCCCCCCTCTGCCCCTCCACTCACTCAAGCTCTCCTGCCCCTCCCCTGCCCCTCCCCTGCCCCTCCACTGCCCCTCCACTGCCCCTCCACTGCCCCCCCCCTGCCCTTCCCCTGCCCCTCCCCTGCCCCTCCACTCACTCAAACTCCCCTGCCTCTCCATTGCCCCTCCCCTGCCCCTCCACTCACTCAAACTTTCCTGCCCCTCCATTACCATTCCACTGCCCCTCCTCTGCCCCTCCCCTGACCCTCCCCTGCCCCTCCCCTGCCTCTCCCCTGCTCTTCCCCTGCCCCTCCATTGCCCCTCCCCTGCTCCTCCACTCACTCAAACTCCCCTGCCCTTCCATTACCCTTCCCCTGCCCCTCCCCTGCCCCTCCCCTGCCCCTTCACTGCCCCTCCCCTGCCCTTCCCCTGCCCTTCCCCTGACCCTTCCCTGCCCCTCCCCTGCCCCTCCCCTGCCCCTCCCCTGCCCCTCCTTTGCCCCTCCCCTGCCCCTCTTCTGCCCCTCCCCTGCCCCTCCACTGCCCCTCCCCTGCCCCTCCCTTGCCCCTCCATTGCCCCTCCCTTGCCCCTCCCCTGCCCCTCCCCTGCCCCTCCTCTGCCCCTCCACTCACTCAAGCTCCCCTGCCCCTCCATTGCCCCTCCCTTGCCCCTCCCCTGCCCCTCCCCTGCCCCTCCACTGCCCCTCCACTCACTCAAGCTCCCCTGCCCCTTCACTGCCCCTCCATTGCTCCTTCCCTGCCCCTCCCCTGCCCCTCCACTCACTCAAGCTTCCCCGCCCCTCCATTGCCCCTCCCTTGCCCCTCCCCTGCCCCTCCCCTGCCCATCCATTGCCCCTCCACTCACTCAAGCTCTCCTGCCCCTTTACTCACTCAAACTTCCCTGCCCTTCCATTGCCCCTCCCCTGGCCCTCCACTCACTCAAACTCCTCTGCCCCTCCATTGCTTCTCCCCTGCCCCTCCCCTGCCCCTCCTCTGCCCCTCCACTCACTCAACCTCCCCTGCTCCTCTCCTGCCCCTCCACTCACTCAAGCTTCCCTGCCCCTCCACTCACTCAAGCTTCCCTGCTTTTCCAGGAGGCATAACTTTTGAGTGTAGCATCTGACGAGCCTCAAAGCTATTGTATTCTCTTTTTTTCTTCCTTTCTTTTCTTTTCTTTCTTTCTTTTCTTCTTTACTTCTTTCCTTCCTTCCTTCCTTTCTTCCTTCCTTCCTTCCTTCCTTCCTTCCTTCCTTCCTTCCTTCCTTCCTTCCTTCCTTCCTTCTTTCCTTCCTTCCTTCCTTCCTTCCTTCCTTTCAAGCGATTTATCGCGTATTTCTTTTTCTCTTTTCATCTCTTCTGAACACTTTTTCCTTCCACCTCTCACCCCTACCTCTCAGCCCCATACTTTCAACTACTTCTCACACCACCACTCCTCACACCACTCCTCACACCACCACTTCTCACACCACCACTACTCACACCACCCCTCCTCACACCACCACTCCTCACACCACCACTCCTCACACCACCACTCCTCACACCACCACCACCACCACTCCTCACACCACCACTCCTCACACCACCACTCCTCACACCACCACTCCTCACACCACCACTCCTCACACCACCACTCCTCACACCACCACTCCTCACACCACTACTCCTCACACCACCACTTCTCACACCACCACCACCAATAGGAGCTTTTCCGTGCCTGGAAGTGCGCTTCATCCTGCGAAGAGACGTTGGCTACTTCCTCATCCAAGTCTGTTTATCGTTTCTTCTTCCGTTCATTCAATCGTTACTCTCCTTCCTCTACTACCTCAGGTCTACGTGCCCAGCATGCTGATAGTGATCTTGTCTTGGGTCTCCTTCTGGATCAACGTCGATGCCTCGCCTGCCAGAGTCTCCATTGGCCTTCTCACAGTCCTCACCACCACCACGCAGAGCACTGGTCAGTGCTGTCTTTGCAGCCATTCTTCATTCATCTTTACGATTCTTTCATCTCCCATTCATCATTTATTCACCTACCATGCACCTTCCATGCACCATTCATTCACTATCCATTCACTCTTTATTAACCACTCAAGGACCACCCATCCACCCACCCATGCATGCAAGCAGGCATCAACAGTGCCCTGCCCAGGGTGTCGTACATCAAGGCGATTGATGTGTGGATGAGTGTGTGTCTTCTCTTCGTCTTTTGTGCCCTCTTGGAGTATGCGCTGGTCGGTGCTTGCTTCGATCCACCAATTCATTTTTGTCTAACGCCTGAACACGCAACTGAAGCGTTCACTACTAGGGCAGTGGTTACACCTTTAGTTACCATTACGTCACACAGTCCTGATATTACTACACGTCTCCTTCTACACCACAACACAACACACTATGCCATGATGCACTGCATCCCACTATACTACCGTTTCAGAATACTATGCTGCACCGCTGCATTACATCACCACAGTATTCTACCAAACAATCTCACCATTCAACTACAGCACCATACAATTTCACTACATCATGATATCACTCTACTATGCAACCTTCTTCACGTATCATACCACACACACCACTGAATTACTCTATCATACCACTTCACTACACCATCTTACCACATCTCACCACACTATAACATTCTACCACACTAGTACATCTTTCTACCACAGCACACTAAACCACCCTACTCTACCACTACACTGCCTAGCCAGCCCACCCTTCTACCCTACCACCTCCCTGCTCTACCTTACTCCACTTCATCGCCCTACCATACCACTTCACCAATCATCCATACCACTTTACCAAGCATCTATACCACTTCACCAACCATCACACCACCAATCATCCATACCACTTCACCAACCACCACACCACCAATCATCCATACCACTTCACCAACCATCACACCAC
>OX030964.1:1707574-1717574 GCA_943735955.1 Piscicola geometra
GGAACAAAGATGCAGAAGCAGCTACTGGAGAATACAACTTCAAAAACCTATCGGACAAGTTTTCTCTAGATCTGGGATATGCAAAAAAATTTCAAACAAGTCTAATGAAATATATTTACAAAATCAAAAATCACAAATACGAGAAGGAGTTCTTTAAACCTACTTTTATTGTTCGGAGCAAATTTAGCACTGGGTGCGACTTGGCAATTGGAAGCTACCAACACAGAATAGGTTGAGCCAACAAGTCGACTCATGCAGATTAAGTGATGAAGATTAGGATACAAAGGCATTTTTCTGACAGACACAGGGTTAGGGTTAGGGTTAGGGTCAAAGTTAGGCTTAGGGTCAGAGTTAGGCTTGGGGTCAGGGTTAGGGTCAGGGTTAGGCTCAGAGTTAGACTGCCCAGCTCTTGAACAGAACAACTTGACACCCCACCATAAAACACAAGAGAATGGCAGGACGGTGCAGCTGGTCGAAACAATACTCTCTAGACTGTGCAAATTTAGCACCAAACTACAACAACAAAAATAACAGAACCAACACATTCAAAAACATCAGCAACTACAGCAACTACTGCATCAACAGCAACAAAAGCTACAGCATCAACAACTTGAACCTGTATGAGGACTCCAGTGGCAGGGGCGTCGAACTTGACGAAGACGAGTGGAGGCTTGTAGTTGGGCTGGTGGCAGGCAGTTTTGTGGTAGTAGTATTTGATGGTGGAAACTTTCAAATATGAGTTCTTCATCCATATAACTATATGTATTTTAATTCTAATTCTAATTCTACTGAGTATCAACTAATGAGAAGATAATGAAGTGTTAATGAGGAAGACCTGGTTGACGAAAGGGAAGTTGTAGACAGGGAAGCCCTTGTCAGGAAAGAACCTGATTGGACCTATGTTGTCTATGTCAGCGTCGTTCTGTGAAGTGATTGGTTAATTAAAATGAAGATAACATGTAAGTTTTCCCGCAATTGATTGCAAACTCAAAAGTTGAAAGTTTCAATGATTAGTTTAAACAACCTATTATTTAATCATAAAAATTATTTTAATTTTCCTATTCTTTGATTCTTTTTAATTCTTCCACTTAATTCTTTCTTCCCGGCCCCTCTCTTTCCTTCCCCTCCCCTCTTTTCTCCTTCTCTCTCTTCCCCTCTCCTTCCCTTCTCCGCCCCTCCCCTCCCCTCCCTCCCCTTCCCTCCCTCCCCCTGCCTTCCCCTTCCCTGCCACCAACCTCTCCTTCACACGAGACACCCACGTAAGCAGGGTCGTACCGCTTTCCCAGGTGCTTCTTGGCGTTCTGTGCCAGCGTGTTGTTCGTGTCGTCAAAGTCAGATTTGTTGAAGGCCTCGGGCTCCCAGCCATAGATCTTGTTGTGAGGGTGGTGGTGGTGGTGGTGGTGGTAATGATAGTGGAAATAATCGTCATCATTGTCATCATCACCATCACCACCCTCATCATCACCACCACTCTCATCATCATCATGAGCACCTTGTTGATCTTGAGGGCTACACAGGGGGTGCCTTCATCGTACGAGAAGTCAGTGTCAGGGGAGCAGACGTCGCTGTAGGCTTCAGTGTTCACCACGCACGACTTCCTCTCCTCGGCCACCCTGAAGCCGTCAGTTTCCAACGTGCAGTTCACCAGGTTGTCGCCTGTCTGGTTTTGGTGGCCTGGAAGAACGGATGGTGGGTCGGGAGGGGGGTTGAGGGAGGGTCGTTGAAGAAGAGGGGGTTGAAGGAGGGTGGGATGGATGAGAAAAAAGTGGTTGAGAGGGGTGGTTGAGGGAAATGTATGGTTGAGAGAAATTTGTGGTTGAAGGAAGGATGGTTGAGGAAAGGGTGTTTGAGAGAGGGGTGTTTGAGAGAGAAGTGGTTGAGAGAGGGGTGTTTGAGAGAGGGGTGTTTGAGAGAGAGGTGTTTGAGAGAGAGGTGGTTGAGAGAGAGGTGGTTGAGAGAGAGGTGGTTGAGAGAGAGGTGGTTGAGAGAGAGGTGGTTGAGAGAGAGGTGGTTGAGAGAGAGGTGGTCGAGAGAGAGGTGGTTAAGGGAGAGGTGGTTGAAGGAAGGAGGGTTGAAAAAGGTAGTTGAGGGAGAGGTGGTTTAGGGATGAGTGGTTGAAAAAAGAAAAAAGAGTAGTTCAAATAGTATGGTTGAAAGAGAAGTTGTTGAAGGAAGAATGGTTGATTGCCAAATGTAGATTATTTTTGAGTAAAAAATATACAAAAGATATGAATGCGTATAATCGTCACATTGCCTTATACCCATTTCACTTTTTTACCACCACACATCACCACCACACGTCACCACTACACATCACCACCACACATCACCACCACAAATCACCACCACACATCACCACCACACATCACCACCACACATCACCACCACACATCACCACCACACCATCACACATCACCACCACACCATCACACATCACCACCACACATCCCCACCAAACATGACCACCACACACCACCACACATCACTCTCACACACCACCACACACCACTACACACATCACCACACATTACCCTCACACACCACCACACACGACCACACACCACACATCACCACTACACACAACCCTCACACATCATTACCACAAATCATCACCACACATCATCACCTGAAATGAAGGATCTGAGAGCATCAGTGTAGACTGAGTAGGCCTTCTTGTCTCCCTGCTTGACCCTTATCAACGTCGACTCTGTCCTTGGCATCGGTCTGAACCCCATCCCTGTGTATGTGTGTGTGTGTGTGTGCGTTTGTTTGTGTGTGTGTGTGTGTGTGTGTGTGTATGTGCGTGTGTGTGTGTGTGTCTGTGTGTGTGTGTGTGTGTGTGTGTGTGTGTGTGTATGTGTGTGTGTGTGTGTGTGTGTGTGTGTGTGTGTGTGTGTGTGTGTGTGTGCGTGCGTGTGCGTGTGTGTGTGCACCTGGGTTGGCCTTCAAGAGACTCTTCATACGCAGCTGGGTGGGCGTGACGGGGTCGAGGGTTTGGAAGAAACCGACCAGGAGAGCTGCAAAGAAGGCCGCTAGGCACGAGTAGAAGATCAAGTAGAAGACTGTGATCTTGGCTGTGGTGTGTTGAGTGGGTGGTTATGTGGTGTGTTGAGTTGGTGGTTATGTGGTGTGTTGAGTGGGTGGTTATGAGGTGTGTTGAGTGGGTGGTTATGTGGTGTGTTAGGGGAGGAGGGGATTTTGGCTGTATGGTGGGTAAGGAGGGGAGTGTGATCATGGCTGCAGTATGTTAGTGGGTTAGTTATGTGGATGGGTCAAAAAGAATTTCTATGGTTTTTAAAGCGGGTGATTGTGTAGATGTGTTCGAAGGGTGGTTATGTGGATGTGTTAGAGGAGGTGGTTGTGTGGTGTGTTAGAAGAGGTGGCTGTGTGGTGTGTTAGATGAGGTGGTTGTGTTGAGGGGTTAGAAGAGGTGGCTGTGTTGAAGGGTTAGCGGTGTAGTTAAGTGGATGGGTTCGAGAGTGGTTATGTGGATGTGTGAGAGGGTGATTAGGGGGTGAAGGAACAAATATGCTTGAGAGATTAAAATAGTGGTTAGTGTTCAAGGGGTGCATGGCTAGACGGGCAGCAGGTTGCCAATCATAACAATAGAGAAAAATCTTTTGAAAAACTTTTATTTCTTAGATTCTTATGTTCCTTTTATGCTTAAAACGACCCAAAAAAAGTTTATAAAAATATAATAATACTTACACGGTGCTCAACAAGCTCACACTTTTGTAGTTTAATTATGTCTTCAAGAAAGACAATGCGCTGGATTTGAATTTTAGAATCTTTGGCAAAAACAAGATTTTTAAATAATATGATTTCATTAATTCAAATTATTACATTCAAATTTAGATTAGACTATATTCCATAAAATGCATCTTGAATTGAGCAGCAGTGACACGGACAGTGGTACAGAATCCTTTGCTTAGCAAAACCTAAGATAACCAGGTTCCAAGTCAAAGTACTAGTCAACCCAAACACAGACAACCCAAACACAGTCAACCATACAATGTTATCAATCAAAGTTGATCAGCTGCTATCGACAGACTAGAGTTACCGAAAGAAGTGCTGCAGCAGCTGAATCTTTTGAACACAACTTTTCAACCATAAACATGAAAATTAAATCTATGAGACAGTGAAGAAAGCACAAAAAAGAGCCACTAAGGAAATGGGGCATCTTTCAATCCAGATTGGCCATTGACAGTTCATTGGGACTGTAAATGTTACCCGCTTCAATGTCAAGAAAAATAGTTGATCGACTTGTAGGTCTGGTGTCTATAGATGGAACTATCCAATGGAAGTGGATAAACATACTCCACTCCACTCCAGTTGTCGTTTCTGTTTCTTGGAGCAGAGGTCAAGGCTGATATTCACATTCGTTCTCCTGAAACGTTCCACAGAGCTCGTTGGATTGCCAAGATCATCTACTGTCTTAAACTATTCTTAATTCGTTCAACATTTCAGCTGACTGCACAAGAATTGTTGCTTTGAAACCTGTTTCACATGTTAAGTGGTCCATCGGCCCAAGAAATGATCTAAAGCTTCTCCGTCAGTTGAAAAGCTTTAATAAGATTCACGAAGGTGAAGCTGCAACCCAGTTCTTCAGTCGACACTTGTGGTATTTAAGTGAAACACTGTTTGGTCTATCATTTTAAACCCTAAAGTGTTAGAAGGGATCAAGTCTTCCATCCTGCTTATTTCAAAGAAAATTGTGTAACATTGTGTCATAATAAATCTATTCAGAGCATTAGAAATGCTTTAAGAATTCCTTAAAAAGAGTTCTAACACATAAAACTGTGACTAAAATTGTGTTATTGGTCAGAGGGGAGCAAACAGTTTAGAGGCGGTGCAGCTGAGCGGGAGTGGCTTTGATACAGGCGTTCAATTGTGGGACCAAGAAGTAAAAAAATTCTTGCTTCAAGTTGTAGAAAAACACCGACAAGAGGATTCAAACTCTAAAAAGCTCATTTCGATAATGCCTTTGGAGATAAATAAAAAGTCATTAATAATTACATAACTTTAATTATGTATTTCGAATACATTATAACAGTTTGAGCTTTCTGAATAATTTTTCTTTTTTAAAGTCTATTTTCAATGTAAAAAAAAGATTAAGAAATGTTAATAATGCGAATCTATCTCGTTGTTGAGCACAAGGTATATTATAAAATAATTTGATACAACTTTAAAAATTATATTTTTAATCTGAAATAAAACGAATAAGATATTATGAGGTTCAAAATACAAAATGTTAATTTTCCTTGAGCCCTAGTGGGTAGATAATGATGATGGTTGAACGATTTTTACAGGAGTAGAGAAGTGGGTAAGTGCTGTATAGTGGCTGAGTTGCATTCATGGGAGAATTCGTGATGATTGGTTCTAGAGGTTTGAACGAGAATAGAAAAGTAACATTTCTAGCAAGGATTGGCAAGCACCTTAGTTTAGGGACCCGCTATAACAGCCCCCTTATTCGTTCAGAACTTTATGACCTCTGTTCAGTGGCGAGATCTGCTGAAAATCTTGGTGGAGTCTTACCCAGCATGGATGATCCTGGGGGAGTCTTGGGGTCCAAACCACTTTCCTCCCACTTAAAAAAATTTTCAAACTTTTTTTTTGATACGAATATTTAATTAAGCAAGAGTAGTTTTGTTTTAGACAGCTATCACTATGACTACACATACTCCCAATGTATTACTATATAAATATTCTGTTTTATGCCATGTTTGTCGATTATGCTCGTATCAAAAAAAGAGTTTACTACCAAAAAGTTGGAGGCCGGACCCCAGGACTCCCCAGGATCACCGCCCATGCTTCTGTTTCTTCTTCATCTTCCCCGGATATTTGTTCTCTCAATGCATTCTACCTGCCTAACCCCTTTTAGCCACCTATCCTAACTATTCATTTCTCATCTTCTTGCATCACACACCCTGACCAGCCATTCTACCATCCCAGCTGTCTCCTCTCCCCACCCACCCCAACTGTCCCAGGTGCGTCCAAAGAGTTCCTTTGAGGAAGAGTTCCACACGAAGTTCTTCTTCTGCGGGTAGACTACTCCGTTAGGGTCGGCTTGACCTTCAACCGTTTCCGCCATTTCAAGGTCAAACTACAAGCAGACACACAACAAAAACTTAACTGCAAGCTAACTGCAGAATTAATTTCAACTTTTTCGCCTTTGAAGGGTCGCTAAATAAGACTTTGAAATGCGAGCAGACTCCAGAGAAAGAACGTCAGAGCTTGCGACTAGAGCAGCGTCTCCAGCTTTCCTTGCTGCTTCAGCTTGCATCGATTCTCTTTCCAGCGTACAATCAATACGTGCCCTGTGTGTGTGTAACTGTGTGTGTGCGTGTATGTGTGCGTGTATCTTTTGGACGTTGTGCACCTCTTAAATAGCCATTTGAGTGACTGCATTCCACTGAACCCTCCTGCATCATCAACTACCAGAGTTTGAGCGTCTTGAGAGATTCTGAAGAGAACACAGATTATCAGTCGCATCTTCGTTCAACTTTTGGCACACTTTCATCCACACGAACACACGCCATGAAGAGACAGATGTCAAACATGCTCAACTAATTAGTTTTAGGAATTTCTAGTGTCACATTTGGAGGCTGTCTAATTATTTAAAAGTTGTGTTTCACCAAATTCCTCTTATACTAGAACTTTTCTTAAATATTTTTACAAAAATTTCATGCATTAATGTTGAATTTTGATAGTTTTACTAATGAGTAAATTATTTGTAAAATAAATATTGAGCACTTTCTAATTTACCTATCCCTGATTCATCACATGAACAAGTAAACACAGAATTTCGTTTTCTAAAATACGAAACTTCAACTTCACTATATATAAATCAATGAGTTTTTACCGATGTAAAATTTCACCAAATAAAAGATTTGTATATTTATTTTAATTTATTTTAAAGGATCAAATGTGTTATGGTGGTCTTCCTCGAATGGGCGGATTGTTAATGGTTAACACTTAACAGTTAATGGTTTAAGTTGCACTATAAAAAAACTTTTAAAAATAAAAGAAGTTGATTTTAAAGAATTTGAAGGTAGGTAATTTTTAAAATCTTTAAAAAGTTTGTTCAAATTTAGTTTGAAGTACAACACTCACAGGTATTCATAGAAAAAATCAGCAAGGTCATTGAACCGCTAAAATTAATTTAATTATAATAATGTAAAAAAATTAAATTTTAGAAATATTAATTCATTTTAATTTCTAAAAAGTTTATAATCTCCTACATGGTCGTCAGATGGCATCTTCAGCTCGCAAGCACCAGCCGCACGGACTGCGAACCAACTCGAAGCTGGCCCTCATGAAGGAGAAGAGTTTGCTGGAGGAGCAGAGGAGGAGGAAGCTGGTGGTGAGAGGGAGGGTGATGATGATGATAATAGTGAGAGGGAGAGTGATGATGATGGTGAAGAGAACACTGCGTTCAAATGGTTTAGGGACTACTTAAATGTTTTGACATCCGCTGTAGTGGGACAAAATCGACAATGTCGGTTTCCGCTGTAGGAGTCCCCCAAGGTTCAGTCCTTGGTCCTTTACTGTTCTCTTTGTACACTGGAGATTTGGAAAGAATAGCAGCTAGACATGAGCTCGCTTTTCATCAGTACGCTGATGACACCCAGATTTACGGTCATTGCATTAAAGGTCATCAGGCTGACCTGCAAGAAAGGGTGTCATCATGCATTGATGAAATTGCTGCTTGGATGGGTGCCAATCAACTGAAACTTAACTCCAGCAAAACTGAAGTTATCTGGCTCTCATCCCGTCGAAACTCTACTCACACTCCCAAAGATCCAGTTGGCATTTGTCAGAACGAGATAATTCCTTCCGATAGTGTCAGAAACCTAGGAGTTTATCTCGACAAAGACCTCACCATGACGACACACATCAACAAGATGACTCAAATCTGCTTTGCTTCTTTACGCCAAATACGATCCATAAGATGGTTATTGACCAAGGACTCACTGAGAACATTGGCTTCTGCTTTGGTTCTCAGTCGAATTGACTATGGCAATATCATTCTTACTGGGTTGCCAATGACGCAGCTGCAGAAAATTCAGTCTATAATCAACACCACAGCTAGGCTCATAACAGGTGCTAGAAAGTATGATCACATCAGCCCTGTTCTCAAGGAGCTTCACTGGCTTCGTGTTGAAAATAGAATTGAATACAAAAACATCTTGTTAATGCACAAGTGTCTGTCTAATGAGTGCCCAGATTATTTGTCGAGTAGCATTGTCATGAGAGCAAGTCTTCCCCAGAGGGAAAGACTCAGGTCTGCTAGGTCAAGAGATCTAGTTCCACAGAGCTACAAACTCAAGTATGCAGGTGCAAGAAGCTTTTTTGTTGCAGTGCCGACTCTTTGGAATAGTCTTCCCAATAGACTCAAATCCCTGAGCTCGACCGCGACATTCAGCCGTTCCCTGAAAACGTACTTGTTCGACCGATAACAATAACTTACAAATTTACTGCTCATTTTTCATTTATCAATTTCTTGCTTCCCAATTTCATTCTTTTTTATATTTATACTAATGGTCAATAATAATTGTAAAATATTTTCTTAAATTTTCTTAAATTTATTGTTATTATCATTTCACTTTCAATCTTTAAAAAAAAATATTTCGTCTATTTAAAAAAATTTTTTAAAAAAATTATATATATGTGTTTATATATGTGCATATGTATGTATATATATATATAAATGATTTTATTGTTAAATTTCAATAACTTACTTTTCCTATACTTTTCATTTATTCATCTATCATTAATATTATTATCAAATTTTTCATAACCAAGTGGTCTCGAAGCCCGTCCGGGTATACGCCACGTTAATAACACTCGTCGTTGTATTGTATTGTATTGTAAGAGAACGTAATGTTTTTCGATGAGAGGAGAGGGGGGTGAGGGTGATGATGATAATGTTGAGAAGGAGAGGATGAATGGTAATGATGAGGATGATGACAATGATGAAGAGGAGAAAGTGATGATGAGGATGATGAGAGAAAGGAGTGGTGATGATGATGATGAAAAAAAATAGGATTATGAAGATGATAGGGAAGATAGGTGATGATGATGATGATGAGAGAAAGGAGTGGTGATGATGATGATGAAAAAAATAGGATTATGAAGATGATAGGGAAGATAGGTGATGGTGATGATGATGAGGGTGAAGAGGAGAAGGATGATGATGATGAATGATTGGAGAAGGGAATGAAAGATTTAATAAACCATATGCAGCAGAACAGCCCTCATGGCATCGGCAGGGCATGGTCACAACAACAACAACTCAGCAACAACATTGTTTACTCACCAGACAACAACAATAACATCTTCTCGCAAAGCCTTTACTCTCTCAACCACAACAACAACACCAACAACAACAACATTCCAACCAACAGCCTCCCAAACAACAACACCATCGTCTCCCACCTCGACTTCAACAACCTCCTCGACACCTCCGCCAGTCCCTCCAACAACTCCATTACTCCCTCTTCCGCCACCAACTCCATCTCTGAGGTCATCATCATCATTATCATCTTCATCATCACTTCATCATCATCATCACATCTTTAAATCTTTAATATCATCATTATCATCCTTATAATTATCTTCATCATCTTCTACATCATCACCCTCATCATCATTCTCATCATCATCATCACCATCTTCCTCATCATCCTCATCCTCATCATCTCAGTTTGACACATTGTTTGAGGGCATGAGTGAGTGCAAGGACCATATCTCATCCACCTACTCTGAGCAGGTTACAACACACACACACACACACACACACACACACACACACACACACACACACACACACACACACACACACACACACACACACACACACACACACACACCCGCACTAGAGGTCGGAAATGGACGATTTTCATTCCCGGTCCCGACCCGTTTCCGATACTTTTTTGTTTTTGTATTCATTTTCGCTGCCGTTTTCACTGGTCCCAAACTTGCTAGTCCTAACGCTTGT
>OX030964.1:1722574-1765074 GCA_943735955.1 Piscicola geometra
GCTTGCTGGATTTGGAGTAACTGATGTTGAGAGGGAAGTTGAACCAAGGCGGCTTGGGCTCGAATACCGCTTCGTGCAGTTGGTCTTCTGGTAGAAGTGCACTGTTGTTGTTGTTGTTAGTGGTGTTGGTTGATGATGGTGTTGGTTGATGATGGTGTTGTTGGTGGTGGTACTTTGGTCTTGTATTTGTTCTAACAGTTATTTTCCAAACAACTAACAGGCCCTGAAGCACGGATCGTCCCCAAAATCACAAGAACAACAGCAACAACAACTACAACAACCACAACAACACCAAACGCACGAGTCACTCGTTCCCTGTTCGAAGCAATGTGACTCAGGCTTCGAGCAGGCTTCTTCCAGCAACTTCCCTCCCAGCCACCTCCCTCCCAGCCACCTCCCTCCCAGCCACTTTCCTTCCAGCCACTCCACCTACAACAGCGCCAACTCCAGCTACCACAGCTACACCACCTTCAATAACAACAACAACAATGAAGACAACTTCACCAAAAACTTAAACAACAATTACTACACCGACAACAACAACAACAACTACGCTTTCCAAGACAACACTCCGTTATACCAACAAAACGACGCCACCAATCTCCAACAACAACAACAACAACAACCATCCTTCCTAGAGGCCAGTATAAAAGAGGAACCCGACTGCATGGAGCTTTGCTTGGAAGCGCCCATTTATCTGGACCTTGTTGGCACTGGCAATGGAGAGGTTGAGAGAGGACTGGATGGAGGGATGGAGAGAAGAGAGGATGGAGGGATGGAGAGAGGAGAGGATGGAGTGATGGAGGCAGGCATGGATGAGTTCGAGGGATTGTTTGTTGACGACTTGAACAGCTTGATAGGCATGGATCTGAACTTGTTGCTGCCCTCCGAAGTGGCTGAAGGAATGTGAGGAGGAGAGGGACAAGAAGATTCTCTGAAGTTGTGCGGTGGTTTGCTGATTAGTTAAGAGGGTGGTGGTGGTACAGCGAGGTTTGAGTTTGCGGCTTAGTTAAGAGGGTGGTGGTGGTACAGCGAGGTTTGAGTTTGCTGCTTAGTTAAGAGGGTGGTGGTGGTACAGCGAGGTTTGCTGCGATCATGTCAATGAATGCATTCTACACACAATCTACCCACCGGTCATCTTCCTTCCTTTCCAATCAACTTTTGGAATTTAATTGTAAATGGCGCGTCTTCAGCGATCCTTGATCGCATGCACACGAGTGTATGCCATTGTTCCTCCTTGTCGAACCTCCCTTCATAATTTGCGATCATGTAATTGTAAAGTTTGAATGTGTTTCTTTCATTAAAGATGGCACTATTAGTTGACGACTCTCTGGTCTTGTCATCATCATCATCATCATTATCGTCATCATCACCATCATTGTCGTCATCAGCACCATCATTATCGTCATCATCACCATCATTATCGTCATCATCACCATCATTATCGTCATCAGCACCATCATTATCGTCATCATCACCATCATTATCGTCATCATAACCATCATTATCGTCATCATCACCATCATTATCGTCATCATCACCATCATTATCGTCATCAGCACCATCGTTATCGTCATCAGCACCATCGTTATCGTCATCAGCACCATCATCGTCGACGGCGTGATGACACTACTGCACAGGCAGCAAGCCTTCTCAACGCTGGCAACTTCTAGGCTTCCCAATAGGCATTACGTAAATAAATTGAAAGCATTACACATCATCATCATCATCACAATCATCATTTTCATCATCACCATCATCAAAATCTACATTTTCATCATCTCTTTTTGCAGATAGTGCCTCATCATCCTGTCTCCATGCTGTCTGTAAGTATCAGATAATTGGAGGCTGCTCTAATTAGGGATAATTTGCAAATTACTCTAATTAGGGATAATTGGAAGTTAGTCTAATTGGTTGTCAATTCACAACACTTAATTGTTACATAATTGCAGAAACATGTGACGAGTGCGCTCAATAGGAATGTCAAACAAGCCAATTAAACTTATTCCTCTTGCTCTATGAACTATGAAATGTCAGAAAAATCAGATTCATAAAAAAACTTAAAATGCTGAAATACAATCTAAATTGAACACTTCGCTTATTCCAACATTGGAAATAGAAATATAATTTCTATATTTTCCACTCATCTCTTTTTCGATCCTTTAAAGTTTAAACTTCGTTTTACTTTTACTTTAATTATTTCTATAAACTTGAATTTAAGATACGTAAAACTCAAAAAATAAAATTTATTTATAATGTTTCCAAAATGCAATTGAATACTGAAGAGAAAGATTACAAGTAAATAAAAACAGTAAGTAATGGAGGGTCAAAAAAGAGACCCAATCTCGAAAATCCAGTCAAATGACAGCATTTTTTCTAGAGACAGTGACGACGAAGGTTTTACGAAAGGAGTGATGGTGACGAAGCAAGAAGATCCTGGCACCAACAAGTCGATGGAGAGCATCCTTCTGGACCCTTTCGAGGTGTCTGCAAGGGATGAACCCATCATGCCCGAAGGGGGTCAGGTTGAGGATGCTGTGAGGAGTACATCTGAGGAAAGTAGTGCAAAAGACTGCTTCTCAGAAGAAGGCCAGAATGCAACTAGTAGTAGTTCTGAACAAGGAGTTGATGATTCTGCTTCATTAGAGAGGAAGGAAACAAGTTCATCAGAAGTTCAAAGCGCCATTGTCATTTCACTGAGCCCTACGGAAGATTCTAAATCTTTTTCTGAAGACACTTCCTCCACTTCTGAAGCACCTCCAAAGGCACGAGACACCACTCCACATGATTCCCTACTTGAAAGTAAGACTCCAACAGACAAAAGTGGAGCAGCTGAGAGTTTGCCATGCAGCACGAGTGGCACACATCCCTCTAAACAACCAATCGTCTCCAACAATATGTGGTCTTCTGAGGGCAGTGGCACGGAGGCGGAAAACCCCAAAAGCCTCTTGACCTTCTTCAACGACCCTTCCAAGGTCATCCTCAAAAACTATGATCAGGAGGGAAAGAATTTCTTTGACTCCTTCCTCGCCACCTCCAAGGAAGATGAAATTGCAAGTGACGTCAACAACGACTCCATCAACAACATCTTCGAGTTGTTCTCTCCAGACGACAACAACACTTCCAAGCAGCCTCAATCAACTCAACAAGAACAACAAGAAGGCTTGCCAGCTTTTAACTATACACCACAAGCATTCCGCACCCAATCCACTCCCAACATCCTTCCCTCCACTTTTAACACCACACTCTCCACCACCACCCTCAACAACCTTCCTTTCACTTCTCCTACTACCACTCTCAACAACCTTCCCTCCACCACTACAACCCTCAACACCAGCACTCTCACGACCAGCCCTTCTCTCTTGAACCTTCCTGATCGCTGTTACGACGCCTGGATCCCCTCTAAAGAGACCACCTCCACCCTCTCCAGCCTCCTCACCATCTCTCCCTCCATGCCCGTGCCCATCGACCAACTCACTCTGCCAGGGATCCTCCACCACCAGCCTGTGGTACGCCCATGTCTTCAAAATCTTTGCCTCTACTAGTGGTGATGATGAGGTTGAATGATGAAAAGCGCCACACACACACACACACACACACACACACACACACACACACACACACACACACACACACACACACACACACACACACACAAACACACACACACACACACACACACAGAAAGACGCAATAGGGGAGTTGATGGTGAGGCACTTGGAGGCGAAGGAGGCAGGGGGCAGGAGGGTGGTGGTCGAGAGCAAGGAGCCCTCACACAACCTCCTGCAACTCAACGCTTTCATTGTGTGTTTTGTGTGGTGGAGTGGTGTTGTGAGGTGCTGTGTGGTGGAGTGGGGCTGTGAGGTGCTGTGTGGTGCTGTGTGGTGCTGTGTGGTGGAGTGGTGCTGTGAGGTGCTGTGTGGTGCTGTGTGGTGGAGTGGTGCTGTGTGGTGGAGTGGTGCTGTGAGGTGCTGTGTGGTGGAGTGGTGCTGTGTGGTGGAATGGTGCTGTGTGGTGGAGTGGTGTTGTGTGGTGGAGTGGTGTTGTGTGGTGCTGTGTGGTGCTGTGTGGTGGAGTGGTGCTGTGGGGTGTTGTGAGGTGCTGTGAGGTGCTGTGTGGTGCTGTGTGGTGGAGTGGTGTTGTGAGGTGCTGTGTGGTGGAGTGGTGCTGTGAGGTGCTGTGTGGTTCTGTGTGGTGGAGTGGTGCTGTGAGGTGCTGTGAGGTGCTGTGTGGTGCTGTGTGGTGGAGTGGTACTGTGAGGTGTTGTGTGGTGGAGTGGTGCTGTGAGGTGCTGTGTGGTTCTGTGTGGTGGAGTGGTGCTGTGTGGTGGAGTGGTGCTGTGTGGTGGAGTGGTGCTGTGTGGTGGAGTGGTGCTGTGTGGTGCTGTGTGGTGGAGTGGTGTTGTGAGGTGCTGTGTGGTGGAGTGGTGCTGTGAGGTGCTGTGTGGTTCTGTGTGGTGGAGTGGTGCTGTGAGGTGTTGTGTGGTGGAATGGTGCTGTGAGGTGCTGTGAGGTGTTGTGTGGTGGAGTGGTGCTGTGAGGTGCTGTGTGGTGGAGTGGTGCTGTGAGGTGTTGTGTGGTGGAAAGGTGCTGTGTGGTGCTGTGTGGTGGAGTGGTGCTGTGAGGTGCTGTGAGGTGTTGTGTGGTGGTGTGGTACTGTGAGGTGTTATGTGGTGGAGTTGTGCTGTGAGGTGCTTTGTGGTGTTGTGTGGTGGAGTGGTGCTGTGAGGTGCTGTGTGGTGTTGTGTGGTGGAGTGGTGCTGTGAGGTGCTGTGATGTGTTGTGTGGTGGAGTGGTGCTGTGAGGTGTTGTGTGGTGGAGTGGTGCTGTGAGGTGCTGTGTGGTGGAGTGGTGCTGTGAGGTGCTGTGAGGTGCTGTGTGGTGGAGTGGTGCTGTGAGGTGCTGTGAGGTGCTGTGTGGTGCTGTGTGGTTGAGTGGTGCTGTGAGGTGCTGTGTGGTGGAGTGGTGCTGTGAGGTGCTGTGTGGTGGAGTGGTGCTGTGAGGTGCTGTGTGGTGGAGTGGTGCTGTGTGGTGGAATGGTGCTGTGTGGTGGAGTGGTGTTGTGTGGTGGAGTGGTGTTGTGTGGTGCTGTGTGGTGGAGTGGTGCTGTGAGGTGTTGTGAGGTGCTGTGAGGTGCTGTGTGGTGCTGTGTGGTGGAGTGGTGTTGTGAGGTGCTGTGTGGTGGAGTGTTGCTGTGAGGTGCTGTGTGGTGCTGTGTGGTGGAGTGGTGCTGTGAGGTGTTGTGTGGTGGAATGGTGCTGTGAGGTGCTGTGAGGTGTTGTGTGGTGGAGTGGTGCTGTGAGGTGCTGTGTGGTGTTGTGTGGTGGAGTGGTGCTGTGAGGTGCTGTGAGGTGTTGTGTGGTGGAGTGGTGCTGTGTGGTGGAGTGGTGCTGTGAGGTGTTGTGTGGTGGAATGGTGCTGTGTGGTGCTGTGTGGTGGAGTGGTGCTGTGAGGTGCTGTGAGGTGTTGTGTGGTGGAGTGGTGCTGTGAGGTGCTGTGTGGTGTTGTGTGGTGGAGTGTTGCTGTGAGGTGCTGTGAGGTGTTGTGTGGTGGAGTGGTGCTGTGAGGTGCTGTGAGGTGGAGTGGTGCTGTGAGGTGCTGTGAGGTGCTGTGTGGTGGAGTGGTGCTGTGAGGTGCTGTGTGGTGTTGTGTGGTGGAGTGTTGCTGTGAGGTGCTGTGAGGTGTTGTGTGGTGGAGTGGTGCTGTGAGGTGCTGTGAGGTGGAGTGGTGCTGTGAGGTGCTGTGAGGTGTTGTGTGGTGGAGTGGTGCTGTGTGGTGGAGTGGTGCTGTGAGGTGTTGTGTGGTGGAATGGTGCTGTGTGGTGCTGTGTGGTGGAGTGTTGCTGTGAGGTGCTGTGAGGTGTTGTGTGGTGGAGTGGTGCTGTGAGGTGCTGTGTGGTGTTGTGTGGTGGAGTGTTGCTGTGAGGTGCTGTGAGGTGTTGTGTGGTGGAGTGGTGCTGTGAGGTGCTGTGAGGTGGAGTGGTGCTGTGAGGTGCTGTGTGGTGGAGTGCCTATAAAAATAAATAATTTCATCTCACCACCTCTCTCTCTCTGACGATTTCTCCAGCAAGAGGGCAGGCTGAGGGAGGCAGTGGAGTTGACGACTCACTTGATCACAGCTTGTGGGCAGGGTGTTGGCAAGGTTGCACAACTGACCAGCCACTCCCCTCACTCATTGCAGGTGGATAGGTGGCTGTGTGAGTGGGGAAGGGTGGGTGTGTGAGTGGGGAAGGATGGGTGTGTGAGTGGAGAAGGGTGGGTGTGTGAGTGGGGAACCACATCCTTCACCACAACACCACACAACGACCCAACCACGAACAGTTGTGGTTCTGTCGCTTCAGCCTGCTGCACCGCCTCTCGCTGCATTCACTGGCGCATGACGAATGGCAGGCCTTCCGAAACCTCGACACTCCTGACCTCTACTACCAGTACAACCAGGCCAAGTACCCGGGGAGAAAGGGTGAGTGGTGGGAAAGGAGGGAATGTTGAAAGGGAGGAGGTTGAGTGGGGGAGGGGTTGAATGAAAAGATGGTTTGCTTGTTAAATGGGAAAGTGGTTATGGGATATTCCCACCACCACCCACAAATATCATCATCATTACCACCATTATCATCATCATCACCACCATCTTCTTCATCACCACCACTATCTCCCCATCCACATCATCACCTCCATCATCATCATCCCTATCACCATCATCATCATCATCATCCCTATCACCACCATCATCATCATCCCTATCATCATCATCATCACCACCATCATCATCATCATCATCATCATCACCACCATCATCATCATCATCATCCCTATCACTACCATCATCATCATCATCATCACCACCATCATCATCATCATCATCCCTATCACTACCATCATCATCATCATCATCATCATCATCACCACCATCATCATCATCATCATCATCATCATCATCATCACCACCATCATCATCATCATCATCCCTATCACTACCATCATCATCATCATCATCACCACCATCATCATCATCATCATCCCTATCACCACCACCATCATCATCATCATCAACACCATCATCATCATCATGCCCTCCCTGCCAGGATCGATGGTGCCTTTCGAGATGCGAGTGTTACAGGCTCAGCATCTGAGGCACGTGAAGAAGCCGCAAGATGCCCTCCAACACTTCTGCACCATCCTCGCCGTCGTCAGGAAGGTCCCTTCATCCATCCATCCATCCATCCATCCATCCATCTATCCCTCCATCCATCCATCCATCCCTCCATCCATCCATCCTTCCATCAATCCATCCCTCCATCCATCCATCCATCCATCCATCCATCCATCTATCCCTCCATCTATCCCTCCATCCATCCATCCCTCCATCCATACATCCCTCCATCCATCCATCCATCCATCCATCTATCCCTCCATCCATCCATCTATCCCTCCATCCATCCATCCATCCTTCCATCCATCCCTCCATCCATCCATCCATCCATCCATCTATCCCTCCATCCATCCATCCATCCCTCCATCCATCCCTCCATCCATCCATCCTTTCATCCATCCCTCCATCCATCCATCCCTCCATCCATCCATCCCTCCATCCATCCATTCATCCATCCATTCCTCCATCCATCCATCCATCCCTCCATCCATCCATCCATCCCTCCATCCATCCATCCTTTCATCCATCCATCCATCCATCCATCCATCCATCCATCCATCCTTCCATCCATCCATTCATTCATCCCTCCATCCATCCATCTATCCATACTTCCATCCATCCTTTCATCCATCCATCCATCTCTATATCCATCCATTCATTCATCCCTCCTATCCATCCATACATCCATCCATCCTTCCATCAATTTATCCATCTATCCATCCATCTATCCATTCATCTATCCATTCATTCATCCATCCATCTATCCATCCATCCATCCATCCATCCATTTATCTTCTTGTCAGATCCAGGCCAACCTCTCAGTGGGTCTGCAGGAGGATGGGGGGCAGGTGTGTGTCAGGCAGGGAGATGAGGAGGAGGAGAGGGAGAGGAAGGGTGCGTTTGCATGCATGTCTTTGAGGAGATTCTTATTTATTTCATTCTTCTTATTCTTCTTCTATTGTTGTTTTATTATTATCATTTTATTATTATTTGTATGATTGGGGCGCAGAGTCAATGCAGTTGTGGGAGAGGAGGCATGTGAGGCTGCTGTACTGCATGGCTGACCTCCTCTTCTCCATCAAGGTATCATTACTGCCATGCAGAATAATCATAATAATATTAATAATAATAACAAAATAACAATAATAAAATAATAATAATAAAATAACAATAATAAAATAATAATAATAAAATAAAAATATAATAATAATAACAACAAAATAATAATAATATTGTTAATTTATAAACAAGAATTTTGTATATATGAATGTTAATGGCTAATTGCATGGTGATGATGATAGTGTCATGGACCACCCACGCAGGACTACTACAACAGCATCAGGCTCTACAAACGTCTGCTGCGTCGAGACCCTTGCAACCACCACCCTCTCCACCTCACCCTCGCACGCGTCTACCTGCAAGTGCGTCCTTTAGTTGTATCGAGGATCAATGATTATTCAAACAATTATTCAAGAGATTTAGAGATTTAATGAGTTTTAAGCGTTGCATTAAAAATAGAAATAAAAATGAATAAAACATAATATATATAAATAAATAATTCAATGGACACAAATTCCTATGTTTTATTGTGTTAATGCACCACCACCATCATCATCACCACCACCTTCATCACCATCAGCACCATCATCATCATCACCACCACCACCACCACCATCATCATCATCACCACCACCTTCATCACCATCAGCACCATCACCATCAGCACCATCATCATCATCACCACCACCATCACCACCATTATCACACCACCACCACCACCATCATCACCACCACCACCATCATCATCATCACCACCACAGGCGGGAGATATTGAGGCTGCAGAAAAGCACTTCAACCTCACCTGCCAACAACAGCAAGTGCAAGTAGTCATGAATAAGTAAGTCCTGATGATGATGATGATGATGGTGCTTATGCTAATGAAGATTGTGATAGTGAGGATCATTATCACCACCACCACGACCCGACCAGGGCGCTGTTGGAGGTGGGCAGGGGCGGGTACAACGAGGCGTACAATGAACTCAAGAAGCTTGCCAGCCAGGACAAGAGCAATATTCCGGTGTGTCGTTCATCAAATAATAACAACAACAATTATTATAAATATATATTTGATAGTCATACTAATGGTAACAACATATTGTAACATGATATAAAAATAATAATATACTATAATGTAACAACAACACTACTGGCAAAAAACAACAGTAACAACAACAACACCGCCAACAACAACAACACCAACAACAAAAGGAACAGCATCAACACAAACATCAACAGCAACAACACAAACAACAACAAACAACACCAACAACAACAACAACAGGCTCAGTGCAACACGAGTGTGTGCGCCTTATACGTGGGCAAGTTGAAGGAGGCGCTCAAGAGGCTGGAGCTCCTCCTCTTCACCGACCCTTCCTTCTACCTCCAGGTGCTCATGATGATGATGACGATGATGACGACGATGAAGAAGATGATGATGATGATGATGATGACTATGATGGTGATGACAACTCACAACCTTCCCTGGCAGGAGGTCTTGGTGTTGAACTTGTGCATCCTTTACGAACTGGAGTCTTCGAAGCACCTGCAGAAGAAGCAAGCCCTCCTCAAAACCCTCGCAACCAACCAACGACGGCCCTTCAACCCATCCTGCCTCAAACTCTTCTGAGACCTTTTGACATTCTGAATTGTTTATTTGATGGCTATTTATTAATAAATTGTTATTTAATGTCAACTGACGACTTTTTTGCTTGATGCTTTGGTTTAGGCACCCATCATGACTCCTCACGAATTCCTCGCGAGTAATTATGCATCATTGTGGTAAAGAACTCACGTCGAACCAACTTTTCTTCGAAGCATGCGATACAAGTTTATTGAGGTGGCTCGAATGAGAAATCATGCGGAGAAACGGTGAAATGTTGCTGACAGGAGAAAGTTGACGTTAGATAGTTCCATGCATTAAACTCTTCTACGTGTGGAGAAAGTTACAGTTGAAAAATACTTACATTTTCTGCGGCCTTTATCAGGCCACAGAAGTACATTTAGAGTAGCATCATTTGAAACCGCAAAAGTAAATTCACGTTATTTGTATCTTTTTGGTATTTGGCGGGTTATTTATGTATATTTATACTGAGTTACATTGTTAGAGTAAGGTAAACGGTTTTCAGCCACTATAGTAATTATTACTTTCGCGATTTCATTTCAGGCCGCAGACGTTTCAAGCTTAAAGAATATATCTGTTAGTAGTGCAAATGTCGTTAAGTTCAACGTCACTACTGTTCGTTCAGTGGACTACATCAGACGACGACTCTTGAATTTGAGGAAAGAGCGCTATAAAAATTTATTTAATTGATTGATTGACGACGATTCACTCCAAGCCCTCCATCACTCTTCAGACAACCTCAATAGACCTCCATCACTGCTGAAGAGGACCTCAGAGGAAGAGCTTGAAGTGCGGCCAGGGCAAGTGCCTCCTCAGCTGGCAGGAAGGTCCGTTGGCAGGCCTCCACTTGCCGTCCACACAAGTGGCTCCCTCCGTGCCCACCAACGTGAACTCCTTGTCGCACTTGTACTCGATCTGTGAGGGGAGGGGGTGGATGATGAATGGGGGTGGATCTGTGAGAGTGGTAGTTGGGGTGGATGATGAATGGGGGTGGATCTGTGAGAGTGGTAGTTGGGGTGGATGGTTTAGTACATAGTACCTATTGAAGTGGTCGATAGTGGGATTCATAGGTATGTGAGGGTCGAAGATGGATGGATGGATGGATGGTCGGGAACACAAATTTGTGGTGGTGGATGGGGTGGATACTGGAGTACACAGATTAAAGAGTTTCAAAGGTTCAAGGAGGGCACCCTCTGGTGGTGCTTGAAGGTCTTGATGTAGGGCTTGTTCTCGAACTTTCCTTCGACTCCCTCCAGGAAGATAGTTCCATTCGCCAGTGTGCCAGGGTGCGGGCAGTGTTCTTTGTGTCGAGACGGTGTTTAGATGCAGAGGGCTTAGAAATAATTTATCTATTTAATGAGATATCTAATTAATAATCTATTGATAATGAATAGATGATGAATAGATAATGAGAAATAATGACTTTCTCGGCAGACTGTGTCATTAGTGTTACCATCCCACTTGCCGTTCTGACACACAACCAAGTTGTTGCCCTCTGCCGATTAAAACAAAACTTCTCATTGGATATGCCACAGTGTCATGAATATGCCACAGTGTCATGAATATGCAACAGTATCATGAATATGCAACAGTGTCATGAATATGTAACATGAACAGTAACAATGCAACCATGGGCGTATCCAGAGGGAAGCAGCTGCCTTCCGTTTACAATTGGAAAAACATTTACTGAGTAGTAAAATGTTAAAACGTTTGTTGTTTGAGTGAAACCTCACAAATAACTTATTAAAAAAAGTTACCTATAACCATTTTTATATAATTAGGTATAGAGGGAGGTTGCTCAAGATGAACCGGTTCCTAAGATGGAACGATCTTATTTACAGCTATGCAATATATATAAAATTTATTTATTCATTTTTATATTTATGCATTCGTCTACCATTTGTGAAATGGTTTCATTCTGAAAGTTATCTCGTTCAATTATAATAATTTCCAAAAGAGTAGTTAGAAAGATTGGAGATAACGATTAGCTGTTTTTTCCTCAACATCCGAAGGAGTATAATTTTAGTTTTATTATTATTAATTAGATGATGCACTACAGTTTCATTATGTGCGGGTAGTAGAATTAATAATTGAGTGATTAGTCTGTTGTGACCATGGATGTGTAGCATGGCCATAGTTGCCTAAGATGAAAAATGAATAGTTGTTTAAAATGAAACGTATGAAGAGATTATAGACATTGATAAATATGTCTCTGGCATCCATCCATCTCGGGAGATGATGGAAGTGCTCAGATAAATTCATATAGACTATATACAGTATGTCTACAGTCCCTAATTAATAAACTCATAAGACTGAACTACCTTCCCTCTCTCTACCCATCTATCACTTCTATGTTTACTACTTTAGACACCAAACTATTCTTTAAAATATCTACTAACTCTGACTACGTTTTTCACCATTTCTTACCCCCCCCCTTAAAAAATCTACTCATAACTCAAGACCCCGTAAACACAATTTTGATACCCCTATATATACTTCGCTTGAAAGTAAAACATTCCTCCCTCGTCTTCTTAAATATCACATTCTATAATTCACATTTATATTTATATTATCATCTCTGATTCTTATTACTTATTTATCTACTTAATTATTACCTATTCACCATATCCTTTGTCTTGTAGATTTTTTTTAAACCATTATCATTAGCATCAGTATCCTATAATTATCTACTATTATCTAGTATCTTATGCAACATGTAACATGGCCTGCGTCTGCCAAACCGGGATCAATAAAGACTATAAAAAAATAATAAATAAATAAAAATGTATTCTAAATAGACTATTGAAAATTAATACAAAAAAATAATTTACTTTTTTTATTTAATAAAAAAATGTTATTATTCATTAGCTTTGACACAAGTGTGTTCTACATATAGCTAAATCTCAAATTTGAATAGATGTAAACTTTCGTCTCATTAGTCTCTATAATCTGTAGACTTGAGGTTTCCACGGGAAATGGTTAAAGCTATAATTAAATAAAAAAAGCTTTCCTGCGTAAAGTGAGTTTAACTTACGTATTTCTAAAGCAACATTGTTCTGCAGAGTTTTATTTTAAAATGAAATTTCTAATCATTTTTAGAGCAATTTTAAAAGACATTTGATGACGCTTTTGTAAAGGAACTGAAAGCGTACCTATTACAGAATAATTCAAGATTTTTGGAATTATCAGTATTAAGTGAGCGGAAAAAAGTGTTTTTTCAGATAATTGAGATATTCTGATGTGAATATAGATTTGAAGTCAATTAGAATATCAAATCGACAAAAACGTAAAAGCAGCCTTCCAGTTCAAACCCCATTTGAGTTTTGGGTAAGATCCTTACTATTTACATGCTTGGATTCGATCATATCGTCTTAAAAATTCTTTCTTTCTCAGATCATTCTCTTGCGTTCAGTTAAACTAATTTCCCTCCATGCAAAGTAAGAGACCACTTGTTTTATAACTGGATCAACGATTCACCAGTGTAAAAAAAGTATGGCTTTGAAGGCATTGAAGGAGAAGAATTATGGTTTGGCGAGTGGAAGAATGTCAAAGATATTTCTGAAATATCTTTGACATTTAAAAAAACATATTTGTTTTTTCCCAGCCTTAAGAAAGCATTTCATAATTTTACTCACTCTGCCACCACTGTAGAACGTTCATTTAGCTCTTTTTGGCAAATAAAAGCATGGCTTATAAAGAGATTTGAATGGCTGAAAAGCACTGTTGGTGAAAACCGACTCAATGGACTAGCCATGTTGAGCTTTCCTCATCAATGGCTTTCAGCAAGCAAGAAACCATTCGTCAAAAAGTTAATTGGAAGTTTGCCAGTAACACTAGAACGAATTTAAAGAAAGATTTTTTTCTCTATATTTTGTTAATGAATATTTTTATGCATTATATATACAAAAAAATAACGTTTATAAAAAATAAGGAGCATATTAGTTTTGTATTTGTGTTGAATGATGCAAACATTTTAAAAGTAAATTATAAAAATAAAAATGCCCCCTATTTTATTAGGAACTGGATACACCCATGAATGCAAGAACAACCCAGCTGGTATCCAGGGTAGCAGTAGTAGAAAGCCTGTGCTCCATCTTTTATCGTGTGGAACCTTCAAGAGTCATTGTTCTTATTATTTTTATTTTTATTTGTAATATTTTTATTATTAATATTATTATTATTAATTGTTGTTGCGGATGTAGTGTTTGAAGTTTAAGCATAGACCAGAGATGGCAAGCTGCCTCCTCACCTGTAGTAGCCGTCCCTCAGCTCCTGTGGCCTCACTTTGTTGCAGGGTTCTAGAGGGGGAGGAAGAGGAGGAGGAGGAGGAGGGAGAGGAGGGAGAGGAAAAAAAGGAAGAAGAGGAGGAGGGGGAGGAAGAGGAAGAGAATGAGGAGAAAGAGAAAGATAAGGAGGAGGAGGAGGAGGGGAAGATGAGGAAGGAAAAAAAGCAAGGAAAGGAGGGGAAGAAGAAAAAGCAAAAGAAAAAAAGATATATCTTTTTAATTCTTTCATCCATTTTCACCAAACCTCAACCAATCTAAAATAGTATGATTACGATTGTTATTATTATTATTGTTATTACTATGATTAATTTTAATATTATTATGATGATTATGATTATGATGATCAACTGAAGCACTCACTGGTGCTGTTGACGCACTCCACCTGCACCGACCACTCCCCATTGCGACACTCAGCCTCCTCCTCCATCTCCTTGTCCGCCACACAGTCCACCTTCAACACGTAACCATGGTCCACCTTGGCGCCCACCTGAGGGGTTATGATGATGATGATGATGATGGTGATGATGATGATGATGATGATGATGATGATGATGATGATGATGATGATGATGATGATGATGATGATGATGATGATGATGATGATGATGATGATGATGGTGATGATGATGATGAGGTAAACTGTTCAAAATGTTTCAGAGAAAAGTTGACCTACTTTGGCTGTGTGCTGGCTCAGACGACCATTGATTGGCTGAGGAACAATGCACTGACCTGGATGTCGAAACGAATAATTAGAATAAAGACTCATAAATGCTTATTGAATTAAATTATTTAAACAAATGGAAAGTCTAGTGTCTGACTGTAGCACTTGGCGACGGGGTTGGTCCACTCTCCATCGGCTGCACACTCGCTGTACATGCTGTCGCCCAACGCCTTCGAGTCGTTTACGCATCTGTTGTGGTCGTTGTGGTCGTTGTGGTGTGGTTGTGGTGTGGTTGTGGTTGATGTTGTTTTGGTGTGATTGTGGTTGTTGTTGTTGTGATGTGGTTGAGTTTATTGTGGTGGTTTTTGTGGTGTGGTTGTGGTTGTTGTGGTAGTTGTTATGGTTGTTATTGTGGTGGTTGTTGTGGTTGAAGTTGTAATAATCGGTATTGTCAATGAAAGAATTTAGTTCTGACCTGAATTGAACGACAGTTCCAAAGGCGGTGTCACTGGTGTTGAAGTAGATGTTGTCGCTCTTCTGCAGTGCCTTGCAGTACACCTCTGTTCCAAGAAAGCAAGCTTTAATACAAATTTCGATGATGAAGGATTTTAAGTCAAAAATATGCAAACTTCTTCTAAATGAAATAAATATTTCAAGTTAACGGAAACTTGTATAACCTGAACAAAAAGGTTCGAGTGCCATCCACCTGCCATCCTCTCCACACCTCCTCTCCGCCTCTCCCACCAGACGGAAGCCCTTGTCGCACGAGTAAGTGATCACTGAGCCGTACGCATTGTCTCTCTCCTCCACCCTGCCGTTCTCTATGCGAGCCACTGGTGGACACTTCACCGCTATGGTTGGTGTGGTCGGTGTGGTCAGTGTAGTTGGTTTGGTTAGTGTGGTTAGTGTGTTTAGTTTGGTCAGTGTGGTTGGTGTGGTTGGTTTGGGCAGTGTGGTAAATGTGGTTAGTATGGTTAGTTTGGTCAGTGTGGTTGGTGTGGTTAGTTTGGTTAGCTTGGTTGGTGTGGTTAGTGGGGTTAGTGTGGCTAGCTTGGTTGGTGTGGTTGTAGTGTCTGGTTTGGTTGGTGTTGTTGGTGTGGTCAGTGTGGTTGGTTTGGTCAGTGTGGTTGGTGTGGTTGGTTTGGTTGGTGTTGTTGGTGTGGTCAGTGTGGTTAGTGTGGTTGGTTTGGTTGGTGTGATCGGTGCTGTTGTTTAACACTTAATCGCTATAACACTGAGTTTGATTGAATTTTTAATCAAGTGCTTATGGTTATTCGAGTTTTTACAACCTTCATTCATCCAACCATCGTTCTTTTGTCCATCTATCCATCCATTTTCATTCCATCCACTATATCTTCAATTCAATGGAAACCAAACAAATTCTTTTAAAACATTAATTAAGATTTCAATCTTTCAGGCATTCAAAAATCAATTTTTACGATGGGGTAATAGTAGTAATAGTTGAAGAAGTAGTAGTAAAAGCAGAAGTAGTAGTAGTAGTAGTAGTAGTAGTAGTAGTAGTAGTAGTAGTAGTAGTAGTAGTAGTAGTAGTAGTAGTAGTAGTACTAGTAGTAGTAGTAGTAGTAGTAGTAGTAGTAGTAGTAGTAGTAGTAGTAGTAGTAGTAATAATAGTAGTATTAGTAGTGGTAGTAGTAGTAGTAGTAGTAGCAGTAGTAGTAGTAGTAGTAGTAGTAGTAATAGTAGTAGTAGTAGTAGTAGTAGTAGTAGTAGTAGTAGTAGTAGTAGTAGTAGTAGTAGTAGTAGTAGTAGTAGTAGTAGTAGTAGTAGTAGTAGTAGTAGTAGTAGTAGTAGTAGTAGTAGTAGTAGTAGTAGTAGTAGTAGTAGTAGTAGTAGTAGTAGTAGTAGTAATAGTAGTAGTAGTAGTAGTAGTAGTAGTTGTAGTAGTAGTATTAGTAGTAGTAGTAATTGAAGTACTTACGGACACATCCAGGCAGATCACCAGACCACGTTCCCATGGAGGTGCATTCTCGCATCTTAGTGATTTTAATATTTGTTGCTGTTGAAGAATACTTATTCCATTTCCAAAAACTGCAAAGATAATTAATGGAAACATCTTCAACTTCAAAGAAACGGTTTTTTGCAGATTACCTCGCAGAAACATCTTGTTTCCAATAAAAAACCTATCTCCAACGACAACACCTTATTTCCGACGACAACACCTTATTTCCGACGACAACACTTATTTCCGACGACAACACCTTATTTCCGACGACAACATCTTATTTCCGACGACAACACCTTATTTCCGACGGCAACACCTTATTTCCGAAGACAACATCTTATTTCCGACGACAACACCTTATCTCCGAGAACAACATCTTATTTGCAACGACAACACCTTATCTCCGACGACAACACCTTATTTCCGACGAGGAGGTATCCTTGGAGGCAGGTGTAGGTGACGACGTTGGAGAAGAAGTAGTCTTGCTGCACCAGAGGCTCGCTGTTCGGAACGTTGCCTGGGAAGGCACAAGCCACCGCTGCGAGGAAGGAAAATATAAATAATTTTTGGAAAAGTGGAAAAGAAATAATAAACGATTATTTATCATAAACAAACCCAAAAATATAATTTAGGATTTGTTGAACTCACCAGAGCAGTTCATGTACGGGCCCAACCACCTTCCCTCGCCCCTGCACAGTGCCTTGGGGTTGCCCACCAGTCTGTAGCCCTCTCCACACTCGTACGTCAACTGACTGCCCAGGGGGTACTTGTGCTCCTGGCGTTGCATCGGTGAGGGGTCATTCAGAAGGCAGAAACATGTAAATATAAATAATGAGAATATAAATAATAAAAATTAATATTTTTTTCTGATCATTTTAATTAATATTGATTTCATGTAAACAATGATTTTCTCTTCTACCTCATCTTCTTCGTCAACAAAGTCGTAGTTGAGGATGTGGTAGTCGTTGATTTTGATGAACTTTTCAGCATGGTGGGGAGAAGAAGGGCTGCTGCGGGGGTGGGTGGGACGGTGTTGGAGAGTGGTCCCGTTGTGGGTCGCATGTTCAATTTCCAAGGGAGCACCACACATTCCTGCGTGAGTAAAACTCTGAAAATGGTGGCTTCAAAATATAAGATCCCTCAACTATCCCACCACAACCCTGTTTCCTTCAGCCACCTACTCTCCCGAAACATCCTTATCAATCAGCTCATCCAATCAAATTGCACTCTCATTCTGCACATTCTGCACCCTCCCACCTTCTATGAGGCACTTTGGAGTCGTCCCCGACCACTGACCATCGCCCCTGCACACCCTCTGGCCCGCTCCAATCAGCGTGAAGCCCATTTCGCAAAAGTAAGTCATGATTGATCCGAATTTGTTGTTCGGGTTCACTTCAAAGTATCCGTTCTGTACCGCTTCGTTCTCCACGCTGCAAACTGTCCCTGTGTTGTTGTTGTTGTGGTTAGAGTGTTGGTTTGGTGCTGTTGTGAGAGTGTGGTGTTGCTGTTGTTGTGGGAGTGTTGTTGTGAGACTATTGTGGTGTTGTTGTGGGAGTGTAGTAGTATTGTTTTTTTAAGAGTGTACTGGTGCTGTTAGAGTGTTGTGGCAGTGTGGTGGTGTTGTTGTTGTTGTGGCAGTGTAGTGGTGCTGTTATGGTGTTGTTGTGAAAGGGTTGTGTTGCTGTTGTGGATGGGATGTTGCAATGTGGGAATGAAATATTTTTGTGGTGTTTGTATAGAAATGGAATAGGTATAGAGATAAAAATAGAAGAGTATTCCGTCATAGCCCTCATCAACTTACCCAGCTTCACACACGTGAGTCCACAAGCGCCATCACAGAGACAGCGTCGTTTGCCACTCTTGCAGTCCCAGTCGTCGAAACAGCGTTTGTTGCAGCGTCTCTGCACACGCTTGCGCATTGTTGGACAACTAAAAGTGTTGTTGTGAAGGCTGTTGTTGTTGTTGTTGAGGTTGTTGAGATGGTTGTTGTTGTTGTTGTTGATGTGGTGGTTGTTGTTAAGGCTGTTGTAGTTGTTGTAGTTGCTGTTGTAGTGGTGTTGGGGATGGTTGTTGTGTGCTATTGGGCTTGAGATGTATTGGTTGTTGTAGCTCATGAAGCTGTTTTGGTTGCTGCTGTGGTCACCAAAACTGTTGCTGTTGTGATTGTTGTTGTAGTTGTTTTCAGAGTTATGTTCACTGTTGTAGTTGTTTTCGTAGTTTGAGGGTTTTCGTTCGTTCATTGGGAGAGTCTGGTGCTCTTTCTTGCTGTTGTCTAAGTCACTTCTGTAGTCGAGGTCGTTGACAGGATCTGGGTTGTTGTTGTTGTTGTTGTTGGCATCATAGTTTCCATAGTTTCCATAGTGACCGTTCAAATCGTTGTTGCTGTAGTCGTAGCTAGGGTTGTAGTTGTGGCTGCTTTGTAAGTAAGTGTCGTAAAAGTCATTTGGATTGTAGTAGTAGTTGTTGTTTTTGTTGTTGTAAGGCTCTTTGTTAAAGTCGTTTCGATGGCCACGAATGTTGTCTTTGTCGCTGTTCTTTTCGTCGCCATTCTCGCGTGTTTGCGAAGCCATGTGGTAAAAGTGGAGTTTGTGTGGCGCTCCACTAATGGCTCTTCTTTTGATGCTGTTGTTGATTTTGTTGTTTATGGTTTTTTGATTGATGTTATTGCTGTTGTTGTTGCTGTTATTATTGGTTTTGTTGCTGTTGTTGATAGTAGTAGTAGTTTTATTTAGTGTCTTATTATTTTCCCCAGCATTCTCTTTCCCATGTTTACCATTACTCTTCTCACTCGCAACGTTTTTCCTTTTGCTGTTTCCAATATTGTTTTCACGATGACGGCGTCTCTTTGAACTGGCCTGGGTTGTTTTATGGAGAGAGCTTGTTTCCCTTTCTTGTCCCTCTAGTGCCTTCTGCTTGTCTCCGTCGTTGTCTGCTTCAGTCTTGTCTTCTGAGTGGGTGCTGTTGCGCTTGTCAGTTGCCTTGTTCTTCTGACTGGGAGGTTTGCAAGGGAATGTTTCACTTGGGTGAGAATGTGGTGAAGAGGAAGGTTGGGATGTCTTCTTGATCTTTCTAATAAACTTCATCCTCTTCATCCTCATCCTCTTCATCATCATCTTCTTCATCTTCATCTTCATCTTCTGCTTGCATCTTTTGAGATGTTCCGGCTTCAGAGCCCTCCAGTTCCTGCGTCTCTTCCGAGAAGTTATCTTCAAACAACTCTTCACCAGCCGCCTGCTGATACGTTTCAAGTGGTGGACGCTGTGTGGATGCGGTCGGTGGAGGCGATGGTGAAGAGGGTGACGGGACACGTTTGCACTTTTTTTAATTTTGGCGAGATGACGAAAGCGTGACTGGAGAGTTCCCTGACCAGCATTCAGTTTGACTTGAGTGCTTTTGTATGCATCCTTTCTCACTTCATCACCACTAGTTTTGTCATCATCTCGTCCATCAAGCCTCAATCCATCTACGTCATCTCCGTCCTTGGATGCTTCAAGGAGGTCCGAAAAAGTCGCAGGTGACCTGGATTCTTGATGGAGGAGGGAGGGTTGAGGGAGGTGGTCGGAAGGTTGTGGTGAATGTTGGTGGTGGTGGAAAGAGTGGAATGGTTGAAAGCCCTTTGAGAAGGAGGAAGAGAAAGAGGAAGGTTGTGGAAAATGCAAATGGAAGGGGTGACAAAAAGAGAAAAAGTATTCGAAGAAACTGGAAAAAGTCGTTTAGAAGAGAGATAAAGACGACGGATTGCGAGGGCTCTACAGATATGACAGTCGTAAAGAAGCGAGGCCAGAATATTGAGCCTACTCGAGTATCGATCGGCCATCGATCCATCTCTTTGGAAGCAGACAAACAAGCAGGCATACAAGCAGCAGTCCATCCAGGCACACACCCACAAAGACAACAGCCAGAACCTTTGACTCTATCAAAACCTACTCTACTATTACCCTATATGCACAACTACTACGCTGGTTAACTAGTAATGTTTTTGACAAGCATATCTTCTAAATTTTAATTAATGTGTGTATGTTTGATAGGAATGAACTTGATTACATAAAACGTGAATGTGTATCGGTCAATACATTTATACGTGGATAAGGATGAGGATCAATGAATGGATGAGTGGAAGAGAGGAAGGATGGAGGATTGGAAGAGAAGAAGGATGGATGAGTGGAAGGGAGAAAGTAAGGATGGATGAGTGGAAAGGAGGAAGGATGGATGAGTGGAAGAAAGAAGGGAAAGATGGATGAGAGGAAAGGAGGAAGGACGCGTGAGTGAAGAGATTTGAAGCATACTCCATTGTGCTTAATTTTGTTTACTAAGCAAACTATATTTATAAAATGGGGAAAAAATCATGAAAGTGAAAAAATGAGATTCTAGAACTTTTGATAAATTTAGAAAATTCTGAGAAAAATAACTTCGAGAACATTTGAAATTCTTTTTCTAAAGTTTTTAATTTCGAGAATTAGATAGCTTCAAGCAGTTGAGGTGCTTCCCTAATCTCGTATCGTGTTCCACTTTCCAAGAATGCTTGCATCTCTCAGTGGTGGAGGCAGCATGCAAAAGAAGGAAGAACAAAAGAATAAAATAACAATAAAAGAGAAACCATCAAGAAGAAAGGAATGATTATCAGGAATATACAAAGGCTATTTAAAATCTTTATAGTTAGTAAAAGCGGTTAAGAACATTGAAGAAAAAGATTATCTTGCTGATAAATATAATGAAAGTGATGATGAACAAAGTGATAGGGCGATGAGGAAGAAGAAGATGATGATGATGATGATGATGGGGATAATGATAATGATGATGTTAACGATGATGATGATGTTGATGATGATGGTGATGATGATGATGATGATAATGATGATGATCTTACTGGTGTTGCTAGCAGAGAGGAAGAGGAAGAAAAGCAAGCAGACATGAGCGTTCATATTGGAAACTCCAACTCAACAACACTTCAGCAGCACAACGTTAGATGCACCAGTGGGGCGTCCATGCGAGTTGAGAGCAGGAATTCTACATTCACACTTTCAACGTGTCTTCCTCCATGCACCATGCTTGCTTTTCTAGCATGAACTCCACGTAGATTACTTCCACAGGGTAGAGTTTATGGGTGCTGTGGTGGAGAGTTTGGTCGATGCTGTAGAAAAAGGTTTTGCAAAATTATTTTCATCGAGCTCTTAAGGCGTTGTGTCGCCTTCTTATATATAGGCCTTGCTGGAGTGCGGGTGGAGAAGGGATGGTGGCCGTGGGGCAGCAAGAGGTTGAATCTGAAAAAGACATATTCATCAGTCAATTGAAGCATCATTACTACGTTGGCTTCTCCTTCGGAAAGTGATGGAGATGATTAGTGTTTGCAACGTCAAATTCTCCTCAAATACTGTTTATTTGCTGTCCTCTGAAAGAACACTTGGTCAATCATTTAGAACTGTGTGGGAAGAATCGATTGACAAATAATTCACTGAATGCATTAATATTGCCCAAACCTGACAATAACTTGATAACAACTTCAACAAACCACTGAAAACAACTTCAACAAAAAAAACAAATAAAAAAACAAAATAAAAAACAAATAAAAAACAAAGTAAAAAACAAAATAAATTCTAAGCTCAATTTCCTTGTTTTGTCGCAGAATTCTCTGTGAGATTGCATTTCGCTTCAGGCCTAGAGGCATACATCAAGCACCCTGTCAGTCCACTGCATCTTTCTGAGACGCTGCATGCAATTTTTAAACTTTTTTTTTATTTTTCTAATTTTTAGTTTGCTGCCTTGTTGTTTAGGACTTCTGATAGCATCTTCTCTTCATTTTCTGCCTCCATCTAGCTTGATCTATTCGTTTTAGATGCTACTGGTGCTGTTGATGATGATGCTGAGATGGTGTTGATAATGATTCTGAGATGGTGTTGATAATGATTCTGAGATGGCGTTGATAATGATTCTGAGATGGTGTTGATAATGATTTTGATGATACGGATGATGAGAATGAAGATAATGATAATGATGATAGAATTAAATAGAATTTCTTTTCTTAATGAAACTCGAAAACGATCAGTGAGAGCACTGCATAGGCAGTCATCTTTGAACGACTGAAACTAGTGATATGTTGGTGTTTGTGAGTTGTTGTTGTTGGTGTTGTTGTTGTTGTTGGTGTTGTTGTTGGTGTTGTTGTTGGTGTTGTTGTTGTTGTTTTTGTTGTTGGTGTGCATGCATTTAAAGGTTTGTGAACACATCAGTAAACAAGTGAAGGGATCGTTTCAAACGTCATCTTAAACGACTGAGAACAGTGATATGTTGGTGTTTGTGCTGGTGTTGGTGGTGAGCATTTGAAATTTGCAAATGCATCAAACTCACAACGTTACCAAAAAGACGCATAATGTGTTTTGGGTGCACACTCCGAATGATTGAAGCCTCAGCAGTTCCTGAAACTACGGTGACACAGCAAAGGCTGATGGAAGGCCAGCGTGGTGCATGGGTTGTTGGGAGGTTGTTGGGGGGTTGTTGGGGGGTTGTTGGGGGGTTGTTGGGGGGTTGTTGGAGAGTGCATGGGGAATCATCCAATCGCAGGCAGACGAGTGATTCATTGGTGAACATCATAATCATCGCCTCAAAGAGACCATTCTCAACTTTAAATAACAGCAAAAATTCAATCTTCAGTAAAAAATTGTTTCTTTACGTACTCTTCTTTCTCCTATTCTTCCTTCTCCTATTCTTCCTTCTTCTCTTCTTCCTTCTCCTCTTCTTCCTCTTTCTCTTCTTCTTTCTCTTCTTCTCTTTCATCCATCCATCCATCCTTTTCTTCTTTCTCCTCTTCCGCTCCATCCATCCTCCTGATCCCTCCTCAACTGATGGTGAGGAGGAAGGGAGAGCCTGTGACGTCATCCTGTCCCCACTTCACCGCCAGTTGGTGTTCTCCCTTCTCCTCTGGCAGGAAGCTGCATATGTAGATGCCTGTGATGGTGGTGATGATGGTGATGATGATGCAGATGCAGATGATGATGATGATGATGATGATGGTGATGATGATGATGGTGATGATAATGATGGCACACCAGGCTTCTGTTTCTTGCAGGAGAGTTCCTTGACAGGCAGTCCCTTGGGCGAAACGATGGCAACACTCAAGAGGGCATTACCTGCGAGGAGAGGGGGTGGTGGAGGGATGATGGTGGAGGGGTGGTGAAGGAAGGGTGGTGATGGAGAAATAGTGGTGGAGGGATGGTGAGGGAGAGGTGGTGGTGGAGGGATGGTGGTGGAGGGATGGTGATGGAGGGATAATGGTGGAGGGGTGGTGATGGAGAGATGGTGGTGGAGGGTTGGTGATGGATGGGATGCTGATAGTGGAGGGGGGGTAATGGAAGGTGGTCACCATTACTTTTCTTTCCATCCCACTCACCCACCCAAAACTTCTATCTACTTACCAACACATCTTGCCATCCACCTGCCCTTCCCAATCACCACTCCTGCCTCTCACCCTTTCCAATCACCACTCCTGCCTCTCACCCTTCCCAATCACCACTCTTGCCTCTCACCCTTCCCAATCACCACTCCTGCCTCTCACCCTTCCCAATCACCACTCCTGTCTCTCACCCTTCCCAATCACCACTCCTGTCTCTCACCCTTCCCAATCACCACTCCTGCCTCTCACCCTTCTCAATCACCACTCCTGCCTCTCACCCTTGCCAATCACCACTCCTGCCTCTCACCCTTCCCAATCACCACTCCTGTCTCTCACCCTTCCCAATCACCACTCCTGTCTCTCACCCTTCCCAATCACCACTCCTGCCTCTCACCCTTCCCAATCACCACTCCTGCCTCTCACCCTTCTCAATCACCACTCCTGCCTCTCACCCTTCCCAATCACCACTCCTGCCTCTCACCCTTCCCAATCACCACTCCTGCCTCTCACCCTTCCCAATCACCACTCCTGCCTCTCACCCTTCCCAATCACCACTCCTGTCTCTCACCCTTCCCAATCACCACTCCTGTCTCTCACCCTTCCCAATCACCACTCCTGCCTCTCACCCTTCTCAATCACCACTCCTGCCTCTCACCCTTCCCAATCACCACTCCTGCCTCTCACCCTTCCCAATCACCACTCCTGTCTCTCACCCTTCCCAATCACCACTCCTGCCTCTCACCCTTCCCAATCACCACTCCTGCCTCTCACCCTTCTCAATCACCACTTCTGCCTCTCACCCTTGCCAATCACCACTCCTGCCTCTCACCCTTCCCAATCACCACTCCTGCCTCTCACCCTTGCCAATCACCACTCCTGCCTCTCACCCTTCCCAATCACCACTCCTGCCTCTCACCCTTCTCAATCACCACTCCTGCCTCTCACCAGCCTCCTTGACATCGATCGTGAAATTAGCAGCCCTCCCAGCAAATGCCTTCTTCAACGCAGGGCCCTGCACCAGCACCTGCCCGATGGATGGTGGGGAGTGGATGCAGTAGGCAGGTCGTTGAAAATGAAAGATGCGAAATTGTAATACATAACATTAAAATACAATAAAATGTAACACAATAAAATAAATAATAAGAAGAAAATAAAGAGTGGTGCAAACCTTGGTAGCATCTCCTTTCATCACCTTCTTGCCTCCTCCATTCTTCTCCTGCGTCTCCAACACGATGCTTGAGGTCTCTTTGGCGTCACCTTGTGCTCCTTGAGAGAGGCAGGGTGGAAGAATGGGGATGGAGAGTGGAGATTGCATCTCAGTTCCACCCATCTCCATTCTTTTCTTCTACTCACTTCTTCTCTACCCCTTTCTCCTCCATTCACCTATCTTTCACTCACCATATAATCAAATAATGCGTATTTATAATGCGCCAAGGCACGCAACTGAGGCGCCACTCACACGACATAAGTCGTGAAACACCACATCTTTTACACTAGGTATATGATAGCTCACGGTTGGCTGAGCAGGGATTCGAACTGGCGACCTTTAAGTTGCAGGTCCAACGACCTTATTATCTAAGCCAACCCGCTCCCCTCCACTCACCTATTTTCTTTTGCATCCAGCCACCTCCCTCACTCACCTCCTCTTTCCTCCACTCACCTGTTTCCACTCACTTTTCCTCCACTCACCTCTCTCCACTCCCCTCATTCCATTCACCTCTATCTACTCACCTCCCTCCACTCACCTCTATCTACTCACCTCCCTCCACTCACCTCCCTCCATTCACCTCCCTCCACTCACCTCCATCTACTCACCTTCCTCCACTCACCTCCCTCCACTCACTTCACCTCCACTCACCTCTCTCCACTCACCTCCCTCCACTCACCTCCCTCCACTCACCTCCCTCCACTCACCTCACCTCCACTCACCTCTCTCCACTCACCTCCCTCCACTCACCTCCCTCCACTCACTTCCCTCCACTCATCTCCCTCCACTCACCTCCCTCCACTCACCTCATCTCCACTCACCTTTTTCCACTCATCTCCCTCCACTCACTTCCCTCCACTCACCTCTCTCCACTCACCTCCCTCCACTCACCTCCCTCCACTCACCTCCCTCCACTCACCTCCCCTCCACTCACCTCCTTCCACTCACCTCCATCTACTCACCTTTCTCCACTCACCTCCCTCCACTCACCTCACCTCCACTCACCTCTCTCCACTCACCTCACCTCCACTCACCTCCCTCCACTCACCTCACCTCCACTCACCTCCATCTACTCACCTCCTTCCACTCACCTCCCTCCACTCACCTCACCTCCACTCACCTCACCTCCACTCACCTCCCTCCACTCACCTCACCTCCACTCACCTCTCCTCTTTTGCACTCCAGCCACCTTCGCGATGAAGGGACAGCCAGGCACGAGGACATTGCAGAACTTGACGCTGACCGAGTAAATGCCAGGCAGCGCTGGTGTGTATGTCACTTCGTAGCCTGCGTGGTGGTGGTGTTGCACGTGTTGTTGTAGTGTATAGTGTGGGTGTTGCAGTGGGGTGTGGTGCAGTATTGTGGTGTGATGTAGTGTGACGTGGTAGGTATATGCAAATTTCTGGGTGTGGATTGGTGTTAGTAATAGGGTCGAAAATTATGAAAAATATTTTCTAATCGCTAGAGTTGTTTCATTCAACGACTTCCATCTTTTGAGTTTTCACCAGTTCCGTCCTTCATTCCATTATAACATTTCTCACCATTTAAAAAAAATTCTCATTCTCCTCTTCCTCCCTCCTCTTTTTTCACTTCATCTAACTTTTCCCACTTCCCATTCTCCCCCCTTCGAACCATCATCCAGGTCTCCCACAGAGATGGGCACCCTACACGGGCCTTCCACTTGGATGTGCAACGTTCCAGCACCCGCCTTCACCGTCCCTATCGTGAACTTGCTCAGACTGCCTGTGGTGGTGTGTTAGGTGATGGTGCTGTGGTAGATGATGGTGGTGTGTTAGGTGATGGTGCTGTGGTGAATGGTGGTGGTGAGTTAGGTGATGGTGCTGTGGTGGATGGTGGTGCTGTGTTAGGTGATGGTGCTGTGAAAATAATAAAATATGAAAAAGTTGTGAAAGTTTTGAAATAAAAATATTTTAAAATAAAGTTTGCGAAAGTGGAAAAAATCATGAGCAATAACGAAAAACGAAAATTTATTTGTAATCCATAGAGACTTTGAAATAGATTCAAATGACTTGATGTTTCCACATGGCATTTTGACTCCCAAAATATTGCACAAAATATTAAAAAGATATTTAACAAATTTTTTTTAAAAATTATTCCGTTAAAAACAAAGTCTAGAATCCAACCACGAACCAGCATTTCCTGCTTTAAGACCTGTTCCCTCCATCACGACCAGGGCAGGATCGGCTCCCAGCTTGCCCACCAGCATGGGCAGTGGCGACCCGGGCATGTGGCAGTTGTTGAACTTCACTGCAACGTAGTAGACTCCGTTCTCTTTTGGCACGAAGCGCACCATCCACACGTCCGTGTCGATGGACTCGAGCGTCACCTCCTCCTTCAGTCCCGATGGAGTGGTCAAGTAGCTCCTCAGCTCGCCTTGAGATCCGTTCGTGTTCACCGAGAAGGTCGCTGGCTTTTCGAGCTGGTCGTGGCGGTGATAGTAGTGATTTTGTGGTGGTGTTGATACGGTGGTTGTAATATAATGAAGGTAGTGGTGGTGCATCTACATTTAAACCAGCATTGTAACACATCCATTTATATCATACTTCCATCACACACACACACACACACACACACACACACACACACACACACACACACACACACACACACACACACACACACACACACACACACACACACACACACACACACACACACACACACACACACACACACACACACACACACACACACACACACACACACACACACACACACACACACACACACACACACACACACACACACACACACACACACACACACACACACACAACACTCGCCTCCAAGCCTCTGTCTCTAAGTCCTTGAATGGTGAGCTTTCTGGCAGCTGGACAGTCAACGTCTACCTGCACACTGATTGGAGACCTGGGAACGTGGATGCCGTCGAACTTGATGCCTATCTGGTATTCTCCTGTAGCGTGCGTCGGTGTTTCAATGTGGTTGTGCATGTTAGGAAGTATTGTTTGGTTGTCCGCATGATTTCTCAACTACCCCGTCTATATTTCCACACCCACCATCCTTCTCTGCACTTCTTCAATCCATTCTTCTTTCACCTATTTTTCCTGTACCTACCTTTACCCATCCTTCTCTTCTATTTCACCCTTCTACTCCATCCCCCTTTCCTTCCCACTCTACCCTTTCTCCACACCCACCTTCTTTATCGACTGTGTACGCCACATACACGAAGCCAGTGAGAGTGTCCTTCAGGACGATATTGCCTTTCGAGGGACCATCCACTGACACTGTCAACGAACCAGCACCAGCCTCCCTCGTGTATACGTTCATTTCGTCTGGGGTGGGTTGGTGGGCAGAAGTTGGTGGGCAGTGCTTGGTTGGCTAGAGAGTGGTGGTGGTGGTGAGTTAGTGCGTGAGTATTTAGTTGGTAAGTAGGTGCGTGGGAGGTTGTTGTGTGAGTGCATGTGTAAAGATGTGTAAAAAACTCATTTTAACTTTTTGAAAACAAAATTAATAGTGGTATAATAACTTCAACAACACTAACAACCTCACAACAACCTCACAACAACACTCACTTCTTCTGCCAACCACACCCATCTTGGCGCCAAAGCCTCCAAACTCGACCTTGTGAGGCCCGCCCACTATCGACCCTCCCACCGTGAAGGGCAGTGGACTCCCTGTTTAGGAAAGATGGGCTTTTTTTTGCAATGATTGGATTTTTTTTCTTCCAAATATTTAAACGCAAAATGGTTTTTCAGCCACTTAATAGAGACTCATTTTGCTATAGGTTTTACTCTAAATAACCTTCAAGCTCCATCAACTATCTTAAACCACATTTGACCACCCTTAACCACTTTCAACCACCAACCCTCAACCACGCACCCTCAACCACCAACCCTCAGCTACCCACTCTCAATCATCAACCCTCAACCACCCACTCTCAACCCCCACCCTCAACCACCCACCCTCAACCACCCACCTTCAACCACCCACCCTCAACCACCCACCTTCAACCACCCACCCTAAACCACCCACCCTCAATCATCTACCCTCAACCACCCACCCTCAACCCCCACCCTCAACCACCCACCCTCAACCACCCACCCTCAATCCCCATCAACCCCTCTCAACTTCCATCAACCACCTCCAACCACTTGCAATCACCCTCAAGCACCCACCATTGACATGCACCCCCTTCATCTTGAGACTGAAGATATGCAGTCCCTTCTCGTTGGGCGTGAGTTTAACAACAAAGCTCCCATCAGGCTGGTCCCTTATCTCACATAGTTCCGACTCTCCACTCGGGTCCGTCAACGTTGCCTCCAGGTCCAGGGTGCTACAGCCTGGATGATTGAGTGGCTGGAATTGGTGGTGGGATGGATGGATGGATGGTGGGATGGATGGTGGGATGGATGGTGGGATGGATGGTGGGATGGATGGTGGGATGGATGGTAGTGATGGCTTCGATGGAAAACGTGGATAGATGAACATGCTTTCCATCACTACTCAAACTTATCCAACCTCACCAACACCCTCAACATCGACTTTACATCAGCACCCTCCATCACTCTTGTTCACAACCACCATTCACTATCACCACCATCAATCACTACCATCCACCACTTGCATCACCACTACCATTCGTTACACCCATCCACCACCAACACCACCCATCCGCCACCACCCATCAACGACACACCAGGCAGGGAGATGTGCAAGTCGGTCCACTTGCCCAACTGCACCATTTCCACCTCCTGCACGTCTATACACGCAGCCTGCCTCACACTGCCCCTGCCTGTCCCGCCCACCGCCACCACGAAAGGACTGTCTGCACGTCAGAAAAAAGTGTGTCACTTACTGTCTCTGTAATCATTTTATAACTTACTTAGCACCTTAAATACGATTTCACCACCACCACATCACCAACTCTTCTACACCACACAACCTACCTTTCCACCACACCACCTACCCATCCTTCCACATCACCCATCCTTCCACACCCCTCCTCCACACTCTTCAGCCATCTTTGAACTACACCACCCACCACCTACTACACCACACCACCCACTCACCAGTCACATGTTCTCCTGCATACTTGACAGCAAGGATGTACGTGCCAGTCTCTGGCGGGTTGAAGTGCACCTTCAGGCATGCCTCCTGCACCCTCTTGTGACTCACCTCCACCCTGTACGGCCCCTCGAAAGACAGACTCAAGTCTCCGTAGCCTTGGGTGTTCGTCGACATCATTATCATCACCAGCATCATTATCATCATCATCATCATCATTATAATAGCACCCATAGTTACTACAAGCAGCACCACCACACAAACCGGCTTGAGAGACGTCGATGTCGATGTGGTTGTCCTTGTTCGCTTCAGCCTTCGAGACGTCCCCCAACACCCTCACCTGCCAGGCATTACTCTTCTGCACACACACACACACACACCCATAAACACACACACACACACACACACACACACACACACTCACACACACACACGCAGTCACAAACACATACACACTAGAGGTCGGACCGGGTACCCGATCTGACCGGGTACCCGCGGGTACCCGCGGGACTCCCGCGGGAACGGGAATGAAAATTAATTTCGGGACGGGAAAAGTCGGGAACCGGGAATAGGTTTTCGGGACGGGAACGGGAACGGGAATCAACATTCAAATCGGGAACGGGAAAAGACGGGAACGGGAAAAGACGGGAACGGGAAAAACGGGAATAACAGTTATTGGGATTGGATTCTTTAACAATGATTTTTCAGCAAACTATGGAAATCTTTATTTCATCGATACTCCGTACTTTAAATAAGTATTAAATGCAATGGAAAAGTATAACGAAGCCACCATTGCCAATATCAAAACCTCCAACACTACATTTGAAGTTGTTAGGATGAGTCCAAAGATTAGGGAGATTAGAACAAATGGGTGATGATGAAAACTTTTCAGATGAAATCAAAATGTTCAGTTATATTATATTAATTTTATAAATTAATACTTTGAATTTGAATGATTAATTTCCAAATGATTGCTCAGTTGATTATTTCGACAAAAGAAAAGATGCCATTGATCTTATTCATATGGCAGCATGTCTGTTGCATCCCCAGTATGAAAGAATAATAGGAAAAAAGTTTGGGATAGAAAAGAAATAAATACAAAGACTTTCATTAGAAAAAATTTAATTCTATTTTTTACAGCCAGACCAAGCTGCAGTGCCTTGGAGAAAAAAAACAAATGATGGTTATTTAGACCTATTATGTTTGTTTTTATAATGTAAAAATTATAATAAAATTATTATACTATCAAATTATACGAATGATTTATATTTGCAGTTGTATAGAATAAGAATGTTGTTAAAAAACATATTTCTAACATTATTGAAGAATTGGTAGTAGTAGTAGTAGTAGTATTTATAGTGCCTTTGTCTCGACACTTCAAATCTTTTTCTTCATCTCCCCCTTTCTCTCCTCTCCCTCTGTCTCCAGATTGCTCCCACACTTCTCAGCACCACTTCTTCCATCCTCCGATCCTCTTCCTGGTAACCAAGGACCCCTTCCATCGGGTCCTGTTTTCCACGCTTCCTTCTCTAAACCGTCAGCCATTCTTCTCTCCACTCTTCATACAACCCACACTCCAGCAAAACGTGCCTCTCATTCTCTTCCTTCCCACAAACACACTTCCTATCCTCCTTCTCATACTTCCAGCGCACAATTTCATTATTCCTTAGTAATAATGAACAAAGAAAAAATTCAGAAGAGGATGAATTGAACAAGTATTCACAATTATGTCCCAAAAAAAATTGAAAATTATAAAGATGCTTTATTTTATTGGAGTAAAATGAGCAATTTTAAAATAGTACAAGAAGTAGCCAAAATTTTGTTTAGTGTATTTGCATGTTATATTCGCTGTGAACAGAATTTTTCAATATGTGGTCGTTTAACTTCAGACCCAAAATCATCTCATTTTAAAGCTGAAACTCTTAACGGTTTAACCCGTGTGAAAAGCAATAAAGACTTGATTGAATAACTCAAAAACAATAACTAACTTCAATAAATATTGAACTTTAAATCGTGTTTTTTTATTTCATTAAAAGAAATATTCTCTGACTTTCAAATAATAAATTTTAATAAATTTTAGAACTAGCAAGTTTGGGACCAGTAAAAACGGCAGCGAAAATGAATAAAAAAACAAAAAGCTTTCGGGAACGGGTCGGGACGGGAAAAAAATTTCGGGAACGGGACGGGACGGGAATCAAAATTCTGATGTCCCATCGGGAACGGGACGGGACAGGAAAACAAATTTCGGGAACGGGACGGGACCGGGAATGAAAAATCGTCCATGTCCGACCTCACACACATACACACACACACATACACACACAAACACACACACACACACACACCTTGGCATGGTCACAGAGCTGCTCCTCAGACACCTTGACTTCGAAGGGCGAGTTGGGGAACTTGTGGCCGTTCCTGATGACGTCGACCACGTACTGGCCAGCCATGCGAGGTTGGAAGTTCGTGATCGCTGGTGAGGGTGGTGGTGGTGATGGGTGGTGGTGGTGGATGGTGGGTGGTGGTGGGTGGTGGTGGGTGGTGGTGGTGGGGGGTGGTGTTGGTGGTGGAGGGTGGTGGTGGGGGGGGGGGGGTGTTTCATAGTAGTGGATGGTGTTGAATGTTTTACGGTGGTTTAATGGCTTTGTTGTAAGGTAGTAAAAGGTGACTGGTGGTGGATGATAGATGGTGAGTTGAAATGAGCAAAGAGGGTTCACAGGCGTTTTGTAGCAATTGACACACTGGATGCAGCATACAAAGTTGAACAGAAGCGAATGATCGCTGCGGTCTCACTGAGTTTTCCAGTGGGCGAGATTTTGAGGTGTGCCTGGACCATGGCGCCTTGTGGAGGCTTGATGTAGGCGATGATGCCTGTCAGGTCTGTTATGTCGGCATCCATCACCAAGTCACCCACCCCCTCGACCAGGTAGGTGACCTTCTTGGTGCCTTGCCCTTGGTGGGTGGGTGAGGGTTGGAGTGGAGTGGTGGATTGGTGGAAGGGTAGATAGGTGGGTGAAGAGTGAAGTTGTTAAAAGTGTGGCAATAGTAGTTTGAATAAAGTAGAAGTGGAGTAGAAGCAGTAAGAATGGGTAAAGAGTGATTTGGAATGGGTAGGGAGTGATTTAGAATGGGAAGGGAGTGATTTGGAATGGGAAAGAAGTGATTTGGAATGGAAAGGAAGTGATTTGGAATGGGAAAGAAGTGATTTGGAATGGGAAGGAAGTGATTTGGAATGGGAAGGAAGTGATTTGGAATGGGAAGGAAGTGATTTGGAATGGGAAAGAAGTGATTTGGAATGGGAAGGAAGTGATTTGGAATGGGAAAGAAGTGATTTGGAATGGGAAGGGAGTGATTTGGAATGGGAAGGGAGTGATTTGGAATGGGAAAGAAGTGATTTGGAATGGGAAGGAAGTGATTTGAAATGGGAAGGGAGTGATTTGGAATGGGAAGGAAGTGATTTGGAATGGCAAGGGAGCTGGGTAACTGAAACTTGCTTCCTTCTTCATCTCAACGCACCTGAGATCTTGGCAGTGAAGGGAGATCCAGGCACGTGGTCGTCGCCCACTTTGACATCCACCACGTACTCTCCTGGAGTCAAAGGGGTGTACTCAACTGTCGTGAGGTGGTGGTGGTGGTGGTGGTAGTGATGGTGGTGGTAGTGGTGGTAGTGGTGGTGGTGGTGGCGGTAGTGGTGGTGGTGGTGGTGGTGGTGGTGGTGGTGGTAGTGATGGTGGTGGTAGTGGTGGTAGTGGTAGTGGTGGGGGTGGTGGTCGTTTAGGTGGGGGTGGTGGTCGTTTAGGTGGTGGTGGTTTAGGTGGTGGTGGTGGTGGTGGAAGTGGTGTGGGTGGTGGTAGTGGTGGTGGTTTAGGTAGTGGTGGTGGTGGTGGTCGTCGTCGTCGTTTAGGTAGTGGTGGTGGTGGTCGTCGTTTAGGTAGTGGTGGTGGTAGTGGTGGCGGTAGTGGTGGTGGTGGTTGTGTGATGGTGGTTTAGGTGGTGGTGGTGGTGTTGGTGGTGGTGGTGGTGTTGGTGGTGGTGGTGCTGATAGTGCTGATGGTGCTGGTGCTGGTGGTGCTGGTGCTGGTGCTGGTGGTGCTGGTGGTGCTAGTGGTGAGGTTGGGCTCTATTAGTTTTAGACTTTTTCTCTAATTTATTTATTCAACTGAAGTTCTTTGCTCAAAAAACCCATAAACACTTTTCAATCCATCTAACCATCCATCAACCAACTCATCCTACATATCCATCCACTTATCCACTCACCTATCCATCCGTCTATCTACCAATCTATCCATCCGTCTATCCACTCACCTATTTAGCACACATCCCAGCTATCGATTCACTCACTTATCAGCCCACTAAACAGCGCCTTCATCTATCTCTTCTTACACCCACTTTTCTACATACCTACTTACCCGCCACTAACCCACTTGTTCACCCACCCACCTATTCACTGACCCACGCACCCACTCTCTCACCTTCACACCCACTCACGCACCCATCCACCTATCGACCCACCCATTTATCCACTAATCCATCCATCTACTCCCTAACCACCCACCCACCTATCCACCCACCCACCTATCCACCGAATTACCCTCCAACCACTCACCCAACCACCCACCCACCCAACCACCCACCTATCCACCCCAACCACCCACCCACCTATCCACCCATTCTTCTCTTCCTTTATGGTTGCTTCAGCCTTCTCCGGACCATCCACCTTCACCACCAGTTCCTTCTCTGCATCGTATTGTATTGTTTTGTATTGTATTGTATTGTATTGTATTGTATTGTATGTATTGTATTGTATTGTATTTTATTGTATTGTATTGTATTGTATTGTATTGTATTGTATTGTATTGTATTGTATTGTATTGTATTGTATTGTATTGTATTGTATTGTATTGTATTGTATTGTATTGTGTTGTATTGTATTGTATTGTATTGTATTGTATTGAATTGTATTGTATTGTATTGTATTTTATTTTATTTTATTTTATTTTATTGTATTGTATTGTATTGTATTGTATTGTATTCTATTGTATTGTATTGTTTTGTATTGTATTGTATTGTATTGTATTGTATTGTATTGTATTGTATTGTATTGTATTGTATTGTATTGTATTGTATTGTATTGTATTGTATTGTATTGTATTGTATTGTATTGTATTGTATTGTATTGTATTGTATTGTATTGTATTGTATTGTATTGTATTGTATTGTATTGTATTGTATTGTATTGTATTGTATTGTATTGTATTGTATTGTATTGTATTGTATTGTATTGTATTGTATTGTATTGTATTGTATTGTATTGTATTGTATTGTATTGTATTGTATTGTATTGTATTGTATTGTATTGTATTGTATTGTATTGTATTGTATTGTATTGTATTGTATTGTATTGTAGTGTATTGTATTGTATCGTATTTTATTTTATTGTATTGTATTATATCGTATTGTAACTACAACAACAACACCCACCCAGCAGTTTGGGCTTGGTGACATGGAAGCGAGTTCTCCTGCCACTGAATCCCTGGTACAGACCTGCTCCGTATGACGTCATCGTGAAGTCTCCAACCTTGCCCACGTTCATGCGGAGTTGTGATCCTGGTGTGTTGAAGTGTGTTGAAGTGTGGTGGAGATGTTGAAGTGTGGTGGTGTTGTTGAAGTGTGGTCGAGATGTTGAAGTGTGTTGAAGTGTGTTGAAGTGTGGTGGAGATGTTGAAGTGTGGTGGAGATGTTGAAGTGTGGTGGAGATGTTGAAGTGTGGCGGAGATGTTGAAGTGTGGTGGAGATGTTGAAGTGTGGTGGAGATGTTGAAGTGTGGTGGAGATGTTGAAGTGTGTTGAAGTGTGGTGGAGATGTTGAAGTGTGGCGGAGATGTTGAAGTGTGGTGGAGATGTTGAAGTGTGGTGGAGATGTTGAAGTGTGGTGGAGATGTTGAAGTGTGGTGGAGATGTTGAAGTGTGGTGGAGATGTTGAAGTGTGGTGGAGATGTTGAAGTGTGGTGGAGATGTTGAAGTGTGGTGGAGATGTTGAAGTGTGGTGGAGATGTTGAAGTGTGGTGGAGATGTTGAAGTGTGGTGGAGATGTTGAAGTGTGGCGGAGATGTTGAAGTGTGGTGGAGATGTTGAAGTGTGGTGGAGATGTTGAAGTGTGGTGGAGATGTTGAAGTGTGGTGGAGATGTTGAAGTGTGGTGGAGATGTTGAAGTGTGGTGGAGATGTTGAAGTGTGGTGGAGATGTTGAAGTGTGGTGGAGATGTTGAAGTGTGGTGGAGATGTTGAAGTGTGGTGGAGATGTTGAAGTGTGGTGGAGATGTTGCAGTGTGGTGGAGATGTTGAAGTGTGGTGGAGATGTTGAAGTGTGGTGGAGATGTTGAAGTGTGGTGGAGATGTTGAAGTGTGGTGGAGATGTTGAAGTGTGGTGGAGATGTTGAAGTGTGGTGGAGATGTTGAAGTGTGGTGGAGATGTTAAAGTGTGGTGGAGATGTTGAAGTGTGGTGGAGATGTTGAAGTGTGGTGGAGATGTTGAAGTGTGGTGGAGATGTTGAAGTGTGGTGGAGATGTTGAAGTGTGGTGGAGATGTTGAAGTGTGGTGGAGATGTTGAAGTGTGGTGGAGATGTTGAAGTGTGGTGGAGATGTTGAAGTTTGGTGAGGGTGAGAGAGATGTTGAAGTGTGGTGAGATGTTGAAGTGTGGTGAGATGTTGAAGTGTGGTGGAGATGTTGAAGTGTGGTGAGATGTTGAAGTGTGGTGGAGATGTTGAAGTGTGGTGGAGATGTTGAAGTGTGGTGAGATGTTGAAGTGTGGTGGAGATGTTGAAGTGTGGTGGAGATGTTGAAGTGTGGTGGAGATGTTGAAGTGTGGTGGAGATGTTGAAGTGTGGTGGAGATGTTGAAGTGTGGTGGAGATGTTGAAGTGTGGTGGAGATGTTGAAGTGTGGTGGAGATGTTGAAGTGTGGTGGAGATGTTGAAGTGTGGTGAGGGTGAGAGAGATGTTGAAGTGTGGTGAGATGTTGAAGTGTGGTGGAGATGTTGAAGTGTGGTGAGATGTTGAAGTGTGGTGGAGATGTTGAAGTGTGGTGGAGATGTTAAAGTGTGGTGGAGATGTTGAAGTGTGTTGAAGTGTGGTGGTGTTGTTGAAGTGTGGTGGAGATGTTGAAGTGTGGTGGAGATGTTGAAGTGTGGTGGAGATGTTGAAGTGTGGTGGAGATGTTGAAGTTTGGTGAGGGTGAGAGAGATGTTGAAGTGTGGTGAGATGTTGAAGTATGGTGGAGATGTTGAAGTGTGGTGGAGATGTTGAAGTGTGGTGGAGATGTTGAAGTGTGGTGGAGATGTTGAAGTGTGGTGGAGATGTTGAAGTGTGGTGGAGATGTTGAAGTGTGGTGAGATGTTGAAGTGTGGTGGAGATGTTGAAGTGTGGTGGAGATGTAAAGTGTGGTGGAGATGTTGAAGTGTGTTGAAGTGTGGTGGTGTTGTTGAAGTGTGGTGGAGATGTTGAAGTGTGGTGGAGATGTTGAAGTGTGCTGGAGATGTTGAAGTGTGGTGAGATGTTGAAGTGTGGTGGAGATGTTGAAGTGTGGTGGAGATGTAAAGTGTGGTGGAGATGTTGAAGTGTGCTGAAGTGTGGTGGTGTTGTTGAAGTGTGGTGGAGATGTTGAAGTGTGGTGGAGATGTTGAAGTGTGGTGGAGATGTTGAAGTGTGGTGGAGATGTTGAAGTGTGGTGGAGATGTTGAAGTGTGGTGGAGATGTTGAAGTGTGGTGGAGATGTTAAAGTGTGGTGGAGATGTTGAAGTGTGGTGGAGATGTTGAAGTGTGGTGGAGATGTTGAAGTGTGGTGGAGATGTTGAAGTGTGGTGGAGATGTTGAAGTGTGGTGGAGATGTTGAAGTGTGGTGGAGATGTTGAAGTGTGGTGGAGATGTTGAAGTGTGGTGGAGATGTTGAAGTTTGGTGAGGGTGAGAGAGATGTTGAAGTGTGGTGAGATGTTGAAGTGTGGTGAGATGTTGAAGTGTGGTGGAGATGTTGAAGTGTGGTGAGATGTTGAAGTGTGGTGGAGATGTTGAAGTGTGGTGGAGATGTTGAAGTGTGGTGAGATGTTGAAGTGTGGTGGAGATGTTGAAGTGTGGTGGAGATGTTGAAGTGTGGTGGAGATGTTGAAGTGTGGTGGAGATGTTGAAGTGTGGTGGAGATGTTGAAGTGTGGTGGAGATGTTGAAGTGTGGTGGAGATGTTGAAGTGTGGTGGAGATGTTGAAGTGTGGTGAGGGTGAGAGAGATGTTGAAGTGTGGTGAGATGTTGGAGTGTGGTGGAGATGTTGAAGTGTGGTGAGATGTTGAAGTGTGGTGGAGATGTTGAAGTGTGGTGGAGATGTTAAAGTGTGGTGGAGATGTTGAAGTGTGTTGAAGTGTGGTGGTGTTGTTGAAGTGTGGTGGAGATGTTGAAGTGTGGTGGAGATGTTGAAGTGTGGTGGAGATGTTGAAGTGTGGTGGAGATGTTGAAGTTTGGTGAGGGTGAGAGAGATGTTGAAGTGTGGTGAGATGTTGAAGTATGGTGGAGATGTTGAAGTGTGGTGGAGATGTTGAAGTGTGGTGGAGATGTTGAAGTGTGGTGGAGATGTTGAAGTGTGGTGGAGATGTTGAAGTGTGGTGGAGATGTTGAAGTGTGGTGAGATGTTGAAGTGTGGTGGAGATGTTGAAGTGTGGTGGAGATGTAAAGTGTGGTGGAGATGTTGAAGTGTGTTGAAGTGTGGTGGTGTTGTTGAAGTGTGGTGGAGATGTTGAAGTGTGGTGGAGATGTTGAAGTGTGCTGGAGATGTTGAAGTGTGGTGAGATGTTGAAGTGTGGTGGAGATGTTGAAGTGTGGTGGAGATGTAAAGTGTGGTGGAGATGTTGAAGTGTGCTGAAGTGTGGTGGTGTTGTTGAAGTGTGGTGGAGATGTTGAAGTGTGGTGGAGATGTTGAAGTGTGGTGGAGATGTTGAAGTGTGGTGGAGATGTTGAAGTGTGGTGGAGATGTTGAAGTGTGGTGGAGATGTTGAAGTTTGGTGAGGGTGAGAGAGATGTTGAAGTGTGGTGAGGGTGAGAGAGATGTTGAAGTGTGGTGAGATGTTGAAGTGTGGTGGAGATGTTGAAGTGTGGTGAGATGTTGAAGTGTGGTGGAGATGTTGAAGTGTGGTGGAGATGTTGAAGTTTGGTGAGGGTGAGAGAGATGTTGAAGTGTGGTGAGGGTGAGAGAGATGTTGAAGTGTGGTGAGATGTTGAAGTGTGGTGGAGATGTTGAAGTGTGGTGGAGATGTTGAAGTGTGGTGGAGATGTTGAAGTGTGGTGGAGATGTTGAAGTGTGGTGGAGATGTTGAAGTGTGGTGGAGATGTTGAAGTGTGGTGGAGATGTTGAAGTGTGGTGGAGATGTTGAAGTTTGGTGAGGGTGAGAGAGATGTTGAAGTGTGGTGAGATGTTGAAGTGTGGTGAGATGTTGAAGTGTGGTGGAGATGTTGAAGTGTGGTGAGATGTTGAAGTGTGGTGGAGATGTTGAAGTGTGGTGGAGATGTTGAAGTGTGGTGAGATGTTGAAGTGTGGTGGAGATGTTGAAGTGTGGTGGAGATGTTGAAGTGTGGTGGAGATGTTGAAGTGTGGTGGAGATGTTGAAGTGTGGTGGAGATGTTGAAGTGTGGTGGAGATGTTGAAGTGTGGTGGAGATGTTGAAGTGTGGTGGAGATGTTGAAGTGTGGTGAGGGTGAGAGAGATGTTGAAGTGTGGTGAGATGTTGGAGTGTGGTGGAGATGTTGAAGTGTGGTGAGATGTTGAAGTGTGGTGGAGATGTTGAAGTGTGGTGGAGATGTTAAAGTGTGGTGGAGATGTTGAAGTGTGTTGAAGTGTGGTGGTGTTGTTGAAGTGTGGTGGAGATGTTGAAGTGTGGTGGAGATGTTGAAGTGTGGTGGAGATGTTGAAGTGTGGTGGAGATGTTGAAGTTTGGTGAGGGTGAGAGAGATGTTGAAGTGTGGTGAGATGTTGAAGTATGGTGGAGATGTTGAAGTGTGGTGGAGATGTTGAAGTGTGGTGGAGATGTTGAAGTGTGGTGGAGATGTTGAAGTGTGGTGGAGATGTTGAAGTGTGGTGGAGATGTTGAAGTGTGGTGAGATGTTGAAGTGTGGTGGAGATGTTGAAGTGTGGTGGAGATGTAAAGTGTGGTGGAGATGTTGAAGTGTGTTGAAGTGTGGTGGTGTTGTTGAAGTGTGGTGGAGATGTTGAAGTGTGGTGGAGATGTTGAAGTGTGCTGGAGATGTTGAAGTGTGGTGAGATGTTGAAGTGTGGTGGAGATGTTGAAGTGTGGTGGAGATGTAAAGTGTGGTGGAGATGTTGAAGTGTGCTGAAGTGTGGTGGTGTTGTTGAAGTGTGGTGGAGATGTTGAAGTGTGGTGGAGATGTTGAAGTGTGGTGGAGATGTTGAAGTGTGGTGGAGATGTTGAAGTGTGGTGGAGATGTTGAAGTGTGGTGGAGATGTTGAAGTTTGGTGAGGGTGAGAGAGATGTTGAAGTGTGGTGAGGGTGAGAGAGATGTTGAAGTGTGGTGAGATGTTGAAGTGTGGTGGAGATGTTGAAGTGTGGTGAGATGTTGAAGTGTGGTGGAGATGTTGAAGTGTGGTGGAGATGTTGAAGTTTGGTGAGGGTGAGAGAGATGTTGAAGTGTGGTGAGGGTGAGAGAGATGTTGAAGTGTGGTGAGATGTTGAAGTGTGGTGGAGATGTTGAAGTGTGGTGAGATGTTGAAGTGTGGTGGAGATGTTGAAGTGTGGTGGAGATGTTGAAGTGTGGTGAGATGTTGAAGTGTGGTGGAGATGTTGAAGTGTGGCGGAGATGTTGAAGTGTGGTGGAGATGTTGAAGTGTGGTGGAGATGTTGAAGTGTGGTGGAGATGTTGGAGTGTGGTGGAGATGTTGAAGTGTGGTGGAGATGTTGAAGTGTGGTGGAGATGTTGAAGTTTGGTGAGGGTGAGAGAGATGTTGAAGTGTGTTGAAGTGTGGTGGAGATGTTGAAGTGTGGTGAGATGTTGAAGTGTGGTGGAGATGTTGAAGTGTGGTGGAGATGTTGAAGTGTGGTGGAGATGTTGAAGTGTGGTGGAGATGTTGAAGTGTGGTGGAGATGTTGAAGTGTGGTGGAGATGTTGAAGTGTGGTGGAGATGTTGAAGTGTGGTGGAGATGTTGAAGTGTGGTGGAGATGTTGAAGTGTGGTGGAGATGTTGAAGTGTGGTGGAGATGTTGAAGTTTGGTGAGGGTGAGAGAGATGTTGAAGTGTGGTGAGGGTGAGAGAGATGTTGAAGTGTGGTGAGATGTTGAAGTGTGGTGGAGATGTTGAAGTGTGGTGAGATGTTGAAGTGTGGTGGAGATGTTGAAGTGTGGTGGAGATGTTGAAGTGTGGTGGAGATGTTGAAGTGTGGTGGAGATGTTGAAGTTTGGTGAGGGTGAGAGAGATGTTGAAGTGTGGTGAGGGTGAGAGAGATGTTGAAGTGTGGTGAGGGTGGGAGAGATTATAGTTTTGTATTATGAGCATCTTTGAAACATTTGAAATTTTGCAAACTCGAAGAGACAGAAGATGAATCACTCAGCACGCCCTCTCTCCTGAATCCTTATCATTCTCTCGAGAATTCCTTCAGACAGACTTATCACAAGATGCTTCATTTCGCCACTCCCATTCCACAATTGATACATATGTGCTACATGGGATTCCATTCTTCTAAGTTATCATTATCATCACTGTCGTCATCATTATCATCATTTTCTTCATCAACCTTTTCATCATCATCATCTTCTTCTTCCTCATCCTCTTCAGCTTCCTCACCACCACCATCGATAATCCATCTCCTACTACTAATGACAGGACCGCACTACACCTCAATTACTGCAGCATACACAGGCATGTGAGCAAACAGCGTCGGTAAATCAGCAGGAGGAGATGACAAGCCAGCAGTCGTAAAGTATCTTTGCGAAGAGTGCAGTGATGCCATGATTTACTGCGCCGACGATGCGGAAGCAAGAAGTATTTACCGATGATAATGATTATTATTACTATATTATTATTGGTATTATTATTATCAATTATTATTATTAATTATTATTATTAATTATTATTAT
>OX030964.1:1767574-1797574 GCA_943735955.1 Piscicola geometra
GAAGTTTGTTGAAGGAAAAGGTTTGTGTGACGCATCAACAGCCACCAGATGGAACCTCTTTTCGCTTTCCTATTTTAAAGTTTCGGCAAAAAGTTGTCATCTTGGCAATCTTCTTCATTCTGCCATCCTAAGAGTTAATTATTCATATTCTCCTTGTTACATCCACTTAATTATTCATATTCTCCCGGTTACATCCACTTAATTATTTATATTCTCCCTGTTACATCCACTTAATTATTCATATTCTCCCTGTTACATCCACTTAATTATTCATCATTCCATTGTTTCTCTCGCTTCAGACATTCCACGCAGAATCGAAGATTGAGAAGTGTTGTTGGAAGTTAAAGCAAATTATCATGACAGTTTTACTGTTTACATTTATATTTTTTAACTTGAAACTTTTTCGCTTTTATTTGAAACCGCAGAGGAAAAAATAACAAGGTTGGCTGAAAAACCTAACTCTAACTCAATCCAACCCAACTCTAACTCTAACCCTTACAATGAAACTCAACAAAAATATACATGAATAACATGGGCGGCGATTCTGGGGTTCGGATTCCCCCACTCAGTGTGGATCCCCCCTCCTCAGTGTGAACCCCCCCCCCCACTCAGTGTGGCCCCCCCCCCCCCGCTCTCAGTGTGAACCCCCCCCCACTCAGTGTGAACCCCCCCCCACTCAGTGTGAACCCTCCCCCCTGCTCTCAGTGTGAACCCCCCCCCCACTCAGTGTGAACCCCCCCCCCCCCCCACTCAGTGTGAACTCCCCCCCACTCAGTATGAACCTCCTCCCCCACTCAGTGTTAACCCCCCCCCCCCCCACTCAGTGTTAACTCCCCCCCCCCCCACTCAGTGTGGACCCCCTCCCCCCCCACTCAGTGTGAACCCCCAACCCCCCCACTCAGTGTGAACCCCCCCCCCACTCAGTGTGAACCCCCCCCCCCCACTCAGTGTGAACCCCCCCCCCACTCAGTGTGAACCCCCCCCCCTCCCACTCAGTGTGGACCCCTCCCACTCAGTGTGAACCCCCCCCCCCCACTCAGTGTGGACCCCCCCTCCCCCACTCAGTGTGGACCTCCCCTCCCCCATTCAGTGTTAACCCCCCCCACTCAGTGTGGACCCCCCCTCCCCCATTCAGTGTTAACCCCCCCCCACTCAGTGTGTACCTCCTCACACTCAGTGTGGTCCCCCCCCCACTCAGTGTGAACCTCCCCCACTCAGTGTGGACCCCCCCTCCTCAGTGTGAACCCCCCCTCCCGCTCTCAGTGTGAACCCCATCCCACTCAGTGTGAACCCATCCCCACTCAGTGTGAACCCCCCCCCCACTCAGTATGAACCTCCTCCCCCACTCAGTGTTAACCCCCCCCCCCCCCCACTCAGTGTTAACCACCCCCCCCCCCACTCAGTGTGAACCCCCCCCCCCACTCAGTGTGAACCCCCCCCCACTCAGTGTGGACCCCCTCCCCCCCCCCACTCAGTGTGAACCCCCCCCCCCCCCACTCAGTGTGAACCCCCCCCCACTCAGTGTGAACCCCCCCCCCCACTCAGTTTGAACCCCCCCCCCCCACTCAGTGTGGACCCCGCCTCCCCCACTCAGTGTGGACCCCCCCTCCCCCATTCAGTGTTAACCCCTCCCACTCAGTGTGGACCCCCCCCCTCCCCCACTCAGTGTGGACCCCCCCTCCCCCATTCAGTGTTAACCCCCCCCCCCACTCAGTGTGGACCCCCCCTCTCCCATTCAGTGTTAACCCCCCCCCCCCACTCAGTGTGGACCCCCCCCTCCCCCATTCAGTGTTAACCCCCCCCCCCCCCCACTCAGTGGGAACCCCCCCCCCCCCACTCAGTGTGAACCCCCCCCCCCACTCAGTGTGAACCCCCCTCCCCCACTCAGTGTGAACCTCCCCCACTCAGTGTGAACCCCCCCCCCCCCTCAGTGTGAACCCCCCTCCCCCACTCAGTGTGAACCCCCCCCACTCAGTGTAAACCCCCCCCACTCAGTGTGAACCCCCCCCACTCAGTGTGGACCCCCCCCCCACTCAGTGTGAACCCCCCCCCCCCCACTCAGTGTGAACCCCCCCCCCCACTCAGTGTGAACCTCCTCCCCCACTCAGTGTTAACCCCGCCCCCCCACTCAGTGTTAACCCCCCCCCCACTCAGTGTGGACCCCCTCCCTCCCCCACTCAGTGTGAACCCCCCCCCCACTCAGTGTGAACCCCCCCCCCCCCACTCAGTGTGAACCCCACCCCCACTCAGTGTGAACCTCCTCCCCCACTCAGTGTTAACCCCGCCCCCCCCACTCAGTGTTAACCCCCCCCACTCAGTGTAAACCCCCCCCCCACTCAGTGTGAACCCCCCCCACTCAGTGTGGACCCCCCCCCACTCAGTGTGAACCCCCCCCCCCCCCCCCACTCAGTGTGAACCCCCCCCCCCCCACTCAGTGTGAACCTCCTCCCCCACTCAGTGTTAACCCCGCCCCCCCACTCAGTGTTAACCCCCCCCCCCCACTCAGTGTGGACCCCCTCCCCCCCCCCACTCAGTGTGAACCCCCCCCCCCACTCAGTGTGAACCCCACCCCCACTCAGTGTGAACCTCCTCCCCCCCACTCAGTGTTAACCCCCCCCCCCCACTCAGTGTTAACCCCCCCCCCCCCCACTCAGTGTGAACCTCCTCTCCCACTCAGTGTTAACCCCGCCCCCCCACTCAGTGTTAACCCCCCCCCCCCCCCACTCAGTGTGGACCCCTCTCCCCCCCCCCCCACTCAGTGTGAACCCCCCCCCAACTCAGTGTGAACCCCCCCCCCCCCCACTCAGTGTGAACCCCACCCCCACTCAGTGTGAACCTCCTCCCCCCCACTCAGTGTTAACCCCCCCCCCCCCCACTCAGTGTTAACCCCCCCCCCTTACTCAGTGTGGACCCCCTCCCCCCCCTCCACTCAGTGTGAACCCCCCCCCCCCCACTCAGTGTGAACCCCCCCCCCCACTCAGTGTGAACCCCACCCCCACTCAGTGTGAACCTCCTCCCCCACTCAGTGTTAACCCCGCCCCCCCCCACTCAGTGTTAACCCCCCCCACTCAGTGTAAACCCCCCCCCACTCAGTGTGAACCCCCCCCACTCAGTGTGGACCCCCACCACTCAGTGTGAACCCCCCCCCCCCACTCAGTGTGAACCCCCCCCCACTCAGTGTGAACCTCCTCCCCCACTCAGTGTTAACCCCGCCCCCCCACTCAGTGTAAACCCCCCCCCCCACTCAGTGTGGACCCCCTCCCCCCCCCCCCCCACTCAGTGTGAACCCCCCCCCCCACTCAGTGTGAACCCCACCCCCACTCAGTGTGAACCTCCTCCCCCCCACTCAGTGTTAACCCCCCCCCCCCACTCAGTGTTAACCCCCCCCCCCACTCAGTGTGAACCTCCTCTCCCACTCAGTGTTAACCCCGCCCCCCCACTTAGTGTTAACCCCCCCCCCCCCCACTCAGTGTGGACCCCCTCCCCCCCCCCACTCAGTGTGAACCCCCCCCCCCCCCACTCAGTGTGAACCCCCCCCCCCCCCCCACTCAGTGTGAACCCCACCCCCACTCAGTGTGAACCTCCTCCCCCCCACTCAGTGTTAACCCCCCCCCCACTCAGTGTTAACCCCCCCCCCCTTACTCAGTGTGGACCCCCTCCCCCCCCTCCACTCAGTGTGAACCCCCCCCCCCCCCACTCAGTGTGAACCCCCCCCCCCCCACTCAGTGTGAACTCCCCCCACTCAGTGTGAACCCCCCCCTCAGTGTGAACCCCCCTCCCCCACTCAGTGTGAACTCCCCCCACTCAGTGTGAACCCCCCCCTCAGTGTGAACCCCCCCTCAGTGTGAACCCCCCTCCCCCACTCAGTGTGAACTCCCCCCACTCAGTGTGAACCCCCCCCTCAGTGTGAACCCCCCTCCCCCACTCAGTGTGTACCTCCTCACAGTTTTCATTTTTAACAAATTTAACTCTTGTTTTGATACGAACACAATCGTCAAACATGGCATAAAACAGAATGTTTAATAGTAATAACTTGTGAGTATGTGTAGTTATATTGATAGCTGTCTTAAACAAAACCATTCTTTGCTTTCTTAAATATTCTTACAAAAACCAAAGTTTAAAAAAGTTTTTTTAAGTGGGGGGAGAGGGGTAAGACTCCACCAAGATTCACAGCAGATCGCCTCCTTTGATAAATAACCCGCCAAAAACAAACAAATATAAATAAGGAAATAATTATTTTCACGGTTTCAACTCAAGCCACAGAAGATTTGTGCTTTTAGTTCTTGTTATCAAAATAGCATTAAGAAGAGGGTGATGAGGAGAATGATGATGAAGTCGATGAAGATGATGATGAAATGAAGAAGAGAAGATGGAGATGGTGATGATGATGATAATGAAAAAGAGAGGTTGGAGATGGTGATGATGATGATAATGAAAAAGAGAGGTTGGAGATGGTGATGATGATGATAATGAAAAAAAGATGGAGGAATTGAAGATGATGCTAACGTGTTGATGATATAAATGGTTGATGATGAATGCTTGAATCTGATGGGTGCTTGCTCCGATCTATTGTTGCTATGCCAACTATTCGCCTGATTAGATGCATCTTGCTCTGGATAAAAGTTCTCAGAATCTAAAAATCATGAATCGTCAAGGTGTTCATAATTAAGTGAGATGAATATGGAAGAGGTGAATGGTGAGAAACAAAGAATTATGATTTATAATATTTAATTTTCAGTTTTGACATGAAAGAGCTTGAAATTACTAAACAAAGAAAACAGTGAGAATTGAGCTGCTTTTGACTTTAGACGAAGTGTGCAGGCCAGGTGAGAGGTCAAGGTTCACTCTCAAATGAATGCTAGAACGACCTTCGCTGCATTGTTAAAACAACTTGAATTCATCTTCACTGGAAGGTGAGTGAATGCCATAAACTAGTTAAGCACATGCACAACTCACCGTGATGAGGAGCAGATGAGAAATGAAGAATGCAGCTCAGAAAGCGAAGTTTGCCACGATGGAAGCACTGTCTTATAAGGGAGGTGCAGGCAACTTAAAGCAGACGTCAGAAGCTTATGATGAGTTCTCTGTATTTGTTTACCTCTGTGAGTATGTGTGTGTTTGTGTGTGTGTGCAATTTGTATCCTTGAGTATGTATGCTTTCTTGATATTTTCTGGATTTTTGCTGTCTGTATTTACGTTTTTGCCGCTTTTAAAAGTGTTTGATTGCTCGCTACAACTTGTGCAGCCTTCATCGCTTCAAAGTCTTCAACTTGCTTAACTTCCATTCTCATTGCATGTAGATGCACCTCTTATCTTGCTCCAATCTCCTCTCTTCTTACACTCTCTTCTTACACTCTCTCATTCTTGTTCTACATTGCTATTTTTATTGTTCACTTTTCCAATCCATTATTTCTTTCTCATTCTTTGTTGTTATTATTATTATTATTGATATTATTATTGCAATGATCAAAGTTGTCATGCTATCAAATGCTGAAGCGATTCATCTTTCTTTCTGGCCCTCCACCTCGCCAGCCCTCCACGAACACTTCAAGTCCTCAATACAGACACAACATGTCGTGATGTGCCTCACTGAGATAAGAGTATCCATTGAGGCCTTTCATATGAGACGGTGGTCTTGATGATGATGGTGGCGGTGTTGATGATGGTAGTGATAGCCTCTCATGAGATGGTGTTTTTTTATTGTTTTAAAGAAAAGTTGAATTTTTTCCGAAAAACGAAACTTTTTAAAAAGAAATTGTAAAAAAATAGATAAAACACAAAGCCACCATGCAGTCCACCCACCTAATCATTCCAACTACCCTACCCCCCCCCCCCCCCCCAAACATTAATCTTCCTCCCCCCCCCCCAACATCAACCTCCCCCCCCCCCCCAACATTAACCCCCTTCCCCAACATCAACCTCCCTCCCCAACAACATCAAGAATGCTTAGGGAAGCTCTTCATGAAGACGACCATGGCGACGAAGGTGATCATCACCGAGAGCAGCATGAGCCACAACCAGCAGCTGCAGAAGTTGCGCAGGTGCATCTGCAGGCGGTCTGCCTCCTTCCTCAGATTCACCAGGTTCTCGTCCGTCTTCACCGCGCTCTGTGCCAGGCGCTGTGTCGTCGTCGTTGTGTGGTGTGGTAGTGTTGCGATTAGACCTTGGTGGACATACTCCAAATAGAATTTCGACGAAAGATACCTTCAAAATAGACCTTAACCGTAATACTAACCCCAACCTTTTCCCAATCCCAAGCTCTAATTTTTTAATGGACTATTTTAAGATCTATTTCGTCAAAGGTGAATTGTTGTTGAGGGCCATTTAGTACGAGGTCTACTTTGGTTATATGCGCTGCGGAAGGAGTGTGGTGTTGTGGTGTTGCTTAGAGGCGTGTGGCGTGCCTCTCAACAGCGCCACCACGCACCCACCTGCACACAGCACCCACTTGCACACAGCACCCACCTGCACACAGCACCCACTTGCACACCAGCACCCACTTGCACACAGCACCCACCTGCACACAGCACCCACTTGCACACCAGCACCCACTTGCACACCAGCACCCACTTGCACACAGCACCCACCTCATTGTCCTCCCTGACGATGCGACCAGCCAGGTTTGCGTTCTCCTTGAGACTTCGCGCCAACATCAGCATGTCGTCTGCCAGCCTCTCCTGCACCCTCTCCTGCTCCTGCACTATCTCCCCCTTCGTCCTCTCCCCCTCCTCTCCATCTCTCCTCTTCTTGTTGTTGCTACGTTTGTGTGTTCCTGTGTGTATGTGCTGGTATGTGTGTTCCTGTGTTTGTATGTGTATGTGTGTGTCTGTGTGTGTGCGTGTATGTGTGTCTGTGTTTGGCATACTGCCACCTAGCGAATGTTTTATTCTCAACAGCATAAACATTAGGCTTATGACATTTTTGCAGCCTTATAATCGGATATTTTCAAAAGATGAGCTTTCATGTAAAAAAAAGAAACACTAAAATAAGCCATTATTTGAGATTTTATTCAAAAAACTTCACACCCCAACCCAATATACTGTTTGGAAATAATGGCGACATAGTAAAAGTCGGATATGTTCTAATTGAGAACTTTAATATAATATAATTCGAAAATAGTAATTTTAAAATATAATAAAATATAACCATTTGTTTGATCAACTGAATTTCAAAAAGAATTTTTAGCCCTTCTACACTTTATTTCTTGAACGATTTCAACCGCTCTTTCCGCACACTTCTTTGTCTTTGGATCGCTGTACTGTTTCGATTCCAGAGTTTCTTAAAAATTGCATGTGCTTTTTTGAGTTCTTTAAACAGATTTATAATTCTTTTATAATTGTTTTCATTATAAAATGATCACTTAACCTAACATCAAACCAAACTCCACAAATCAATTCACAAATTTCAGCAAGCAGTTCTCGTCGATTCGGAAGTAGAAGAAAAGTAAGTAGAGGATATATTGCTCTAGACTTCCACCTTAGGTAAGACTTTAAAATTACTGTGTACTGAGGTATAAGGATGCCTTTCTCTTTACTTCTTTGGATTAGAAGAACAACTCCATCTTTTGCTCCAGTATTGACACTTGTAGGATCACAGATTACAACTTCAATACTTTCCCATAAATGGTAATGTTCTAACACTCCAGTTATTCCATGTTATTGAAGCTTTTCCATCACTAAGAGTTAGTGCTGCTAGATGAACTTCACGATGCTGATTTTCTAAACAACTTTCTTGTTACTTTTTTTACTCTCTAAGTGTAGATCCCAATTTTCTTTTTAAGAGTTTCTTCAAAGTTCTGCTGTATTTCCTGTGACTCTCCAACAGATGCCTTATACATTGCCTTGTGTATTGCAGGTTGAGTTGGTGTTGGAATGAGAATACCTTGTTCAGATAGTTGTTCCGAAACTCTCGCTGAGTTAAAGAAACTTAAATAAGTTCAAATATTTATAAAAGAATTAATGATATCCAAAGAACTAACATTTTGTCGTTTCTATTATACCGCGCTTCAATGAAATTTTTCAATCGGTGTTGGGCGTGTGGCTTTCATAAAGAAAATGCAAAATAAGTACTAATTACCTTATATTAACACTACTTCTCATCGTGTGAAGACATCCGAAAACGAAAATCTAAAAAAAAGTGAAAATGTCATAAGCCTAGTAAACATCCTTAACCACCCTCCCCTCACCCCCCTTTCTCTCCCATCACCTCCCCTCTCCTCACCTCCTACCTCTCACCTCCCACCCCTCACCTTCCTTTCCTCCCTACCCCTCACCTCCCCTCCCAACCCTCCCTCACCTCCCAGCAACTCCTCTCTCAACTCTCCATCCAGTCGGGTCCTCGTCTCCACCAACAACTGTTGCCCCAACGAGGTCCTGCCGAACCTCCGCACCACACCCCTTCCACCCCTTCCACTCCCTCTCACCACAGCCTCCCCTCCATCACTGCCCGGGGAGCAGTTTGATTTTACTTGCTGGTAGTCTTCTGTGTTATCTTGGTGGTGGCGGTGTGAAGACAAATGTTGAGACTTTTTCTAAGTAACAATGTTGCTTAATAACAATATTGCTTAGTAACAATGTTGCTTAATAACAATATTGCTTAGTAACAATGTTGCTTAGTAACAACGTTGCTTAGTAACAATGTTGCTTAGTAACAATGTTGCTTAGTTACAATGTTGCTTAGTAACAATGTTGCTTAGTAACAATTTTGCTTAGTAACAATGTTGCTTAGTAACAATGTTGCTTAGTAACAATGTTGCTTAGTAACAATGTTGCTTAGTAACAATGTTGCTTAATAACAATATTGCTTAGTAACAATGTTGCTTAATAACAATATTGCTTAGTAACAATGTTGCTTAGTAACAACGTTGCTTAGTAACAATGTTGCTTAGTAACAATGTTGCTTAGTTACAATGTTGCTTAGTAACAATGTTGCTTAGTAACAATTTTGCTTAGTAACAATGTTGCTTAGTAACAATGTTGCTTAGTAACAATGTTGCTTAGTAACAATGTTGCTTAGTAACAATGTTGCTTAGTAACAATGTTGCTTAGTAACAATGTTGCTTAGTAACAATGTTGCTTAGTAACAATGTTGCTTAGTAACAATGTTGCTTAGTAACAATGTTGCTTAGTAAAAATGTTGCTTAGTAAAAATGTTGCTTAGTAACAATGTTGCTTAGTAACAATGTTGCTTAGTAACAATGTTGCTTAGTAACAATGTTGCTTAGTAACAATGTTGCTTAGTAACAATGTTGCTTAGTAAAAATGTTGCTTAGTAACAATGTTGCTTAGTAACAAGTTTGTATCAATAATTTAAAATATACAGTCAAAATAAAAATAATTATAAAAATTATGATGATGATGATAATGATGATGATGATGATAATAATGATGATGCAGACACCATTGCAATCCTTGCTGGCTGTCAGTTGCTTGAGGGCCAGTGCTTTGAGACTGGTGCTCGTCTGTGTGGTGTTGTTGGTGAGCTTCTAACTGGAGATACACATAGACACATACAAACACAAACAAAAATAAATGCACTTACAAACAAAGATAAACCACATGAATTGACAAACACACACACATAGACACATAAACAAAAGTGCTCACACAAACAGACACACACACACACACACATAAAAAGAGGCAAAACGAAAGACTCAAACACACCATCCTGTCGGACTGCAGAAGGCCGCTCAAGAGACCGACCCTCCTTGTGTAGTCCATCAGGTTCACGTGCTTCGGCTGGCTGAGGTGGTGGTGAGAGAGAAGTGAGGAGGTGGAGGGCGGGAAGAAGGAAGATGGTGGTGATGGTAGTTGGGAGAGTGGTGGGAAGGGTGAAAATAATGATGAAAGAATAAATGATCCTGTAAATTAAAGATAGTGAAGAATTGATTGAGTAAGTTGTTGTAGAGGTAATTGTAAGTGTTCAAGTACTTTGAGCTCATTTTCTTGAGTTGCTTCAGAGACTCAGTCAGTGTCATGACGTACTTTTAACGTTGATTTGTCATTAATTCTAACAATTCATTAAAAAAAATTACACTTAAAAAATATATTTCAATATTTTGAGTTCCATAACCTAGAACCTTATTTCATAATGACGAAACTAGTAACTTGTTCGAGCCTCCAGTCAAAGGAACCCCTCCTCTCCTTCGCCATCTCCTCGGTCCTGCTCAGCAGCCTCGCAAAGTTTATTTCATCTCGTCTGTTGTCCTCCTGCACTATCGTCATCTTCAAGTTCTTAATCGCTCGAAAACACTTACTTTTCTATTTGTATAAATATATACTTAGTGTTAAAAAACTGACATTTGTTAAATTTTAAAAGTGAACCTTTAGTTTTAGAACACTTATCATTTTTATTTTATGGATTTTCACTTTATCATAAATAGAAACAAAAATGTAAGAATACAATTTTAATAAACAAGAAAAAAAATTTCAAAGAATGCAAACAAATATTTATCAGTTTTTAAAGGAAGCATCAGTCAGAGTAGCCTCATAGATAGCTACACGGCGGAAATTGAATTGTAAATAAATATTAATTCATTGGGATTATTGTCCTATTAGTGGCATTAAGATAAAAAGGTGCCATATGACTAATACATGGACATCTTAATAATAAACTGTATTAACAATGTTAATTGAACATAAAAGTTGAAAAGTCCAAGCCTAATATATGATCGGGATGCAGTCAATTCACCCCTTAACCGATTCACCCCATAACCAATTCACCCCATAACCGATTCACCCCATAACCGATTCACCCCTCAACCGATTCAACCCTTAAAATAGTTTAAAACGGACTTTAATTTTTTATAGGTATTCTGCTAAAATAAAATAATAAATTATTATTTTTTAAATAATGAAAAATATAAAAACTATAATTTTTTCAAATAAATGAAAAACTATGAAAAAATTATAAAATGAATAAATACATTTGTTTAAAAAGATAAAATAAATAGAAAATTTTATTTTATAGTAAAAATTTTATTTTATATTGAAAATTTTATCTTATATTTAAAATTTCATTTTATATTTAAACTTTTATTTATATTTAAAATTTTATCTTATATTAAAAATTTTATCTTATATTAAAAATTTTATCTTATATTAAAAATTTTATCTTATATTAAAAATTTTATCTTATATTTAAACTTTTATTTTGTATTTAAACTTTTATTTTATATTTAAAATTTTATTTTATATTAACATTTTTATTTAGAAAAATATGTCCGTTTTGAGGGGTGAATCGGTTGAGGGGTGAATCGGTTAAGGGGTGAATCGGTTAAGGGATGAATCGGTTATGGGGTGAATCGGTTATGGGGTGAATCGACTGCAATTCATATGATCTACTCCCATGGTTGCCGTGGAATTAGCCACTCCCTTTATAAAATTAGTAAGATGCGTCCATCATCGCTTCATCAGGGTACTCGCCACCAAAGTCAACTTGCCCACCACCACCACCACCACCACCACCACCAGTATAACCACCATGACGAACACCACTCTCTCCATAGCCACCAAAGCCATCAGCATAATCGTCATTAGTCCAATTTGCATCACCAGCTTCTTCCTCCTCCTCCTCCCCCTCCTCCTCACTCCTCCTCTTCCTCGACTTCTTCGGTCTCCCATGCACCTGGCTCTGGTGCCGCAGCACGGAAGTGGCGTTCTGGTAGACGTTGCCACACAAGTTGCAGCTGAAGCGCTGCAGCACCGTCAAGTTGCGAGCTGATGCGCCTGCTTCCGTCATTATCCTGCCACCCCCACCACCACCATCACCACCACCACCCCCACCACCAACACTACTAACACTACTACGACCACTGCCCCCACCACCACCAGCCATTGCAGTTCTCCCCCCTCTACTACCCCCCCTCATCACATCTCTGCTCCAGCCATCCAATGGCCTTCCACTAAACCCCCTCCTTCCATCCATCCCTCTCCTACCCCCCATCTCAAACCCCTTTTCTCTCTCCATCCCTCCCATTCCACTCCCCCTCCCTCCCTCCATCCTGCCACTTCCCCTCCTTCCACCCACCCCCCTAAATCCTTTCTCAAAAAAATTTGCTGTAAATGTTTGTTGTTTTTGTGGTGATGATAATAGTCTCTGTTGCATTAGTTGTTGTCGTTGTTGGAAATGATGTTGTTGTTGCGAATGATTATGTTGTTGTTGTTGTTGAGTTCTTGGTTGTTGTGAGTGTTGTTGCTCGGAGTTGTAGTCCTGTTTGATGCGTTTGTAAGGAGAAACTTTGTACGGAATTAGTTGTTGTTGTTGCTGTGGTTGTACCTGTTGCTGTTGTTGTTGTAGTCTTTGTTGTTGTAGCTGTTTTTGTTGTTGTTGTAACTGTTTTTGTTGTTGCTGCAGCTGATACTGTTGTATTTTACGTAGTTCTATTTGTTGCTGACTCAATTCCTCAAAAGCACCAATGCCATTGTTCGGACTAGTATCATTATCGTCACCATCGTTATCATCATCATCATCTGAGTTAATCTCAATGACATCATCAACACGCAAAGGAGCATTGTATTTGTTTTCCACTGGAACCCCATTCCACCCACCTCCCTCCACCCTTCCTCTTCCCTCACTTTCCTCCACCCTTCCTCCTCTCTCACCTCCCTCCACCCTTCCTCCTCCCTCACCTCCCTCCACCCTTCCTCCTCTCTCACTTCCCTCCACCCTTCCTCCTTCCTCACCTCCCTCCACCCTTCCTCCTCTCTCACCTCCCTCCACCCTTCCTCCTCTCTCACCTCCCTCCACCCTTCCTCCTCTCTCACTTCCCTCCATCCTTCCTCCTCCCTCACCTCCCTCCACCCTTCCTTCTCCCTCACCCCCACCCTCCCTCCTTTCACAACTTTCCTTCATACTTTCTATCATCTCATTAACATTCTCATCTCTAACCATTTCTATATCATTATTATTATTATCATTATTATTATTATCATTATCATTATTATTATTATCATTATTATTATCATTATTATCATTATCATCAGTCTTATTATTATCATTCTTATTTGTATCATCATCATCATTATCCTCGTTGCATTCCTCAAGTGATGAAGATATATTATTATAAAAATTCATCGCATTGACCTCTTCAGTATCATTACGAAAACTACTACTAATCCTACTAGGAGTTCTATCATTATCATTAATTTTACGGGAATTGAAACTACTATAAGTTCTATTATTATAAATAAAATTATTGTTGTTGCTATTATTGTTATCATCATCATCATCATCATCGTCGTCGTCATCGCCACATCTTCTGGCAGCAGCAGCACTGGGCATGGTGGACTCGAGGACTGGCTTGATCTCGATGCAGTGGATTCGTTCGTTGTACAAACTGCTCACTGCCTCATTCATTCTCTCTATGGTAATGTTGTTGTTGTTGATAATGGTGTTGTTGTTGTTGTTGATAATGGTGTAGTTGTTGTTGTTGCTGTTGTTGTTTATGGTGGTGTTGTCAGTGTTATCATTGTTGTTGTTATTGTTGTTGTTGTTGTTATTGATGAAGTCGTTTTCCATAATTTTTTCGAAAATGTTTTGAGAAAGAGATACAGCACTGGCATCATCGTCATCATCACGAGCCCCTTGCTTAGCACTTCCAGAACTTTCTCTAGCCTCTGAAGCGTCCATTTCATCCTCGTCTCTTCTCGACTCAGAGACAAACACATCATTGAAAACCTGTGCACTAGCACTCCCATCTGCATCATCATCATCTGCATCATCATCTTCCTTTTCATCTGCATTCTTTTTGTTTAATAACTTTTCACTTTGTATTCTATCGTCATCCTTACTTATAACATCATCATCTTCACCCTTATATTTTCCATCATAATCATCATCATCACCTGCACAGCCCAGCAGATTACCGCCTTCTACCAACGGTCGCCCCTCCTCATCAGCAATTTCACCAAAGTTATCCAAAAGATCATCATCATCACCATGGAGGTTCTCATTGATGATCTCATCATTATCATCACCGGTCTTTTTGTGAGCACTGTGATCATCAACTCTTTCTTTTTCAGTGACACCTCCAATGCTTTCATCCTCACATGAAACAGCACCCTCATTGGCAGTCTCACTCAGTCGCTCGCCTTCTCCTGCTTGTTTGCTCTCATCAATTGCATGCCGGACAAGCGAGGTATTTGAAACTCTCTCACTCAGCGAGTGACCCAGTTCAGACGTCTGTGAGGTGACCACTTCATTGCTGGAAGCATCCAACACTGCATCCTTTGGTGCACTGGTGTTCTCTGATGGCAAGCCTGATGTTGCAAGTGCTGAAGTGTTAGTCACAGGTGTTGAAGTGTTAGTCACAGGTGTTGAAGTGTTAGCAGGTGTTGAAATGTTAATAGCAGGTGTTGAAATGTTAATAACAAGTGTTGAAGTGGTAGTCACAGGTGTTGAAGTGTTAGTAGCAGATGTTGAAGTGTTAATAGCAAGTGTTGAAGTGTTAATAGCAGGTGTTGAAGTGTTAGTAGCAGGTGTTGAAGTGTTAATGGCTGCATTCGGGAGCTCATCTTCGTCTTGGGAGTCAAGAACTTTTTTGAAGACAATTCTGTTCAGGTGCACCACCACTGTTGGTTTGATGTCGATCGTCAAGGCAAGCACTCCACACACTTTTATGTCATTCTCGAAAGGGATTTCGTCTTCGCATAATTTCAATATTTTATCAATCATTTTTGCAGCTAATTTTTCTCGATTTATTCTCATTTTATTTAATTTAGAATTGTATTTGAAAATTTAATTTTCAAATGTTAAATTCAATAATATAAACAGATATTTAAAAGTGTATTAAGATGTAATTTTCATAATTATTTATATTAATAAAACCATTTATAATAAAATATTTGATTTTGAGTGAAATTTATGATTTATATTTTAAAAAGGCTGAATCTTATAATCATAGATATCCTACAAACAATAAGTATATCTATGCTTATCATCTTATGATTTTTGTTTAGCGTCCATCATGGCGGCATGGCGCTCAGTTGTTGCTGTTTTGAACGTTGTATTGCTGATGGCTAGACGGTTTTTTATGAGTGAAATAGTATTTTTTTTTAAACATTTTTTTTTCTTTAAATTCTTTTCTTTCCTAATTTCCATTTTATTATGTATTCTATGGATTTTTTAATTGAACTCTCTTCTTTCGCTAAACTTCCTAAAAGTATTGCAGACGTAGGGCTTTTAATTTACAGATCTTAGATCATAAATTTATTAGAAATTATAAAAAAAGTAAAAACTTATCCTTTCTAACCCTAATCCTAACCTAGATAAAACACATAATTGAATTATAAATTAAACTCTATTATTAATAAAAAATCTTCTAAATTAACTTATCATAAAAATTATGATAATAGGAATAAAATAAATAATGATAATAATAATAAAATAAATAATGATTATAATACAAAAATAAATAATGATAATAATAATAAAATAAGTAATGATAATAATGATAAAGTTAACTTCAATAATATTATTTCTAAAAATAATAATTTAAAGTTTCGCCTCCTAAATACAAGATCACTTAATAATAAGTCAATCTATATCTCTGATCTAATTACTTCTAACTCTTTAGACTTTTTATTTTAACTGAAACTTGGCATGAATCTGCTTCATCACCCTCAGTTATTGCTTCTACTCCTACTGGTTTTTCCTTTGTTGAGCTTGCTCGTCCTCCAACTAACCCTCTTTCTCCTCGACACTCTTCATATGGTGGTATCTGTATTTTACTTAAATCCTTGTATTCTATCTCTGTTGACTCTTCTGTTCATTTTTCATCCTTTGAATGTCCTCATACTACTGTAAAACTTTCTTCTTTCAAATTTAATTTAGTTGCTATCTATAGACCTCCTAACAGTTCCTTACCTCAATTTTTAGATGATTTTCATAATCTCTCTGAACTCCTTTATTCTTTATCTTGTCCATTTTTTATTCTTGCAGACTTTAATATCTCTACTAATAAGCCTTCTGATTTCTATGTTGCTAAGTTTCTTGAAATTCTTTTTCTTTTTAACTTATCTCAAAACTGTAATTTTCCTTTTCATGCACTTGGTAATACTCTTGACTTTGTAATTTCTTCTAATTATAGAAAAATTAATGATTTAAAATCTATTCCACTCCACTTTACTGACCACTACTTCATATCTTTTAAAATATCTTTTGCTCAGCCTTTTTCTAACTTCCCCTCTTCTATTGTTAAGCGCTCTTGGTCTAATTTTGATAAAATAAATTTTACTTAATGCTTTCTTTCTTCTGACTTTTGCTCTAAATTTTTTACTGATGTGGATAGTTTTATGGATAATTTAAATCTTACTCTATCTTCCCTTTTAGATATTTTTGCTCCATTTAAAACTTTCCGGTATCGTCTCTCCTCTAAAAAATCCCCATGGTATGATTGTGAGTGCACGACTTTTAGGCGACTAGTTCGCAAGTATGAACGAACTAATCGATCTACTCTCTCAGTGTCCTGTTTGAATAAATGGCAAAATTGTTTCTCTTCTTATCGTACTCTCCTTTTTAATAAACACTCTTCGTTTTTATGAAATTCTATTCTCTCTTCCTCCAATTCTAAAAATAGGTGGTCTTCTTTATCTAAACTTTTACATAAAAACTCTCCTCCTCCATCTTTCTCTCCTGATGACTATCTTGAATTTCTAACTAATAAAATATCTAATATTAGATCTTCGTCTAATAATAGGCCTACACCATCTTTTACTAAGTTTACTTCTGAATCATTATCATCCTTTTCTCCTGTCACATTGGACCATCTTACAAATATAATTAATTCTATTTCTCCCACTTCTTGTTCTCTAGATCTTATTCCTAAAACCCTTTTTAAAGAACTCTCCGTTTTATTCTATCCTATTGTTCTTGATTTGGTTAACTTATCTTTGTCTACATCTAAATTTCCGTCTTTCTTCAAATCTTTATTTATTATTCCTACAATTAAGAAGCCTTCTCTTGATCCTGCATCCTTATCCAGTTATAGACCTGTATCTAACCTTTCCTTTCTTTCTAAGGTCCTTGAAAAAGTTATTTCTCAACAATTAATCTTCTATCTAGAAAAAAACTCACTTCTTCCTTCCTCTCAATCTGGTTTCAGAATTGGCCACTCCACTGAAACTGCTTTACTTAAACTCTATAATGACCTTATTTTAACTTCTGATTCTAATGCCTCTACTCTTTTATGCCTTGACTTTTAATCTGCTTTTGACACTGTTGACCATACTCTTTTATTAAATGTTTTAGATTCTTCCTTTAATATTTCTGGATCTTCCCTTATCTGGCTTAAATCCTACCTTTCTGAGCGAACTTCCTATGTATCAATTGAATCTTCTCGTTCTTCTTCTGTTTCTTTATCTTATGGTGTTCCACAGGGCTCAATTCTTGGACCCTTACTTTTTATCCTTTATACCTTGGAACTACCTAATATTATTTCTTCATCTTCTTCAAACAGTCAAATTTCTGCTGATGACTCCTATATTTATACATCTTTCACTGACTCTTCTCTTGACCTCACTGTTAATAAAATAACTCTCTGTCTTCAATCTATAATCTCTTGGGCTTTTTCTATGTTTCTCAAACTTAATCCAGACAAATTTGAACTCATATATTTCAATAAAAAATCAAAGTCTTTACTATCTCTTCCTTCTTTAGTTTTGCCACCCCCCTCTACACTCTCTCTAAGCCCTTCATTCGTAGCCTTGGTTTTATTTTTGATTCTAACTTGTCTTTAGCTCCTCAAATTCTTGTTACTTCCACATTCGTCGTATTAAACAGCATCTTCCTTTTCTCGATGATCCTACCTTGCAACTTCTTGTATCTTCTTTAGTTCTCTCCAGGATTGATTATTGCAACTCTCTTTACTATGGTCTCCCTGATACTACTTTAGCTCCTCTAAATAAAGCTTTTAATTGTGCCGCTCGTCTTGTTGCTCGTGCTCCTAACTTTTCTCACATTTCTCCTTATCTTCGTTTGTTACATTGGTTACCTTTGAGATTTAGAGTGACTTTTAAAATATGCCTAAATATGTTTAAAATGCATAACTGTAATGTTCCAATTTATCTTAAAAATCTAATTAAACAACCCCTTAAATCTGGTCTAAGATCAGCTACCTTTAAGCGTTCTTTTCGTTTTCCAGTTAAACACTCTTTTGCTAAACGTTCTTTTTCTTACTGTGATCCTCTTTTATGGAATTCTTTACCCTCTTCTCTAACTTCAACTAAGTCACTCATAACTTTCCGTCGAGGCCTGAAGACGTACTTGTTCGGGACGTGATGGCTGAGCGCTTTTGTTCACTTAGTAAAGGGTGCTATACAAATCATTAGTGATTGATTGATTAATTGCTATTTAGATTAGATGGTTTTTCATTGTAATATGTATTTATATGAAAAATAAACTTTTAAGAAAAAAACTGATGTACTTTTTGCGTGCCAAGCGATCGTTTCGTTATTCAGTCTTTTTAAACACTATTGATCTTCATTAACTTTTAAACGTTACTAAGAAACAGATATATAAACGCTGTGTCCTCATTCAGACCACTCATTAACACGTCTTGTAAGACATGTACATTATAATTCAAACTTATATATTTATTTTTTTCTTATTTCCTATATTTTCAGAAAAAGTTTATGTTTCAATCAACAACGAATTTTCAACTACTAGTGCAAATGAAGTTTTCAAATTTTCTTCTAATACAAATTCAACAAGGTGAGATAGATGTTTTTTAAATATTGTTATTAATTCATTTAAATGCTTATTCAACAAAAAACTGTATTGTTTTGCTTTCTTCTTTTTTATTTGTTTAAACTCACATCTTCAAGTCATCTCAGGTATCTGCTGTACAGTGTCAACCCAGGGGAGGGCTTCAACCTGCGCAGAGACGTCTACATGAGGATGGCCAACCTAGTTACTCTACTCAACAAAAAGGTTCCAAAGATTCTTATGCAGAATACATTGATGTGTCAATTTTTATTATACTATTTTATCATAAAATCATCAATTTATAACTTATTTCTTCCAAATAACAACATTTTTAATAACACCACTACACCATTGTAAAGGGACAAGACCGATGGGTGCTTGTGCTGCCTGCGTGGGGCAAGATGTACCACTGGCGCTCGGAGGGCCTGTACAAGGCAGGAGTCGACTGGTCGGTCTTCTTTGACGTGGCCAGTCTGCAACTCTTGTGTCCCGTCATCGAGCAGTCCCAGTTTGTCCGAGGTGCCTCTATGCAGCCTTCCATGCAAGCCACCATCGCCACTCTCTTCACACCACCTTCTCAAACTTTTTCTTCAATCAACTCCTAATACAACTCTCTTAAACCACCACTCACTCACCCCACCTCATCAAAGCACTCCTCACACCACTCACTCACCCCACCTCCTCAAAGCTCTTTACAACAACAGGCCTGGAAGGGCAAGCGATAGACGAAGTGGTCTACCTGCAGGCGTACAAGGAGGGCTGGAGTGGAGGCGAGTGGGTGGAGAAGATCGACTTCAGGCCCTGTCTCAACAGCATGCCCTTCAAACAGGTCCTCAACTTGTTGATGTTGTTTTTGTTGTTGTATTGTTGTTGTTCTTATTTGTTGTCGTGGGAGACTACTCCAGTGAGATGATGCACTACCGACTGCAGAGCACGGAGGATGCGTTGTGGAGGTGGCAGGAGCAGGGACTCGCCTCGAAGAGACTCCGATGCCTCTCCACGCAGGCTGAGTACTCCACCCTCGTGCCCTTCCTCTCCAGCAACGTCACTGCAAGGTTGTTAATTATTATTGGAATTTTCTATCCATCCATCCAGTCATTTCTTTATCCTCCCATCAATTCATCCTTCATTCAATTTTTTTTCTATTTATTCTACCATCCATTCACTCATTCATTAATCCATCTAACTATACGGAAAATACCATGTATTTAAAATAATAAATAATGCCTATTTAAAATGCGCCAAGGCACGCAACTGAGGCGCCACTCACACGACATAAGTCGTGAAACACCGCATCATATACACTAGGTATATGATAGCTCACGGTATAAAGCATACTCCACCCTTCTCTACCACCACCCAACCCTCCACCACTCCATCCTTCCTTCACCACTCCATCCTTCCTTCACCACTCCATCCTTCCTCCACCACTCCATCCTTCCTTCACCACTCCATCCTTCCTTCACCACTCCATCCTTCCTTCACCACTCCATCCTTCCTCCACCACTCCATCCTTCCTTCACCACTCCATCCTTCCTCCACCACTCCATCCTTCCTCCACCACTCCATCCTTCCTCCACCACTCCATCCTTCCTCCACCACTTCATCCTTCCTCCACCACTCCATCCTTCCTCCACCACTCCATCCTTCCTCCACCACTCCATCCAAAGGTCAGTGATGCTGGCCAGGGCAGAGATGCTGATGCATGGAAAGTACTCCGAATGGAGCCAACAGTACTGGACCGTGAGTCCATAATCATCATCATAATCATCATCTCCAACATCATCATAATCATCACCTTCAACATCATCATCATGACAATGTCAACAACAACAGCAACAACAACAACAGGCGCGCAGGAGCATGCGTTTTTCGACTTCGTTGCGCAGACTGGCAGACGACTTCAGACGGGAGTTTCTGTCGTCCGATGACGTCAGTGACGGAACTGTCATGGAGGATGACTGGAGAGAGATGAAGGTGGAGGAGGGGGGGGAGAGAGATGAAGGTGGAGGAGGGGGTGGAGAGAGATGAAGGTGGAGGAGGGGGTGGAGAGAGATGAAGGTGGAGGAGGGGGTGGAGAGAGAAGAGGTTGATAGAGTTGGTGGTGGAGGTAGGAAAGGTGGAGGGAGGGAAGGTGGTGGGGAGGGAAGGTGGTGGGGAGGAAAGGTGGAGGGAGGGAAGGTGGTGGGGAGGAAAGGTGGAGGGAGGGAAGTAGGGTGATATAGAGATAGAAAGAGATGGATGTAGAAGGAAATAGATAAGATGAGAGGGACGTAGTGCAAGAAATAATTATTTATTTTGAAGCATCCATCTTTAGCACCTTCATGCATGCCACCTGGCACAGAGGAAAGAGGGCGATGCGAGGGGAGGAGCCTACTTGGCGGTGCACCTGCGCAGACAGGACTTCACCTTCAGCCACGCCTCTGACATCCCCTCCATCAAGGGGGCTGCCAAGCAGATCAACAAGGCCCTCAAGCGACTAGGAGTTGGTTGGGAGGAGAGGGTGGAAGGAGGGGGTGAAAGATGGGAGTGGATAAGGGGTGTTCGAAATATATATTGATATAACAGCTAGTGTATATGATGCAGTGTTCCAAACATGTGAGTGGCGCCTCAATTGTTTGCCATGGCGTCTTAAAAATAGACAAAAAATGGTGAAGGTTTATGAGGTTTGCTTCTTGCACCAACCCACCATTCAACCACCCACCATTCAACCACCCATCATTCAACCACCCACCATTCAACCACTCATCATTCAACCACCCACCATTCAACCACCCATCATTCAACCACCCACCATTCAACCACCCACCATTCAACCACCCACCATTCAACCACCCACCATTCAACCACCCACCATTCAACCACCCACCATTCAACCACCCACCATTCAACCACCCACCATTCAACCACCCACCATTCAACCACCCACCATTCAACCACCCATCATTCAACCACCCATCATTCAACCACCCATCATTCAACCACCCACCATTCAACCACCCATCATTCAACCACCCACCATTCAACCACCCATCATTCAACCACCCACCATTCAACCACTCACCATTCAACCACCCACCATTCAACCATCCATCATTCAACTACCCACCATTCAACCACCCAGCTCACAAAAGTCTTCATCGCTACAGACGCTCCCGATGATGGTTGTTTATAATTATTTTTAGTATTTTTATTTTTGCTATTATTCGTTTTTTATCATAATTCTTAGTATTTCTATTACTCATCTCTAAATAATATAAAGTCAGATTAAACAATTTTAAAAAGCTTTCTTCATCGATCACCACCACCACCACCACACCACCACTAACACCTTTCATGCACAGAGTTTCGCCAGCTGAAACAGCAAGTGAAGCACGAGACATACCGGTGAGTGCTCTGATGATGCACTCGATGAGTGAGGCTACTTTGAAAGTCAAGCCGAAGCAATAGTTAATGTGCTCTAATTGAATGAATCGTCGAATTAATGAGCTATAATTGACTGCTTCAGTTGCGTGTCTGGAGGCTTTATATAACTAAAGTTATTATTATTATTATTAATATTTTTAATTATAATTATGAATGCAAACTGCACCAAGGTACGTGCCCAGTGAGCAGGTGCTGCAGCAGTACAAGGACGGAGGGGTGGCCATCGTCGACCAGTGCATCTGCGCCCATGCAAGGTGCTAGAGAGTGCTTGTGCGGGAGGCAGGATCGGCATTCGATCATTTTCCGTTTCAACTCTTCATCATTGAAGGGCATGCAAGCAACATAACACACTACAACATACCCGCCTATCAGCCTTCCACCCTTGTAAATTACACACCACACTGCACTATTGCAAAACAGTCCTCTACACACCACACTACACCATTGAAAAACAGCCCTCTACACACCACACTACACCATTGCAAAGCAGTCTTTTACACACCACACTACACCATTGCAAAACAGTCCTCTACACACCACACTACACCATTGCAAAACAGCCCTCTACACACCACACTACACCATTGCAAAGCAGTCTTCTACACACCACACTACACCATTGCAAAACAGCCCTCTACACACCACACTACACCATTGCAAAACAGCCCTCTACACACCACACTACACCATTGCAAAACAGCCCTCTACACACCACACTACACCATTGCAAAGCAGTCTTTTACACACCACACTACACCATTGCAAAACAGTCCTCTACACACCACACTACACCATTGTAAAGCAGTCTTCTACACACCACACTACACCATTGCAAAGCAGTCTTCTACACACCACACTACACCATTGCAAAGCAGCCCTCTACACACCACACTACACCATTGTAAAGCAGTCTTCTACACACCACACTACACCATTGCAAAGCAGCCCTCTACACACCACACTACACCATTGCAAAACAGTCCTCTACACACCACACTACACCATTGTAAAGCAGTCTTCTACACACCACACTACACCATTGCAAAGCAGCCCTCTACACACCACACTACACCATTGCAAAACAGTCCTCTACACACCACACTGCACCATTGAAAAACAGTCTTCTACACACCACACTGCACCATTGAAAAACAGTCCTCTACACACCACACTACACCCTTGCAAAGTCTCCTCTTCTGCACTGCCCGACAGACACTTCATCGGCAGCAGCAGTTCCACCTTCAGCTTCCGTATCCACGAGGAGCGTGAGATCATGGGCTTCAGGCGGGAAAGCACCTTCAACCGCCTGTGTGCTGATGATGATGCCGAGTGTGAGCAACCAACCAACTGGAAGATCGTCTATTGATGGTGCTCATGATGATGATGGTGAAATCAAATGTATTATCATTGTTTTAAAACTATTTTCATAAAAATGTTTTCGCCATTTAGATGCATTTAGTTTTGTCACAGATTCATCAGATCGTTGTCTCTCCGTAAGACAATTGACACTATCAATATAAATACAGAAAGTTCGGTCGCTTCAGCATTGCTTATTACTTCTCAATGTTCTACCATTGATTTTGAACATCAGTATTCCAACAAGTGTTTTTCTTTTTAGAATCAAGTTCTTAGCTTTCATTCTTTCCCCATCGTCTGTTATTTTTTCGTTAACGTCATCATCATCAAAACCATCTTTATCAAAACCCCGCTATCATTATCATCATGACATTCTATCATGAATCGATGCAGCAAAGGTCTGCAATCCATCATGCCTGTCACTTATGTCTGTCTCAAGTTGTATGCCGCACAATTGTTACGAAATACTGTTAGTAATTGACATGTACTTAATATGAAAGTGTGGTTCTCTTGTTAGTATTTCTTTGTGTATTCTTGTGTACTCTCAGGGGCGGATCCAGGGAAAGGGCATCAGGGGCACGTGACCCCTCAGCCTCCAGAGCTATAAGTTAGTAAATCATTGGTGGGAGGCTCAAGCACCCCAGTCCACCAGGGCCATGTCGAAGGCAAAATCGATGAGTTTTTTGTAGAGAAGAGGATAATGGTTTTTCAATAGGCCATAGGCATACAACTATTTTCTCTGGATGGCCATCATGGCCTTTATCTCACGAAACAGATATATATGTTGGCGAGCGGGTTAGCCTAGATGGTAAAGTTGTTGGACCTGCAACTTAAAGGTCGCTAGTTCGAATCCCTGTTCAGCCAACCGTGAGCTATCATATACCTAGTGTATATGGGCCATTTTTCATTCCCGGTCCCGTCCTGGTTCTGAAATTTCATTTCTCGTCCCGTTCCCGATAATCATCAGAATTTTGAATCCCGTCCACTTAATAAGGTCTATAATTAGAAATTTGAGATGGGTCTAAAGAATTATTTTTTAATTTTTGTATGATAACAGAGGTAAATGGATTTAAAGTCTTACGGATAAAAAGTCTTGGGATGAAAAGTCTTGGGATAAAAAGTCTTAAGGATAAAAAGTCTTGGGATAAAAAGTCTTAAGGATAAAGTCTTCAGGATAAAAAGTCTTCAAGAAGAGATTTTCATTGAAAAAAACTTTTTATCTAATTTTATCAATTTTAATTAATGTAAAATAATTGTTAGAAACAAATTTAATTAATAAAGAATAAAAAAGACTAACCTTTATTTAAAATATTTGTTTAGCTTATGTAGGAAATATCAAATAGAATCGGGTAGAAAAAGTGCTTTTTATATAATTTCATTAATTTCCAACATTAGCCACATTTGGCCAGTATTGTAAATGTGGGCGGAACTAGTTAAAATCTGCACCGCTTTGGCGGATCTGACCCAAAATCCCTAGTGTAAATATAAATAATTAAGTTGTAGAAAAAAAATTAAAGAAAAAATTAAAGTAATGGTTAAAGATTTGAATTCCGAGAGCAAGCTTTGGCAAGCGATAAATTAAAAAAACAAGAAACAATATAAAAAAATTTGTTTGAAATTTAAAAATCATAATTATTGGATCAGAAGACAAACTATTCAACAAAATCATTGAAAGGTTTAAGCGGCTGCTGCTCCAAAGATAATTTTTTTATTTTCGTAATGAATATGATATCATATTACGTCAAGAATGCGAAAACGCAAGTGGTTTCCAAGAAGAAAAGAGAACCTTAAAAACTATACATCCTTCACCAAACAAGAGACTACAAACATATGTAACTTCCCGTTTTGAAGATGAAGATACCTCAATGATTACCAAGTTAATAATTAAACGTTAAGGAAAAGAATCTGAGGTAGGCATTGAGAGTTGTTCTCTTGTTTGGTGGCAATAACACGAAGGGGCATATCCGACTCTTGCGAAACAGGCAAGAAAGTACTTGTCATCTCCTGCAAGTACAGTTCTATGTGAACGTCTATTCAGCTTGTCAAGACACATAGTTAGCAAAAGAAGAGTCTCTAGATCCAACTTATGTTGAAAAACTTGTTTGCTTGAGTAACTGGCTCAAAAAGGATATGTGAAAATTGCATTTTTTTATCATTCATGGATTCTTTATTTTTGCTTTAAAATGTAGATTACTTTTTTTAACAATTCTGATACAATTTTTATTCCATTTGTAAGAAGAAAAAAAAGAATTTGAAATTTAAGTATTAACTATCTTTTCATCTTGAAATTGAAACTGTATAAAAAATACTAAAAATCAAACGAAAAAACAAGAATTATCTCAGCGAGTGAAAATTATTTTGCAGAGGCGGCGATCTGAAAAAAATCTTGGGGGGTCCTCCCAAGGGTTGAAATCAAAGAACCGGTATCGGCCAATACAGTACCAGCGATACTATTTAGTATTGTTTGCTGTGTTGCTCATCCTTTTTGTATCAACTATTAATATTTGTATCACCAAACTTTTTTTTTTAAAGTTCGATACTCAAAAAAAATACTTTTCTATTGCCACTAAAGCGATATGAAGAAAAACAAAAGCGATTTTAATACCTTTTATTATTGGTCCTCTATATAAATTCAATTACAACTAGCCATCAACCCTACCAATATCAAAACCACCACTCTAAAAATATAACTACGGTCCACGAGTTTGAAGAAAAAGTTAACTTTCTTTTAAAGTTTTAAGCGATTTGAGAAAAAATAATTAGGTTTTGCATTGCGTACTTATAGATTTAATTAATGTTATTCTTATATTCTTTCATCCATTTACATTATATATTTTTCCTCAATTATTTTATGAACGACTAAAGAAAACGTTCCACAAATTCTTTTATTATTTTTATAAATCTATTTATCAGTTCTTTTTATAAAAAAATAAATTGGCACAGATTTGCATCCATATGCCTATGTCCCAATAAAATAGTGAAATTTCTTTCACTAGTGTCAAGTATAATAATAAATGAATAATAATTAAATGTCCAGACAATTTGGTTTTTGACAGTCATCATATTATAGAAGTATATATAAATGTCGTCACTAAAAATTAGAATACTACTATAACATAAATATATAGCATAACTAACTAGGTAGACCAGGAATAAATCTGTATTCATTTTGTTGATGAAACTCTTACGATAAATAAACTATTTATTAGGTTAGCCAGTCCAACATACAAATAAATATACACTCTGGGTCAAAAAAACATGCCGCTGTATATTTTTATGTAAATTTGGCAAATGTAAAGCGATTTTCAATTTTTTCACTATTTGACTCAGAAATGAATAAGGAACAAGATTTAAGAAGCATTTATTTTGACTCTTTCAATATGTAATACATTTACCTTGTGAAACTGAAACAAAGGTGAAAGTATCGAAAAATGTCATGTATAAAACATGGGAAAAAAGAAATAACAAATGTCAAAATTTATTTTAAAACTTCAATAAAAGTGATAACATTTTTATGTGTTTTACATTACAGTTTTCGCTATTATTCCGCTTGTTTTAGTTTCACTTGGTGAAGATAATGCATATTGAAGGAATCTAAATACATTTTATAACATCTTGTTTTCCATTCATTTCTGAGTCAAATAGTTTTAAAAATTACAAATCGATTTAAATTTGCCAAAGTTATAAACAAATATACAATGATAAATTTTTTTTCACCCACAGTATATATTCAGATAACATAAAATACCCTCTCTGTCTGTCCTCCTGCCCTCTCCCCACAGCTCGCTAACTCCAACTTCCGAAAAGAACCCTTCGAATGTCTGACCAACTAGCAAATTCTTCTGCTAGTCTTTTCAAATCCAGACTGTCAAGTACATCCTGATGTGCATGACAAACAACCAGTGAATTTAAACGAGCTGTGTCATAGGTGCATGCAAGCAAGTCTTAAGACGCCGCAAAGCACTAAAAGATCTTTCTGTAGAACATGACGTTGTGGAAACACAAGCATCAATCTGATCAATTTATCAACTTAAGGAAACAGATGTCTGGCTTCCGTGATCATAGCTTGCACTATTTTTTGCGCTTGTGCTAAAGTTCTTTATTCATTCTGGTCTTTAAACATAGCTAACTGTGAACAAAGACTAGTTGCATTTAACTCACGATACTGCTTGCAAATATCATGGTTCACTTCACCAGTTAGCAACATTGTCTCCAGCTGCAAGTATGAACGCAAACCAGGATAATCTCGATTGAACCTTTCTGTGAGTTGCATGATTGTGTAGCGTGCCGCATTTTTACACTATGTGCACACGGCCACTCCTTAGACCCCTTTGTCTCCTACTATATATAAGGAACCTTTTTGATTAATAAAGGAGGTTTATTAATCAGAAAGGTTCCTTATATATAGTAGGAGACAAAGGGGTCTAAGGAGTGGCCGTGTGCACATAGTGTACAAATGCGGCACACTACAATCTATGACAGCGTAATATGCTGCTCGATAATGTTCCTATGGTGTTGTTGCTACATAAGCTGGGCCCAGCCCACAATACTTTTAGGGCGGCTTTCGCACCCGAGGTACAGCAATCGGCTCGAGATCATATGCCCAAACCATACTGTTGACATCTCTGAAAATGGTGTTAAACTGTTCATCTGATCATAGGCGACGCAGTTCTTGCACAACTGAATCAGTCGCTGCAATCATTCCACTGACCATGGCACTTGCTGACTGCAACGACTTGTTTAAGTGTTCTAGAAGTGAAAACACCAAAACAACTCCTTGAGGGCCAGTGCAGTAGTGCTCTGTTGAAAAAAGGTTTCAAGCCTTTCAGCTGTTTCATCAGCAGTACCAATGGAAGCAAATGATTCCAAGCTTACAAGTACCACTTCATAATGTTCAAGCACAAAAGACACTGTAGATACTCTGGTCAACCATCTTGTAGGACAAAAAACTTGTATACTATACTTTTTATTCAGTGGCTCATCAGGCAAGTCAATTATAAGAGACACTTAAGCATCATTAAACTGCTTCTTGACCTTCCCTGAACGATTATACAAGGCACCTAACTCTTGGACAAACTGAAGTGAATTGCTCACAAAGGGATTTGCGGCAGCTGTGTGCTGGGCAACAAGATTTGCACACTGTTCAGAACAGTGATAAAAAATGCAAGCGGGTGCTCACTGCTGATAATAGCCTGACAAACGTTATATCGGCTGCTCATGTTAGCAGCGCCGTCGTAAGTCTGAGCTCTGAAGTGTTCTATGGGTAGCATAATTCTGATTAGAACATCTTTTACTACAGCAGATAATGGTTTTTCGGTCGTGCCTTGTGGGTTGAATAATCCAATAAACTGTTCATTAACATTTACTTGTACTTAATATGACCATGTGGTGTTCTTGTTGAGTATTTCATTGTGTATTTATGTGTATTGTTACACACATTCATATTCTTGTTCTACTTGCTGAGTTCCTGCAACGCCATCATTGTCACCATTTCCGAATGTCTTCTCAATAAACGAAAATTTGTAACTTTTTAATGTATGAAAAGACGAAAAAAATTATTTTGGAAATTAACTAGCATTTAAGAATTATAGTTAAAAGCTTTATCAGTCAATCACTTTTGTAACATAAATTTACATTTGACTTCTTTATTGATATTTTAATTCCCGCTCCTTTTCATTTCATTAAGTATTTCTATATTTTTTCTAGAAAAACTCAATCTAGTTAAACAAAAATAAATAAATAAAAATAGTTCTAAAAACTCTTACATTTAAAACCTAAACGAGGGGTTTTCATGGTATTTATACAAGATTTGTCTTTCTAGATAAATTTTACTAGTATAATGGCCAAAGTGAACATTTGTAACGTCGATGTGAAAGACAACCCATGCCCCTTCACACATCCTTTCCAGTTTGAAATAACTTTTGAATGCCTGGAGACTTTGGAAGAAGGTTTTTGGCCTTTAAATTGGAGTTTTAAGGCGTATCTATAATTTAATTTAATTTATTCGCTTTTATTTTTATAAATTCAATATAAATAAATATAAGGCTAAAGTTGAAAAGCTTTTCAATCTACCCGAGCAGACTTAGAATGGAAGATAATATATGTGGGCTCAGCTGAGAGTGAGCAGTACGACCAAGTGCTCGACACTGTGGTCGTGGGACCCTTGTGTCCAGGAAAACACATGTTCGTGTACGAGGTGAGGAGGGAAAATGGATTTAATCATTAGATCCTAATATGTAAGAGAATGTGTAAGAATATTCAATATAGTTGGGAATGTGTAAGAATATTCGATATAGTTTGGAATGGGTAAGAATATTCAATATAATTAAGAATAATACAGATCATTTAATAAAAGACGAAAAAGTCAATCAGCCAGCACACCAGCATCATGACGACGACCGGTCCATGCAGGCGGACCCACCTAAGGGCGACAAGATCCCGAAGGAGGACGTGGTGGGAGTGACCGTGGTGCTACTCACGTGCTCGTACATGGGCAACGAGTTTGTGCGCATC
>OX030964.1:1805074-1815074 GCA_943735955.1 Piscicola geometra
TTAGAAAGTGATTTTTTTGGTTCAGTTTTACCTGTAGCATATCAAGTTTAGATGGAGCAAATGTTTCTTTGTTCTTGGAAGAAAAGTCAGGAAAATCTTTAAGTCTTTATAAACCAATAACAACCTTCAAGTTTTTGTACATTGCTCACTTTTTGTGTGATGTGCTCAAGCCTATTTCTATATTGTCCAAAATGTACCAAAAGAAGGACTTGGCTTATTCTGAGATTGCACCCCAGACTTTGGAGTACATGTTAAAAACTAAGTCAGCCCACATGATGCAGAAGTTTTTAAAGCTTATACCTGAAATTCCAAAGCCTGATGAATTTGGTCTGTGTCTTTTTGATTATGAAGGTCACACTATTAAAGACAGTGTGAAACAGAGAACTGAAGCTGAGCCTGTATGCGGAAAGTTTGTTGAAAGCATGATAAAAAGCCTCAATAGTAGGTTTTCAGGCAACGATGATGGGTCTGTATTAACAGCAATGAACCATTTTTTTTATTCAAGTATTTCAGTTTCCGAAATACACTCAGACATAGAAAGAGTATCTGAGTACCTAGAGGCTGTTGGTATCGAGAGCTCACAACCCGAACTTCTCAGCTTCGTCAACTTCACTCGAGCCAGCCATGGCTCTGGTAATAAGTCAGTCACTGACATAAAATCTACAACTAATTTGGCCATTAAAAACTCTAATTCCTATCCAGCATCAGCGGAAGCTGCCAAACGATTGTTACTATCGCCAGTATCAACTGTAGAGTGTGAAAGAGGATTCAGTAGACAAAACTTAATAAAATCTGACTTAAGAAAGAGTATAAATAAAAAAAATTTAGAAAATTTAATGAATATCGCTAATGAAGGTAAAGAAGTTAAAGAAATAGACTTTAAATGTATTTACAAACTTTGGGCGAATAAGAAACAACTCAGAATAATGAATTAACAATTATATCAGCTTGAATATGCATAAACAAGTTTTTTGAACATTAAATTTATATTTGTCTAAAAGATTCTCTATAAACTATAGCTATAATCCGTGTTTTTAACTTGTGATAAATAAATTAAATGTTTTCTTCATTGTCTTAAAAAAAGATTTAACGTTCACTTTATACAAATAAAACTAAAAATTAGAATAATTATGAAACGAAAAAGACACTCTCTTTGTAGAGGGGTTTTATTGATTTGAAGCCCACTAGGAGCTTATTAAGGGTGAGTTAAAAAATAAAAAAGTGCGCATTATACATGGGACTTCAAAAAAAAATTGGCCTCACAAAATTATGACCCAGCGTGGGCCCTGATATATATATATATATATATATATATATATATATATATATATATATATATATATATATATATATATATATATATATATATATATATATATATATATATATATATATATATATATATATATATATATATATATATATATATATATATATATATATATATATATATATATATATATATATATATATATATCTATCTATCTATCAGAATATTTATATAGCGCCATTTAATAAATCTCAATAGCGCTCTAAACATTAATTTCATGACAGTGAAAACAAATATGTTTTCAGCATATCATTAAACATCTTAGCCGTTAAGCCCGGCTGCCGCAATTGATTTGGCAAGCTGTTCCATACAAGAGGGCCAGACACAGAAAATTGTCTTGTCCCTATTTTTAAACGTGTGGGTGGAACAGCCAAGTAGTTCACCTCATCAGAACGCAATCGATAGGGTTGCAAAGTGTTGGTTTTCAAAGTGCACCTATCCATAAGGTATTTTGGTGCACGTCCATTTAAGCACTTATACATCAGCATGCATATCTTAAAAATAATTCGCTTATCCACTCTCAACCAATGGAGTTCCTTAAAAATAGGTGTGACGTGGTCATATTTGTATGCACCAACTACAACTTTAGCAGCACGGTTCTGAATGGACTGAAGCATACCGATCGATCTCTCAGGTAAACCCCAAAAAAGACTGTTGCAGTAGTCCAACCGAGAGTGAATGAACGCATGTACCAGACCTTGTGTGGTAGCAGTAGTTAATGACCTTCTGATTGACATTAATTTGCGCAGCTGATAAGAACATGTGCCGGTCAAATGCTTAATGTGTTCATTCATTGTAAGTTTTTTATCAAAAATAAAACCCAGATTAGTTGCTTGAGAGGATAGTTCAATATCTTCGCCATCAATAACAACATGGTCGACCTCAATCCTAGAAAGCTGCTGCCAAGTGCCTATCGGTAGTATTTTGGTTTTGCTTTGATTTAACTTCAATCGATTTGCTGACATCCATAAATCGATATTTGATAAGCATTTTACTAACTTATCAATTGAATTCTGAAATTCAAACGGGGAACAACTGACGATCAACTGTATATCATCAGCATATGAGTGACCCAAAAATCCAGAAGATTCAATAATTTTAAAAACATCTGAAGTATACAAAAGAAAAAGAATCGGACCAAGAACAGAACCCTGTGGTACACCATGTGTGATAATCTGATTTTCAGACAACTCACTTTTATAAGAAACTTGTTGTGAACGATTAAATAAATATGATTCGAACCATGAATAAACAACCCCAGTTATTCCAAAACTGCGACTAAGTCGCTCCAATAGAATACTATGATCAACACAGTCAAACGCTGCACTCATGTCCAAAAATGCCAATATTGATGTCTCATTTTTATCCATAGCTGCATATAAGCTAGAAAGTACTTGTAACAAAGCAGTCTCAGTGGAATGAAACTGCCTGTACCCTGATTGGTACACAGGCAATAGACTATTGAAGGTCAAATACTCTAACAGTTCTTTAGCTACAATGCGTTCAATTAACTTTGAAATAAAAGAAAGATTTGAAACCGGTCTATAATTATTTATACTATTTATGTCTGAGCCATCTTTTTTCAATAGTGGAACAACTAGCGCATGTTTACATAAATTAGGAAATTTACCCAAATTTAGACTAAGATTAATAAAACTTGTTAAAAATTTTGAAAACAAGTTAATATATTTTTTGAAAACAAATGTTGGTAAACAATCCAATGAACATGTTTTATTTGGCGAATCTAAAACAACTTTTATTACATAGTCTTCACTTAAGATAGAAAAACTTGACAATTTATAATTCTCCGGAATCTCAGAATCAGAAAACATCAAATTGTCATTTACATCACTATTTTCTGTGTCTTGTCTTACTCTTTCTACCTTATTGCTAAAGAAATGTAAAAACGTGTTTGCAGAAAAATCAGTCTCAGCATCAGCAAAATCCGACTCATCACACAACAGTTTATTGATAATATTCCAAAGTTGCTTTGGTTTCATTCTATTTTCATCTACAAGATTTTTCCAGTATAAGTTTCTTTTTCCTACAAGAAGGCAATTTTTCGATCTACAGGCAGTGATAAAATTGTTTTTATCAACAATTTGCAAAGTTTTCCTGTATTTTCTTTCTTTTTTGCGACAATCTCTTTTTGCCTGCCTGCATTCTCCATCAAACCATGGAGCCATTGGCTCTCGTCTACACTTGGCCATATGAAGAGGCGCAACTATATCTACAATTCTTTTAATTTCTTTGTTAAAAAGTTCAAGCAGCTCATCAACATCATTGTTTGAACATGGCTTACTTATAGGAGAATCAAGTACTAAAGAGACAAATAAATCCTCTTTCATACGTTTCCAAGATCGAACAAGCTTTTTTGCAATCCTTGGAGGTTTTACTTCAAATGGCAGACGTACCTTAATAAAACCATGGTCAGAAAAAATCCCACTTGGAAAAACTTTAATATCGGAAACAGGCAGCTCACGAGAAGTCACAATCAGATCCAGTACACCACCCAAATTATGAGTGGGCTCATTTACTCTATTAATTAAATGGAAATTTTCAAAAACATCATGTAGCATGACAGCATTCGGATGATCAGGTCTATCAACCCTAACATTAAAATCGCCAGCTAAAACAAGATGAGACGCTAAAATTGAAACATTTTCCAAAACCAAAGTGAGTTCCGTAAAAAATAAAGGAGAGACTGGTGCTGATCCAGGCCTATAAATAGCTAATACAATAAAATCACATTTATAACAAAAAAGTTTCAAAGCAACAGCCTCAAAAGTGGATATTTTAGGTAAATCCAATCGTTTACACTTGAAAACAGACTTATAATAAATAATTAAACCACCATGAAATGGATCAAGTGGTCTTAAAAAATCAACAAAATTATAACCAGGAGGCATTGCCTTCCGTACTGAAATTTCATCATGTGATCCATGCCATGTTTCCGTCAACACAAAAATATCCAACCCCTCATGTATCAATTCATAAACCTCATTATATTTAAAAACAATAGATCTTATATTCAAAAGTCCAAAATTTACAAATTTGATTTTTTCAAAATTTTTACTATTTTCCATCTCCCTACAGGACCTATTACCCGGGTAAAAAAACTACCATCACCATTTTTTACTACCTCTTTTGCCTCATCCACCAGTTTATTGAACTCATTTCTCTGTTCACGAGTTAAATCATGAAAAATTTTTACTTTAGCAACCTCACCTGGCAGTGTTTTAATTCTGTGAGAATTTTTGAGAACCATTGTTAAGCTTGGGACTTAAATCTAATAACAATGGGTCTGATCTTGTCAGAGCCCTCATCAAGTCTACCCTGCCTGGTGACTGTCGAAACATCATCATTTTTAATGGTATCATCAGTTATCTTTTTAAACAGGTCAATGATAGCATCTCTATCATGACCTTTGACATTGCTCTCATTTAAATTAAACAAAATGATATTGTTCTCTCTAGCCTTTGTTTCGCTTGAGGCATCTATGGCTTTCTTCATTGATTTGAGTTCAACATTGACTCCATCAACACTCTTTTTAATCTCACTGCCAACAATCGAGGCCCAAGAGACACTCATTTCTTTTTTTAATTTCTCAACTGATCCTTCAATCAACTTATCAGCAGAAGTAATTTCATCAATTCCCTTGCCATATTCACCTACAAGTTTTTTCAAATCATTTATTTCCTTCGCAGTTGATGCATTTAAATCTATCAACTTTTTTACATCAGCCGATAGGTCATCAATTTTTACTGACGATTTTAAACTTTCTGCGTTGCGTAAACACTCATCACAAAAGACCTTTAGGTTCCTGATTGAACTCAAAGAATGAATAAAATCATCTGACAAACCAATACATTTGCCATGCATAATTGTATTACACATGCAACACATCAAGCCATCTTTGGCTCCCTTGTTGCACCTGTAGCACTTCGACATAATAAGCACTATAAAATAATTAATTATAATAAACTATATCTATTATAATAATTAATTATAATAAACACAGGTAGGTCAGTTAAGTTGAAAAAAAAGCACAGGTAAAACCACGAGATATGAAAATTAAGTTTAAATACTCTAATAAAATAATGAAATTATGAGTTTTGGAAATATTAATAAACTCTCCTGACTAAACCGCAAAACAAAATCCGAACTTCTCAACTACACGACACTTTATTAACGAAATAAACGCAAAAATGACTCAGCGAAATTAGAACAGCCTGCCAAAAAATCGCGTATATATATATATATATATATATATATATATATATATATATATATATATATATATATATATATATATATGTGTGTGTGTGTGTGTGTGTTTGCATGCACGCATCTTTTACCTCGTGCAACTCATTGCGGAACTTCCAATCGTTCTCAGCCTCTCTGACAGCCATTTTGTTCTTGTAGTTCGTCTGCGTGTCCAGCATCCCTAATGTAGGCAATGATGATGATGATGATGATGATGACGATGCTGATGTTAATACATTTTCATACTTTCATAATCGTGGTATAATTATTATTTTATTAAAACTTAACTGTTTTCAAATTCCGTTTGCGCTTGACTCATGTCGTCTGCATGCTTCTGTCGTGGTCAAGGTGGAGGAGGAGCAATCAATCAATCAATCAATCAATCAATCAATCAATCAATCAATCAATCAATCAATCAATCAATCAATCAATCAATCAATCAATCAATCAATCAATCAATCAATCAATCAATCAATCAATCAATCAATCAATCAATCAATCAATCAATCAATCAATCAATCAATCAATCAATCAATCAATCTCTCTATCTATCTATCTATCTATCTATCTATCTATCTATCTATCTATCTATCTATCTATCTATCTATCTATCTATCTATCTATCTATCTATCTATCTATCTATCTATCTATCTATCTATCTATCTATCTATCTATCTATCTATCTATCTATCTATCTATCTATCAATCAATCAATCAATCAATCAATCAATCAATCAAATAAATTTCTATAGTGCTCTTTCCTCAAATTCAAGAGCGCTCAACTTGAACTTGAAGGAGCAACTACATTCGAGAAGTATAACAGACACTGCAACCACTGCAACAAACAAAATCACTGCAACTGCAAAAACTAAAACTAAAACGATCAAAATTAAAACTTAAAAGCGAACATTACAATTAAAACTACAACAAACACAAATAAAACTAGAAAAAAAGCAACAGTTACAATTAAACTAGAACAGCAACATCTGAAACACTTGCATCAAAATCAATGTCGACAACAACAATGGCAACAGCAACAGCAACAACAACAACAATGACAACAGCAACAATAGCAACAGCAACAATGGCAACAACAACAATGGCAACAACAACAATGACAACAGCAACAATAGCAACAGCAACAATGACAACAGCAACAATGGCAACAACAACAATGGCAACAACAACAATGACAACAACAACAATGACAACAGCAACAATAGCAACAGCAACAATGACAACAGCAACAATGGCAACAACAACAATGGCAACAACAACAATGACAACAACAACAATGACAACAGCAACAATGACAACAACAACAATGGCAACAGCAACAATGGCAACAGCAACAATGACAACAACAACAATGGCAACAGCAACAATGGCAACAGCAACAATGACCAGCTTGAGGTTGCGGACGGTGAGGTCGTGGCTGGCGAGGTCAGCCTTCATCTTCGTCCTCGTCTCCCTCAACTCCCTCAACACCTCCAGGTAGTCCTGCTTGCTCTCCTCCTGCGCTTGTGTTGTTGTTGGTGTTGTTGCTGTTGTTGTTGGTGTTGCTTGTGGTCTTGTTGCTTGTGGTCTTGTTGTTGTTGATGTCTTTTTGAGATTTTTGTGGTTTTTATGTTTTTCTTTTTTTGTAAAGAAAATCATAGAACAAAGTACCATGTACACCAAGTCATCGGCGAATTCTCCAAGCACCCACCCTCCCAAACCACCTCTGCACTCAGACTAGCATTCTCCCCTCCTTTACTTACTCTCTCCTCCCTAACATACTCTCTCCTCCCTAACTTACTCTCTCCTCCCTAACATACTCTCTCCTCCTTCCTCCACCTTCTGCACCCCTTCCACCCCTCTTCTTTCCTCCACCACCTCTCCTTCCCTCCACCTCTTCTGTCTTCCTCCACCCTTTCTCCCTTCCATCTCTTCCTCTTCACTCCTCCACCCTATCCCTCCTCCACCACCATCTCTGCATTTCCCCCTCCACCACCCACCTGCAGGTCCTTCATGGCTTGGTGGTTGTCGTTGGTGGAGTCTTCGATCTTCTTCTGCTTCTCAAACATCAAGTACTTCAGTTTCTGCTTCATCACCTGAACAGAGTTTCAGGGCAGTGCCTCAGAGAGGTGGTGGAGGGATGCTTTGTGTCAGCTACGGAAAGTTTGAATGCATGAAAGTTCTACAGACTTTGAGTCTACAAATTAAACTCTAAATGAATGAATGAATAAATGAACGCAAGTAAATATTAGTGAAGGGGCACGTTGAGTTCGAGGTTGTGTTTGTCCTTGAGTTTGACTGCGTCGTACAGCAAGTTCTGCTTCTCGAGTTCCTTGTCGTGCAGTCGATGCTGCAGTACATCCAGCAGCTTCAGCATCACGTCCTTCTCCATTGTGACGTAGTTGCGCTCGTTGTGCTCGTTGTCAGACGCCAGTTTCAGACGCTTCAGGTGGCCCATGATCTGAGCGACATTGTGGTTGAGTGTGTTTGAATTGTAATTAGAATCTATTAATTATTAGATGCAGGATTGTATTTTTCCCATTTTGAACTAATTATCGTGCGTATAGTGTTTTTGTGTATATTTAGTTGGTTCAAACCAATTGTAAAGATTTGATTTTGGAAGCTTGCAAGAGTGCATATCTGACCTGAGCAGTGGTCATCAGAGAAGGGTCGATGTCGTCCACTATCTCCGGCTTCTTTTTTCCTTTTTCGCTCTTCTTCGGCTTTAAAAAATATTTGAATATATTTGAATATATTTCTTGACATTCAAGATATTTTATTAACACAATTAAAAATTTAATGTTAAAAGTCTAACCATAATGTAGTTCAAAGTTTTTAAATGTATCAAATAAAAAGACTATTAAGATGGCGTAGCTAACGCACATAATTAAATATTTTTTTTAAAAATATTTAGAATAATAAAAAAATATTAAATAATTATTTTGTTGAACACATTTTTTAGTTTTAAACGTATCTTGTGTTATTATTTTTTATTTAACGGTTTTTCAACATTTTAAGACGATATGACAGGAGTGATTTTATCTTTCAAGTTCATCGTTTTTGACAAATCACTTTGAAAGCATTTACCCTTTAACATATTAAAACAAAGTTTAAATACTACAATAAATTTATAATGTTCTTCAAAATGGCTGTTTGTCTGATAGTGGGCATGCTGGCCTGCATTACAGATGGACGCAGGTGTCTCGAGCACAATGGCGCCCTCGTTGACTATGACGAGATCGAAGGCTGCTACGGAGGAAGCCAGAGTTTCAAGCTCAATCTTGACAACGAGATCGAGGTCTTTTGTGGACAACGTGTTCAGCTGCACTGGACAGTCGCCATGCCATCCATCAGCATTCATGACGCCCTGGTTAGGTTTTGAACCCCCTTCTATTCAAGTTCATCGATGGAAAAAGTATTTATAAAGTATTTTTATATTTATTTTATTTTCATTCCCAAGGCGAGCGAATTTTACCATTTCTTTATGGTGTGTCCCGATTTTCCAGACAAATACAACCCGCTGCACAAGTACCAACTGAACTGGGGTGTTATCAACATCAAAGTGAGTTTTGAACTCATCGTTTACTCGTTAAAATTTATTTAATTACTAAATAAATAATAATGACAAGATGTTATAAAATGTACTTTTTAAAACATAGTAGCTTCAATGGTCTTCCAGGGTGCTGACATGAAAAGAGGAGAGTTGAATGGAAAGGAACTCATAGGTCTGTCCTCCTTTCTTTATAGCAGGTACAAGAACACAAGTGGTAATGATAAACATCCCTCAAACACCCACTCGCAACGTCAGAGTACGAGGCCCCGATGGATGGCTTCACCAGACGTTACCAACTCCTCGTCTTCAGGACCAGCGACCCCATCCCTTATGAAGGGCATTCGCCTCCAAGGTCCAATGTCAGTCTGGAAGACCTGCTGGCCCGAATGGAGCTGTGTGGTGCTTTCTATGCCGCTTCGCAGTTCTTCATCTCGAGTGAGGTTTCCTTCAATGGAAGTTTTCTCTGCGCCGTTCATTTGAAAGCATTTCGTCTTTTTCTCTTTGCACTGCTGTTAGTTCAAGAACATCTCATTGATACTCTCAAATTTGTTATTTCACAGATGAACCTCAGTATTTCGAGGTATATTGTGAACTAATTTGTATCAATTTCGAATAATTCTTTTTAAATGACGCATCGCATCGCAGGCCATAAATGGAAAAAATGGCATAAAGCAATTAAGGTAGTAAAAACTCAAACAACTCGATTACAGTTTATTATTGGCTTGGAAAAGAAGCTGGAAAGCCAGGTGAGTTGGAGGTGCATGGCTCGGTATATAATGAGGAAAAGTCCCAACACCTCCTCCCGCCCCACCAGCCCTCTAGAGCAGCTCCCCGTGGTGAGATCAATATGGAG
>OX030964.1:1820074-1890074 GCA_943735955.1 Piscicola geometra
CTTCCACACCAGCTGCAACACTTCCACACCAGCTGCAACACTTCCACACCAGCTGCAACACTTCTACACCAGCTGCAACACTTCCACACCAGCTGCAACACTTCCACACGACCACACCAGCTGCAACACTTCCACACGACCACACCAGCTGCAACACTTTCACACGACCACACCAGCTGCAACACTTCCACACCAGCTGCAACACTTCCACACCAGCTGCAACACTTACACACCAGCTGCAACACTTCCACACCAGCTGCAACACTTCCACACCAGCTGCAACACTTCCACACCAGCTGCAACACTTCCACACCAGCTGCAACACTTCCACACCAGCTGCAACACTTCCACACCAGCTGCAACACTTCCACACCAGCTGCAACACTTCCACACCAGCTGCAACACTGCCACACCAGCTGCAACACTTCCACACCAGCTGCAACACTTCCACACGACCACACCAGCTGCAACACTTCCACACCAGCTGCAACACTTCCACACCAGCTGCAACACTTCCACACCAGCTGCAACACTTCCACACCAGCTGCAACACTGCCACACCAGCTGCAACACTTCCACACCAGCTGCAACACTTCCACACCAGCTGCAACACTTCCACACCAGCTGCAACACTTCCACACCAGCTGCAACACTTCCACACCAGCTGCAACACTTCCACACCAGCTGCAACACTACCACACCAGCTGCAACACTTCCACACCAGCTGCAACACTTCCACACCAGCTGCAACACTTCCACACCAGCTGCAACACTTCCACACGACCACACCAGCTGCAACACTTCCACACCAGCTGCAACACTTCCACACGACCACACCAGCTGCAACACTTCCACACCAGCTGCAACACTTACACACCAGCTGCAACACTTCTACACCAGCTGCAACACTTCCACACCAGCTGCAACACTTCTACACCAGCTGCAACACTTCCACACCAGCTGCAACACTTCCACACCAGCTGCAACACTTCCACACCAGCTGCAACACTTCCACACCAGCTGCAACACTTCCACACCAGCTGCAACACTTCCACACCAGCTGCAACACTTCCACACCAGCTGCAACACTTCCACACCAGCTGCAACACTTCCACACCAGCTGCAACACTTCCACACCAGCTGCAACACTTCCACACCAGCTGCAACACTTCCACACGACCACACCAGCTGCAACACTTCCACACCAGCTGCAACACTTCCACACCAGCTGCAACACTTCCACACCAGCTGCAACACTTCCACACGACCACACCAGCTGCAACACTTCCACACCAGCTGCAACACTTCCACACCAGCTGCAACACTTCCACACCAGCTGCAACACTTCTACACCAGCTGCAACACTTCCACACCAGCTGCAACACTTCCACACGACCACACCAGCTGCAACACTTCCACACGACCACACCAGCTGCAACACTTTCACACGACCACACCAGCTGCAACACTTCCACACCAGCTGCAACACTTCCACACCAGCTGCAACACTTACACACCAGCTGCAACACTTCCACACCAGCTGCAACACTTCCACACCAGCTGCAACACTTCCACACCAGCTGCAACACTTCCACACCAGCTGCAACACTTCCACACCAGCTGCAACACTTCCACACCAGCTGCAACACTTCCACACCAGCTGCAACACTTCCACACCAGCTGCAACACTGCCACACCAGCTGCAACACTTCCACACCAGCTGCAACACTTCCACACGACCACACCAGCTGCAACACTTCCACACCAGCTGCAACACTTCCACACCAGCTGCAACACTTCCACACCAGCTGCAACACTTCCACACCAGCTGCAACACTGCCACACCAGCTGCAACACTTCCACACCAGCTGCAACACTTCCACACCAGCTGCAACACTTCCACACCAGCTGCAACACTTCCACACCAGCTGCAACACTTCCACACCAGCTGCAACACTTCCACACCAGCTGCAACACTACCACACCAGCTGCAACACTTCCACACCAGCTGCAACACTTCCACACCAGCTGCAACACTTCCACACCAGCTGCAACACTTCCACACGACCACACCAGCTGCAACACTTCCACACCAGCTGCAACACTTCCACACGACCACACCAGCTGCAACACTTCCACACCAGCTGCAACACTTACACACCAGCTGCAACACTTCTACACCAGCTGCAACACTTCCACACCAGCTGCAACACTTCTACACCAGCTGCAACACTTCCACACCAGCTGCAACACTTCCACACCAGCTGCAACACTTCTACACCAGCTGCAACACTTCCACACGACCACACCAGCTGCAACACTTCCACACGACCACACCAGCTGCAACACTTCCACACCAGCTGCAACACTTCCACACCAGCTGCAACACTTCCACACCAGCTGCAACACTTCCACACGACCACACCAGCTGCAACACTTCCACACCAGCTGCAACACTTCCACACCAGCTGCAACACTTCCACACCAGCTGCAACACTTCCACACGACCACACTAGCTGCAACACTTCCACACCAGCTGCAACACTTCCACACCAGCTGCAACACTTCCACACCAGCTGCAACACTTCTACACCAGCTGCAACACTTCCACACCAGCTGCAACACTTCCACACGACCACACCAGCTGCAACACTTCCACACGACCACACCAGCTGCAACACTTTCACACGACCACACCAGCTGCAACACTTCCACACCAGCTGCAACACTTCCACACCAGCTGCAACACTTACACACCAGCTGCAACACTTCCACACCAGCTGCAACACTTCCACACCAGCTGCAACACTTCCACACCAGCTGCAACACTTCCACACCAGCTGCAACACTTCCACACCAGCTGCAACACTTCCACACCAGCTGCAACACTTCCACACCAGCTGCAACACTTCCACACCAGCTGCAACACTTCCACACGACCACACCAGCTGCAACACTTCCACACCAGCTGCAACACTTCCACACCAGCTGCAACACTTCCACACCAGCTGCAACACTTCCACACGACCACACCAGCTGCAACACTTCCACACCAGCTGCAACACTTCCACACCAGCTGCAACACTTCCACACCAGCTGCAACACTTCTACACCAGCTGCAACACTTCCACACCAGCTGCAACACTTCCACACGACCACACCAGCTGCAACACTTCCACACGACCACACCAGCTGCAACACTTTCACACGACCACACCAGCTGCAACACTTCCACACCAGCTGCAACACTTCCACACCAGCTGCAACACTTACACACCAGCTGCAACACTTCCACACCAGCTGCAACACTTCCACACCAGCTGCAACACTTCCACACCAGCTGCAACACTTCCACACCAGCTGCAACACTTCCACACCAGCTGCAACACTTCCACACCAGCTGCAACACTTCCACACCAGCTGCAACACTTCCACACCAGCTGCAACACTGCCACACCAGCTGCAACACTTCCACACCAGCTGCAACACTTCCACACGACCACACCAGCTGCAACACTTCCACACCAGCTGCAACACTTCCACACCAGCTGCAACACTTCCACACCAGCTGCAACACTTCCACACCAGCTGCAACACTGCCACACCAGCTGCAACACTTCCACACCAGCTGCAACACTTCCACACCAGCTGCAACACTTCCACACCAGCTGCAACACTTCCACACCAGCTGCAACACTTCCACACCAGCTGCAACACTTCCACACCAGCTGCAACACTACCACACCAGCTGCAACACTTCCACACCAGCTGCAACACTTCCACACCAGCTGCAACACTTCCACACCAGCTGCAACACTTCCACACGACCACACCAGCTGCAACACTTCCACACCAGCTGCAACACTTCCACACGACCACACCAGCTGCAACACTTCCACACCAGCTGCAACACTTACACACCAGCTGCAACACTTCTACACCAGCTGCAACACTTCCACACCAGCTGCAACACTTCTACACCAGCTGCAACACTTCCACACCAGCTGCAACACTTCCACACCAGCTGCAACACTTCTACACCAGCTGCAACACTTCCACACGACCACACCAGCTGCAACACTTCCACACGACCACACCAGCTGCAACACTTCCACACCAGCTGCAACACTTCCACACCAGCTGCAACACTTCCACACCAGCTGCAACACTTCCACACGACCACACCAGCTGCAACACTTCCACACCAGCTGCAACACTTCCACACCAGCTGCAACACTTCCACACCAGCTGCAACACTTCCACACGACCACACCAGCTGCAACACTTCCACACCAGCTGCAACACTTCCACACCAGCTGCAACCCTTCCACACCAGCTGCAACACTTCTACACCAGCTGCAACACTTCCACACCAGCTGCAACACTTCCACACGACCACACCAGCTGCAACACTTCCACACGACCACACCAGCTGCAACACTTTCACACGACCACACCAGCTGCAACACTTCCACACCAGCTGCAACACTTCCACACCAGCTGCAACACTTACACACCAGCTGCAACACTTCCACACCAGCTGCAACACTTCCACACCAGCTGCAACACTTCCACACCAGCTGCAACACTTCCACACCAGCTGCAACACTTCCACACCAGCTGCAACACTGCCACACCAGCTGCAACACTTCCACACCAGCTGCAACACTTCCACACGACCACACCAGCTGCAACACTTCCACACCAGCTGCAAAACTTCCACACCAGCTGCAACACTTCCACACCAGCTGCAACACTGCCACACCAGCTGCAACACTTCCACACCAGCTGCAACACTTCCACACCAGCTGCAACACTTCCACACCAGCTGCAACACTTCCACACCAGCTGCAACACTTCCACACCAGCTGCAACACTTCCACACCAGCTGCAACACTACCACACCAGCTGCAACACTTCCACACCAGCTGCAACACTTCCACACCAGCTGCAACACTTCCACACCAGCTGCAACACTTCCACACGACCACACCAGCTGCAACACTTCCACACCAGCTGCAACACTTCCACACGACCACACCAGCTGCAACACTTCCACACCAGCTGCAACACTTACACACCAGCTGCAACACTTCTACACCAGCTGCAACACTTCCACACCAGCTGCAACACTTCTACACCAGCTGCAACACTTCCACACCAGCTGCAACACTTCCACACCAGCTGCAACACTTCTACACCAGCTGCAACACTTCCACACGACCACACCAGCTGCAACACTTCCACACGACCACACCAGCTGCAACACTTCCACACCAGCTGCAACACTTCCACACCAGCTGCAACACTTCCACACCAGCTGCAACACTTCCACACCAGCTGCAACACTTCCACACCAGCTGCAACACTGCCACACCAGCTGCAACACTTCCACACGACCACACCAGCTGCAACACTTCCACACCAGCTGCAACACTTCCACACCAGCTGCAACACTTCCACACGACCACACCAGCTGCAACACTTCCACACCAGCTGCAACACTTCCACACGACCACACCAGCTGCAACACTTCCACACGACCACACCAGCTGCAACACTTCCACACCAGCTGCAACACTTCCACACCAGCTGCAACACTTCCACACAACCACACCAGCTGCAACACTTCCACACCAGCTGCAACACTTCCACACCAGCTGCAACACTTCCACACCAGCTGCAACACTTCCACACCAGCTGCAACACTGCCACACCAGCTGCAACACTTCCACACGACCACACCAGCTGCAACACTGCCACACCAGCTGCAACACTTCCACACGACCACACCAGCTGCAACACTTCCACACCAGCTGCAACACTTCCACACCAGCTGCAACACTTCCACACCAGCTGCAACACTTCCACACGACCACACCAGCTGCAACACTTCCACACCAGCTGCAACACTTCCACACCAGCTGCAACACTTCCACACCAGCTGCAACACTTCTACACCAGCTGCAACACTTCCACACCAGCTGCAACACTTCCACACGACCACACCAGCTGCAACACTTCCACACGACCACACCAGCTGCAATACTTTCACACGACCACACCAGCTGCAACACTTCCACACCAGCTGCAACACTTCCACACCAGCTGCAACACTTACACACCAGCTGCAACACTTCCACACCAGCTGCAACACTTCCACACCAGCTGCAACACTTCCACACCAGCTGCAACACTTCCACACCAGCTGCAACACTTCCACACCAGCTGCAACACTTCCACACCAGCTGCAACACTTCCACACCAGCTGCAACACTTCCACACCAGCTGCAACACTGCCACACCAGCTGCAACACTTCCACACCAGCTGCAACACTTCCACACGACCACACCAGCTGCAACACTTCCACACCAGCTGCAACACTTCCACACCAGCTGCAACACTTCCACACCAGCTGCAACACTTCCACACCAGCTGCAACACTGCCACACCAGCTGCAACACTTCCACACCAGCTGCAACACTTCCACACCAGCTGCAACACTTCCACACCAGCTGCAACACTTCCACACCAGCTGCAACACTTCCACACCAGCTGCAACACTTCCACACCAGCTGCAACACTACCACACCAGCTGCAACACTTCCACACCAGCTGCAACACTTCCACACCAGCTGCAACACTTCCACACCAGCTGCAACACTTCCACACGACCACACCAGCTGCAACACTTCCACACCAGCTGCAACACTTACACACCAGCTGCAACACTTCTACACCAGCTGCAACACTTCCACACCAGCTGCAACACTTCTACACCAGCTGCAACACTTCCACACCAGCTGCAACACTTCCACACCAGCTGCAACACTTCTACACCAGCTGCAACACTTCCACACGACCACACCAGCTGCAACACTTCCACACGACCACACCAGCTGCAACACTTCCACACCAGCTGCAACACTTCCACACCAGCTGCAACACTTCCACACCAGCTGCAACACTTCCACACCAGCTGCAACACTGCCACACCAGCTGCAACACTTCCACACGACCACACCAGCTGCAACACTTCCACACCAGCTGCAACACTTCCACACCAGCTGCAACACTTCCACACGACCACACCAGCTGCAACACTTCCACACCAGCTGCAACACTTCCACACGACCACACCAGCTGCAACACTTCCACACGACCACACCAGCTGCAACACTTCCACACCAGCTGCAACACTTCCACACCAGCTGCAACACTTCCACACAACCACACCAGCTGCAACACTTCCACACCAGCTGCAACACTTCCACACCAGCTGCAACACTTACACACCAGCTGCAACACTTCCACACCAGCTGCAACACTTCCACACCAGCTGCAACACTTCCACACCAGCTGCAACACTTCCACACCAGCTGCAACACTTCCACACCAGCTGCAACACTTCCACACCAGCTGCAACACTTCCACACCAGCTGCAACACTTCCACACCAGCTGCAACACTGCCACACCAGCTGCAACACTTCCACACCAGCTGCAACACTTCCACACGACCACACCAGCTGCAACACTTCCACACCAGCTGCAACACTTCCACACCAGCTGCAACACTTCCACACCAGCTGCAACACTTCCACACCAGCTGCAACACTGCCACACCAGCTGCAACACTTCCACACCAGCTGCAACACTTCCACACCAGCTGCAACACTTCCACACCAGCTGCAACACTTCCACACCAGCTGCAACACTTCCACACCAGCTGCAACACTTCCACACCAGCTGCAACACTACCACACCAGCTGCAACACTTCCACACCAGCTGCAACACTTCCACACCAGCTGCAACACTTCCACACCAGCTGCAACACTTCCACACGACCACACCAGCTGCAACACTTCCACACCAGCTGCAACACTTACACACCAGCTGCAACACTTCTACACCAGCTGCAACACTTCCACACCAGCTGCAACACTTCTACACCAGCTGCAACACTTCCACACCAGCTGCAACACTTCCACACCAGCTGCAACACTTCTACACCAGCTGCAACACTTCCACACGACCACACCAGCTGCAACACTTCCACACGACCACACCAGCTGCAACACTTCCACACCAGCTGCAACACTTCCACACCAGCTGCAACACTTCCACACCAGCTGCAACACTTCCACACCAGCTGCAACACTGCCACACCAGCTGCAACACTTCCACACGACCACACCAGCTGCAACACTTCCACACCAGCTGCAACACTTCCACACCAGCTGCAACACTTCCACACGACCACACCAGCTGCAACACTTCCACACCAGCTGCAACACTTCCACACGACCACACCAGCTGCAACACTTCCACACGACCACACCAGCTGCAACACTTCCACACCAGCTGCAACACTTCCACACCAGCTGCAACACTTCCACACAACCACACCAGCTGCAACACTTCCACACCAGCTGCAACACTTCCACACCAGCTGCAACACTTCCACACCAGCTGCAACACTTCCACACCAGCTGCAACACTGCCACACCAGCTGCAACACTTCCACACGACCACACCAGCTGCAACACTTCCACACCAGCTGCAACACTTCCACACCAGCTGCAACACTTCCACACGACCACACCAGCTGCAACACTTCCACACCAGCTGCAACACTTCCACACGACCACACCAGCTGCAACACTTCCACACCAGCTGCAACACTTCCACACGACCACACCAGCTGCAACACTTCCACACAATCACACCAGCTGCAACACTTCCACACCAGCTGCAACACTTCCACACAACCACACCAGCTGCAACACTACCACACGACCACACCAGCTGCAACACTTCCACACCAGCTGCAACACTTCCACACCAGCTGCAACACTTCCACACCAGCTGCAACACTTCCACACCAGCTGCAACACTTCCACACCAGCTGCAACACTACCACACGACCACACCAGCTGCAACACGACCACACCAGCTGCAACACTTCCACACCAGCTGCAACACTTCCACACCAGCTGCAACACTACCACACGACCACACCAGCTGCAACACGACCACACCAGCTGCAACACTTCCACACCAGCTGCAACACTACCACACGACCACACCAGCTGCAACACGACCACACCAGCTGCAACACTTCCACACCAGCTGCAACACTTCCACACCAGCTGCAACACTACCACACGACCACACCAGCTGCAACACGACCACACCAGCTGCAACACTTCCACACCAGCTGCAACCCTACCACACGACCACACCAGCTGCAACACTTCCACACCAGCTGCAACACTTCCACACCAGCTGCAACACTACCACACGACCACACCAGCTGAAACACTTACACACCAGCTGCAACACTTCCACACGACCACACCAGCTGCAACACTTCCACACGACCACACCAGCTGCAACACTTCCACACGACCACACCAGCTGCAACACTTCCACACGACCACACCAGCTTCAACACTACCACACGACCACACCAGCTGCAACACTACCACACGACCACACCAGCTGCAACACTACCACACGACCGTACCAGCTGCAACACTACCACACGACCACACCAGCTTCAACACTTCCACACGACCACACCAGCTGCAACACTTCCACACGACCACACCAGCTGCAACACTTCCACACTTCCACACCAGCTGCAACACTTCCACACCAGCTGCAACACTTCCACACCAGCTGCAACACTACCACACCAGCTGCAACACTTCCACACCAGCTGCAACACTTCCACACCAGCTGCAACACTTCCACACCAGCTGCAACACTTCCACACCAGCTGCAACACTACCACACCAGCTGCAACACTTCCACACCAGCTGCAACACTTCCACACGACCACACCAGCTGCAACACTTCCACACCAGCTGCAACACTTCCACACCAGCTGCAACACTTCCACACGACCACACCAGCTGCAACACTTCCACACCAGCTGCAACACTTCCACACGACCACACCAGCTGCAACACTTCCACACGACCACACCAGCTGCAACACTTCCACACCAGCTGCAACACTTCCACACCAGCTGCAACACTACCACACCAGCTGCAACACTTCCACACCAGCTGCAACACTTCCACACCAGCTGCAACACTTCCACACCAGCTGCAACACTTCCACACCAGCTGCAACACTTCCACACGACCACACCAGCTGCAACACTTCCACACCAGCTGCAACACTTCCACACCAGCTGCAACACTTCCACACCAGCTGCAACACTTCCACACCAGCTGCAACACTTCCACACCAGCTGCAACACTTCCACACCAGCTGCAACACTTCCACACGACCACACCAGCTGCAACACTTCCACACCAGCTGCAACACTTCCACACCAGCTGCAACACTTCCACACCAGCTGCAACACTTCCACACCAGCTGCAACACTTCCACACCAGCTGCAACACTTTTACACGACCACACCAGCTGCAACACTTCCACACCAGCTGCAACACTTCCACACCAGCTGCAACACTTCCACACGACCACACCAGCTGCAACACTTCCACACCAGCTGCAACACTTCCACACCAGCTGCAACACTTCCACACCAGCTGCAACACTTCCACACCAGCTGCAACACTTCCACACGACCACACCAGCTGCAACACTTCCACACCAGCTGCAACACTTCCACACGACCACACCAGCTGCAACACTACCACACCACCACACCAGCTGCAACACTTCCACACGACCACACCAGCTGCAACACTTCCACACCAGCTGCAACACTTCCACACCAGCTGCAACACGACCACACCAGCTGCAACACTTCCACACCAGCTGCAACACTTCCACACGACCACACCAGCTGCAACACTTACACACCAGCTGCAACACTTCCACACGACCACACCAGCTGCAACACTTCCACACGACCACACCAGCTGCAACACTTTCACACCAGCTGCAACACTTCCACACCAGCTGCAACACTTCCACACCAGCTGCAACACTACCACACGACCACACCAGCTGCAACACTTACACACCAGCTGCAACACTTCCACACCAGCTGCAACACTTCCACACCAGCTGCAACACTTCCACACCAGCTGCAACACTTCCACACCAGCTGCAACACTTTCACACCAGCTGCAACACTTCCACACCAGCTGCAACACGACCACACCAGCTGCAACACTTCCACACCAGCTGCAACACTTCCACACCAGCTGCAACACTTCCACACCAGCTGCAACACTTCCACACCAGCTGCAACACTTCCACACCAGCTGCAACACTTCCACACCAGCTGCAACACTTCCACACCAGCTGCAACACTTCTACACTAGCTGCAACACTTCCAAACGACCACACCAGCTGCAACACTTCCACACCAGCTGCAACACTACCACACCAGCTGCAACACTTACACACCAGCTGCAACACTTCCACACCAGCTGCAACACTTCCACACCAGCTGCAACACTTCTACACTAGCTGCAACACTTCCAAACGACCACACCAGCTGCAACACTTCCACACCAGCTGCAACACTTCCACACCAGCTGCAACACTTCCACACCAGCTGCAACACTTCCACACCAGCTGCAACACTTCCACACCAGCTGCAACACTTCCACACCAGCTGCAACACTTCCACACCAGCTGCAACACTTCCACACGACCACACCAGCTGCAACACTTCCACACCAGCTGCAACACTTCCACACCAGCTGCAACACTTCCACACCAGCTGCAACACTTCCACACGACCACACCAGCTGCAACACTTCCACACCAGCTGCAACACTTCCACACCAGCTGCAACACTTCCACACCAGCTGCAACACTTCCACACGACCACACCAGCTGCAACACTTCCACACCAGCTGCAACACTTCCACACGACCACACCAGCTGCAACACTACCACACCACCACACCAGCTGCAACACTTCCACACGACCACACCAGCTGCAACACTTCCACACCAGCTGCAACACTTCCACACCAGCTGCAACACGACCACACCAGCTGCAACACTTCCACACCAGCTGCAACACTTCCACACGACCACACCAGCTGCAACACTTACACACCAGCTGCAACACTTCCACACGACCACACCAGCTGCAACACTTCCACACGACCACACCAGCTGCAACACTTTCACACCAGCTGCAACACTTCCACACCAGCTGCAACACTTCCACACCAGCTGCAACACTACCACACGACCACACCAGCTGCAACACTTACACACCAGCTGCAACACTTCCACACCAGCTGCAACACTTCCACACCAGCTGCAACACTTCCACACCAGCTGCAACAGTTTCACACCAGCTGCAACACTTCCACACCAGCTGCAACACGACCACACCAGCTGCAACACTTCCACACCAGCTGCAACACTTCCACACCAGCTGCAACACTTCCACACCAGCTGCAACACTTCCACACCAGCTGCAACACTTCCACACCAGCTGCAACACTTCCACACCAGCTGCAACACTTCTACACCAGCTGCAACACTTCCACACCAGCTGCAACACTTCCACACCAGCTGCAACACTTCCACACCAGCTGCAACACTTCCACACCAGCTGCAACACTTCCACACCAGCTGCAACACTTCCACACCAGCTGCAACACTTCCACACCAGCTGCAACACTTCCACACCAGCTGCAACACTTCCACACCAGCTGCAACACTTCCACACCAGCTGCAACACTTCCACACCAGCTGCAACACTTCCACACGACCACACCAGCTGCAACACTACCACACGACCACACCAGCTGCAACACGACCACACCAGCTGCAACACTTCCACACCAGCTGCAACACTTCCACACCAGCTGCAACACTTCCACACCAGCTGCAACACTTCCACACGACCACACCAGCTGCAACACTTCCACACCAGCTGCAACACTTCCACACCAGCTGCAACACTTCCACACGACCACACCAGCTGCAACACTTCCACACCAGCTGCAACACTACCACACGACCACACCAGCTGCAACACTTCCACACGACCACACCAGCTGCAACACTTCCACACCAGCTGCAACACTTCCACACCAGCTGCAACACTTCCACACCAGCTGCAACACTTCCACACAACCACACCAGCTGCAACACTTCCACACCAGCTGCAACACTTCTACACCAGCTGCAACACTTCCACACGACCACACCAGCTGCAACACTTCCACACCAGCTGCAACACTTCCACACGACCACACCAGCTGCAACACTTCCACACGACCACACCAGCTGCAACACGACCACACTAGCTGCAACACTTCCACACCAGCTGCAACACTACCACACCAGCTGCAACACTTCCACACCAGCTGCAACACTTCCACACCAGCTGCAACACTACCACACCAGCTGCAACACTTCCACACCAGCTGCAACACTTCCACACGACCACACCAGCTGCAACACGACCACACCAGCTGCAACACTTCCACACCAGCTGCAACACTTCTACACCAGCTGCAACACTTCCACACCAGCTGCAACACTTTCACACCAGCTGCAAGTGCTCCAGTGCGAGGGTGACATGAGGTCGATCGAGTTGCAGCTGATGAGGATCGAGTCAGTCCTCGACTCTGAGGGCTTCTCCAAGGAGGGTTCGTGCCACTTCATGATCATCATCATCATCTTCATGATCATCATCATCATCATGATCATCATCTTCATCATCATCATCATCATCATCATCATCATCATCTTCATCATAATCATCTTCATGATCATGATCATCATCATCACCAAACATCGCGAGTAGCATCTACCAAAGCTTTTAATCTTTCTTAAAATTAAAATAATAATAGTGAAAACAATTTCCAATCATGCACTCAACTTCTTTCGTTCCATCCGTCTCACTACCCAACTTCCAACACTCCACTCCACCACACTATCTCCACCACACCATCTCCACCACACCACCTCCACCACACCATCTCCACCACACCACTTCCACCACACCACCTCCACCACACCATCTCCACCACACCACCTCCACCACACCACTTCCACCACACCACTTCCACCACACCACCTTCACCACACCACCTTCACCACACCACCTCCACCACACCACCTCCACCACACCACCTCCACCACACCACCTCCACCACACCACCTCCACCACACCACCTCCACCACACCACCTTCACCAATCCACCTCCACCACACCACACGACCTCCACCACACCACTTCCACCACACCACACCACCTCCACCACACCAACTCCACCAAATCACCTCCACTTCCACCACACCACCTCTACCACACCACCTCTACCACACCACCTCCACCACACCACCTCCACCACACCACCTTCACCACACCACCTCCACCACACCACACCACCTCCACCACACCAACTCCACCACATCACCTCCACCTCCACCACACCACCTCTACCACACCACCTCTACTACACCACCTCCACCACACCACCTCTACCACACCATCTTCACCACACCACCTCCACCACACCACCTCCACCACACCACCTCTACTACACCACCTCCACTACACCAACTCCACCACACCACACATCCTCCACCACACCACTTCCACCTCCACCACACCACCTCCACCACACCACCTTGACCACACCACCTCCACCACACCACCTCCACCACACCACCTCCACCACACCACCTCCACCACACCACCTCCACCACACCACCTCCACCACACCACCTCCACTACACCACCTCCACCACACCACCTCCACCACACCACCTCCACCACACCACCTTCACCACACCACCTCCACCTCCACCACTTCCACCACACCACTTTCACCAAACCACCTCCACCACACCACACCACCTCTACCACACCACCTCTACCACACCACTTCCACCAAACCATCTCCACCACACCACCTCTACCACACCACCTCTACCACACCACCTCCACCACACCACCTTCACCACACCACCTCCACCTGCAGTCTCAGAGATACAGAACATCCAAGTGGCAGACGGCCAAGCAAGCAAGTAACCTACCACCATATAAGCGGGGATGGCTGAGATGGTAGACGTCGGACTTGCAACTTAAAGGTCGCCAGTTCGAATCCCTGACAAGCAACCGTGAACTATCATATACCTAGTGTATATGATGCGGTGTTTGCTACATATGCATTGAGGGGTGTGTACGTCGTGTAGAGTTGCGTCTCTGGCGCATAAGAACCATGGCTCTCAGAACCATTGTAACATGGCCTGCGTCTGTCAGGCTGTGAACAATATAAACCAACAAAAAAAAAAAAGACACACACAAGCAGTGGTAATACCTCATGCATATAATCCACATTCCTAACTGCACTTTCTTAAGTTTCATACTTTTCAAAGTTGATGTAATTAAATTGAAGCTGTTATACGGTTAAAAATGTTAATCGTGCGTTAATCACATTTTAACGGAATGTTTATAGCAGATTTGAGAATTGTATAAAATAGCTTTGAATTTTTTTTCTTACAAATTTAATAAAAATTTCATCAGAATATATTCATCAAAGTAATCCAACTATGAAAGATAATAAATGAATCCATAAATGATAAAAATGCAATTGTCACACATCTTTTTTGGGTCAGTTACTCAAGCAAACAAGTTTTTCAACATTAGTTGGATCAAAAGAGACTCTTTTCTTTTTAACTATGTGTCCTGACAAGCTGAATAAACGTTCACATGGAACTGTACTTGCAGGAGATGACAAGTACTTTCTTGCCAGTTTCGCAAGAGCCGTATTTGCTCCTTCGTCTTGTTGCCACCAAACAAGAGGACAACTCTCAAAGCCTACTTCAGATTCTGTTCCATAACGTTGAATTATTAACTTTGTCATAATTGAAGTATCTTAATCATTGAGGTATCTTCATCTTCTGATTCTGAAGTTGCATATGTTTGTAGTCGCTTGTTTGGCGAAGGCTGTATAGTTTTGGAAGGTTTTCCTATTTCCAAATAGTTTCTCTTTCCAAGCTGCTTCTCTTTCCTCCTTTTGAAGACATTTTAAGTTTTTAAATCGGAGGTCTAATGATGTGGCAATTCTTAACCATTGGATATTTTGAATAAACTTCTCCTCTAGTTTAGGAAGAATTTTTTTTCAAAAGGAATTACATAACCTGGTCATCTTCTGAAGTTCATATTTTTTGTGTAAGATGAAAAATGGCGGGTAAAACTATTGAACATTTCACGTATTTTTCACCCTTTAGAAATTGTGGTGCAAATCTACAAGGAATGATAGGCTTTTGAGAAAATGCAATTTTTCCATTCGTTTGTTGACAGTAAATTGAGAGAGTGTTTGTGTTCACTTGCTGACAACGTGACCACAACAGCATCTTTGCAATCAATTAGTCTCTCTATCATCGGATGTTTCAAATGCATTACAATTTTTAAATGCCTTCACATTTTTTTATGCGTTAACATTTTTAATGTCGTTAAGTTTTGTTAACGGCGTTAATCGAAAGTAGATTAAAGCACAGCTAAAAATTTAATTTAATTTATTCATTTAGTAAATAAAAATCATCATCATTAAATTCTCTAGGTGGTTAGACATACCACTCTACATGGTCTTCCCACGTCTCTTCACCAGACCCTCCATTGCTTCCAAGCAGTTCAAGATAGGTGTGTGTGTGTGCGCGTGTGTGTGTGTGTGTGTGTGTGTAAGTGTGTGTTTTTGTGTGCATGCGTGTGTGTGTGTGTGTGTGTGTGTGTAAGTGTGTGTTTTTGTGTGAATGCGCGTGTGTGTGTGTGCGTGCGTGTTTTCAAGAACCTCGATTAGCCATTAGCATGACCACCGCAGAGTTCGAGTTGCACGTGGTGGTGGTGTGGGCAGACGACAAGATGCTCTCAGAAAAGATCCCCATCCAACTATTCAGGGCCGCATAGTGCTCCTGTCCACCACCCCCATTCACCACCATCCCCCATTCATCCACCATCGCATACACCACCCACCATTCACCACCATCCCCCATTCATCCACCATCGCATACACCACCCACCATCGCATACACCACCCACCATCGCATACACCACCCACCATCGCATACACCACCCACCATCGCATACACCACCCACCATTCACCACCATCCCCCATTCATCCACCATTGCATTCCCTAGTGCTACTGAACCACAAATTCGTAATCTTCCCCATTGCTCTCATTATCGATATTTGTTTCTTTTTATATGTGTTTTTTAAGAATTTTTAAAGTGTTTTTGTGTGTGAGTGTGCGTGTGTTTGTTTTGATAGAGATATGTGTTTGTGTGTGTGTTGATGGAGGTATGTGTAGTATGTGTGTGTGTGTGTGTGTGTGTGTGTGTGTGTGTGTGTGTGTGTGTGTGTGTGTGTGTGTGTGTGTGTGTGTGTGTGTGTGTGTGTGTGTGTGTGTGTGTGTGTGTGTGTGTGTGTGTGTGTGTGTGTGTGTGTGTGTGTGTGTGTGTGGGTGGGTGTGTGTGTGTGTGTGTGTGTGTGTGTGTGTGGGTGGGTGTGGGTGTGTGTGTGGGTGTGGGTGTGTGTGACATCAAAGACCAAAGACAAGACTCAAGAAGCAACAATTTATTGTAGGAAAGTGTCTCGATGGCGTGTGTGCCAAAATATTCGTGAGGACAACAATGCCATCATTACCATGCCCTTTCGAAAAATCATCATCATCACCATCACCCTCATTACCATTATCATTATCATCACCATTATCATCATCATCACTATTATCATCATCAAATAATTATCAACACCATCATCATCGTCATTGCCATCAATTTTTGATAATGATTTACGAAGATATTTGTTATTTGTGGTTTATCTTGAAAACATGTGTTTGTATGTTCTGATGAAGAGAATCATGATGAGGAGGATGATAATGATGATGAAAAGGATGATAATGATGATTTAGAGGATGATAATGATGATGGTGGAGATTATGGTAATGATGATGATGATGATGATGGTGGTGGTGGTTGTGGTAGTGATGTTATTAGGAGAGATTGAGTGGGTTGTGGTTGGTTTGAAAATGTGTCAATAAAGCGAAAGTGTGTCACTTTGATTCCAGAATACCTCGGCATCCGACTTGAATCATTTAGGCATTAGCAATTACAAACTAATCTAATTCACCATTCTTTAAATTAGTCATTCAATTATTCTTAATGGGATGTTGAAGAGCATTGCAGCGTTGCAGAACTCGCTGCAGCACTCACATGTATGTCTCATCTCAGTCATCTTCATCATGCCTATGTTGCCTCTGTCTTTGTTCATGAGAAGCATCAGTAAAATATTTTGTTTTAACAATAATAAAAATCTAATAATAATAATAAACCTAAAAATGAAACTAAGTGACGTAAAACTGTAACAGAAATGGCGTCGTGAAAGTGCGGAAAGAAGGACTGCAAGAACCGATGAACTCAGATCACAGATTGCCAATGCATTCAACACACGAACTCAACACAAGGGCGCACACAAACCAGGTTTTTGTACATGAAATCAGGTATTTGTACACATAATCATATCTCTTTCAACACACAAGTCACTCATATGTAGTTTAATCGTTTGTTTGTGTGTGATCATGAGGAAATGGAAAATGAATGCACACACACACAAACACACACATGTGCTTCAAGCTGCAGTGAAAATGGATGCAAGATGGAGCATTGAGGGTGCATGGAGGATGCATGGAGGGTGCATGGAGGATGCATGGAGGGTGCATGGAGGGTGGTGCATGAGTGGTGGAGTGAAGCCAGGTTGATGCGTGATGATCTTTGGAACGTGGAAGGGTTCTGCAGGGGGAGTGTGTTGCAGATGGAGGTGGCTTGAAGGGCTCAGCAAAGAGTGCAATAAATGAGATGAAAGAGGAGAGAGGAAGGGAGGTGCTGTGGTGAGAGGAGGTGAGGTGCTGTGGTGAGAGGAGGTGAGATGCTGTGGTGAGAGGAGGGGAGGTGCTGGGGTGAGAGGAGGTGAGATGCTGTGGTGAGGTGCTGTGGTGAGAGGAGGTGAGATGCTGTGGTGAGGTGCTGTGGTGAGAGAAGGTGAGATGCTGAAGTGAGAGGAGGTGAGATGCTGAAGTGAGAGGAGGTTAGGTGCTGAGGTGAGAGCGAATTGGATAGATGGATGGGGATTGCAAGCTGAAACGAGAGTTCTACAACTGGGAAGTATGCTTGAATACAAACAAGTGTGAGGCCTTTTTCGAAACAAGTGTGCCTGCATCAACACCACTGCAGCTAGGCACTCTTGCGCTCAAATGCGGTCGTCTCAGCCACTCCACTGCTGCTTCAGCCATCAGACGTACATCGTCTCCGATGCTTTTCGATGGGACAGTTTTGAGCGAGCAGAAGCTCCAGAACTCGGTGACTTTGTCTCCATGCAGCTACTCCCCTCTCGGAACTCTCGCCTGCAGAGCATGCGCGCAAGCAATCTTTGCATTAACAAGTGCAGTAATTCTAAAAATCATGACGCTGGTAATGATGATGATGATGACGCTGGTAATGATGATGACGCTGGTTATGATGATGATGATGACGCTGGTAATGATGATGATGATGATGACGCTGGTAATGATGATGATGGTGATGACGCTGGTAGGGATGATGATGTTCTCTACAAACAATGTTATTTCGTGAAGAAGCGATATTGAAAAGTGGGTTGGCAGTGGCTATGCTGACGCCATATCAAGCGAAAAGTGAAGAGTAAAAGCTTCGTAATGTGTAGTGAGAAAAGTGTGACGAGTAGGAATTTCAAAAATGCGAAATCATAAATGGTCTTTTCTGCTAATAATTCGTTACTTTATTACTGATTGCGTCACACTTGTCTCTTCGCTTTCTTCTCATTTGTCGCTCCATGACGAGTGAGGGAACTTCCAGTCACAAAGTTTCAAATAAAGTTTAAAAAACAAAAATAAACAAACCAAAGACGGGTGAAATCAATATGAAGTCAACTTTATAAATCAAATTAAACGCTGCATAAACAGTTGCTAGCGACCAATTCAAAAGCTACATTCGCTAACACTGCCACTTGGCGTACAAAATATCTCACCGATTGAAGCACTTAAACTCAACGCAGCGCTGTAAGGACTCTCAAATGAATGGCTGAAGGTAGAAACAAGTTTCAGACTTAAAAGTAAATCTTTAGGGAGGGCGCATGAAAGGAACGAAGGAAATAATTCTATTCTCCATGCAAGCAACACTTCTGAGGCATTTTCGTAATTTATATCGATTTAGAAGGTTAAACATATATTTGCGTGATGAGTGAGAAGGGAGGAGAAGGGAGAAGGAGAAAGGAGAAGGGAGGAGAAGGGAGAAGAAGGGAGGAGAAGGGAGGAGAAGGGAGAAGAAGGGATGAAAAGGGAAGAGAAGGGAGGAGAAGGAAGGAGAAGGGAGGAGAAAGGAGGAGAAAGGAGGAGAAGGGAGGAGAAGGGAGGAGAAAGGAGGAGAAGGGAGGAGAAGGGAAGAGAAGGGAGGAGAAGGGAGAAGAAGGGATGAAAAGGGAAGAGAAGAGAGGAGAAGGAAGGAGAAGGGAAGAGAAAGAAAGAGAAGGCAGGGATGGCAGTGGATCTCTCGTGCTTGTTTGCATCAAGCTTCCATAAACACGTCTTTCCAAATCATTTAAACTTCATCCTTTTCCACTTCCTTCCTCCCTTCCCCCCATCCCTCTCTTCCCCCCATCCCTCCCTCCCCACCATTCCTCCCTCCTACATCATCTCTCCCTCTCACACCGTCTCTCCCTCCCACACCATCTCTACCACACCGCTATCTCAGAAGGTCTGCACCAGGTCGACACACGACTGGATCTGTTTGATGCCCTCCTTGCCACCTACACCACCACCACCACCACCACCACCACCACTGCACGAAGCCTTCTCATCGTCACTCTTCGAGACTTCCTCGTTGCCGTGCCCCTTCGCAAACGCACCCACCGAGAGTCTGCCGTCGGGAGCCAAGACGCCTGTGACCGAGTGGATCTCGATCTTCTCACCCAACTCATACTCCTTCGAGAACTTGCTCTTCGTCAGTCGTTCCGCTGTCTTCTCTTCGTGCTTCGCCCATATCCAGATCTTGTTGTCCTTTATCACCTGCAGGATGGTGGAGGATGGAGTGAGTGATGGAGGATGATGGTGGAAGATGGAGTGAGTGATGGAGGATGATGGTGGAGGATGGAGTAAAAGAGCAGTTATGGATAGAATGATGGAGTGATGGAGGGTGGAGTTGTAGAGTGGTAAAAAGTGAAAAGTGGAAAAAAATAAGTGCTGGAAGGGTGGAAGAGGGGGAAGTCAAATAAGACATGAGAGATGGGCTTCGATTCCTTGTTCCGAACGTCAAACTGCAACAGCGTCTGCCAGCAAACTAGTGAACACCATCCGTGCAGGCTGATCAATACAACTTCGTGCCGCTGCTGCACGCGAGTGTGTGTGTGTGTGTATATGTGTGTGTGTATATGTGTGTGTGTATATGTGTGTGTGTGTAAATGTGTGTGTGTATGTGTGTGTGTGTGTTTTTGTGTGTATGTTTATGTGTGTTTGTGTGTGTTTGTATGCGCGCGCGCGTGTGTGTGTGTCTGTGTGTATGTACGTGTGTTCAAGCGTGTGTCTGTGTGTATGTGCTAGTGGATGTGTTTGTGGGTATAAATATATTTTCTTGTGTGTGGGCGTACATGTTTGCTTGTATGTATGTGTATTTGTGTTTGTAAATGCTCGTGCGTATCCATTCGACCAAAGGTGAAACGCGATGAGGAATGAAGGCAAGCATTGGAGCTAATGAATGAAGAGCAAACAAAAGATAATAAAATAGCTAATGTCGATGCTGAAAGAGCAGAAAAAGCAAAAAGATAGTTGAGCTCCACACGAAGAAAGCTCCATTCGATCACGAAGGCCAAGTGCCACTAAGCAGAAGTTTCTAAATTGCATTTGTAGAATACAATATCTGAATTATATAAGTTATATTGTATGTTCCAATGCAATTTGTATCACTGTTGTATGTTGTCTCAGCATAGTTCAAGCATACGCCTCTAACGACGAATACTTTGTCTTTGATGTGGAACGATGCAATGTTGCGAATCTTTTCGACCCTTCTTCAGGCGTCAAGCACCTACCAACATTCACACTAGCACCTCTCTTGACAAGTCTCTCTTTCAAAACACCCTCTCTCAACATATCTCTGTTAACACAGCCTCCCTCCTTCTTTACACACCCAAACCCACCTCCCCCAAGCACCCACCTGCACAGTAATGTCTTGCGGCTTGAAAATACTTCCCATGTCGACCAGCAGCACCAGTCGACGCTGACCGTTCTCCTCTCGGAAGGTCGGCACTCCGATCTTGTCCTTCGAGGGCGTGTCTTGACCGGGCGAGTTCGATGGTGACCTCGAGCCACCGGGCGAGTTGTTGAGACCAACGGCTGAGAAATGGGCGGATGAGGCTGGACTGTTGGATGGGTGGAGGATGATTTATAAACCTATCAGAGCCCGCGCCATGATAAATAATGTTTTAAAAGTTGCCATTCATATATTCAGTAGAAGTTAGGGCCTTATTATCCTAACTTAAGCCAAAAAATTTACAAATTTAAGGTATTTTTAAATGGGTCGAAATAAGGCTTTGTATTAATTTTGAGTCAAAACAATACTGCAAAAATGGTTAAATAAGTAAACTGTGAAAAAATATTTATAATAAAATACATTTATAAGTACTTAACGCACGCTAAGAAGGAATAAAAATGATCTTCATTGTCTAAATGTCACTTGATCATTACAATTCGTGGGTTTATAATTACTTTGTAAGGTAAGATGTACACAGTCGATCAGAGAATTTTTCATTGAACACACTCTTTTTTGAGAAATATTTTTACTTTTTCAAAACAAGGTTCTATTTTGGTTTGGAAGTGATAAAACACAAGCAGCCAGTGCCAGAACGCAGCCACAGCACCCACACAGCAAGCACACCCACAAGCACACCCACAAGCACACCCACAAGCACACCCACAAGCACGCCCACAAGCACACAACACTACCCACCTGGGTCTGCGCAGGTCGTGGTAGCTGGACCTGCCTCTGAGAGGCGCTTCGACGATGAGGATGTGGTCGGAGGTGAGGTAGGACTTGAACTTGCTCGCATCCACTTCCTTCGGCTTCTGCACCTTGCGTTCGTATGTCCTCATCACTGTTGCTGTTGTTGTGGTAGTTGCAGTTGTTGTCGCTGTAGTAGTTTTAGCAGTTGTTGAAGTAATTGTTGTGGCAGTTGTTGTAGTGGTTGTGGCAGACTGACTTGAGTTGAGGTTGGGTACAGAATGTTTCTTGTCGTTTTCATTTGAGGTGAGCAGTCGATTGAGGGAAGGTGATGACGGGGTGGTGTTGTTATTGATTTCTTTACTGTCTCCTTTGCTGCTCTTTTTGTCCTCTTCTTTTTCTTGAACACTGCTGGTGTTGGCTGATGGGGTGGCGGTGGTGGGAGTGGCAGTAGTGGTTGGAGTAGTGGTGGAGGGGGTGGAGCAAGGTCCAAGGGCTTCTTTCTTGTTTGCTCGGACGATGATGCGCTCTCCATCGCTGGAGACCTGGATCGAGTGAGGGTCGTAATCTCGCACGTTGAAGCGGATGCGGAACTTCCTGCCAACGTCCGGGTAGTCCAGAAAGGCGGTTTTCATTTTCTTGAGGTCCAGGATGTCCGTGGAGCCCCTCCTCTTTGCCACCAAGGGGTCGTTCAACAACTCCTCACTGCCCCACACGCGGTCTGTGGGGTACAGCATGAGGAACTCATTTCGCATACGTTCGATCTCTTTCTCCCAGGACTTGCGCTTGCGTCTGATGTCAGCCTCGACCCGCTTCTCCATGTCCTTCAGACCGACTGACTGACGACTCTCGAAGCTCATCGTGTCCATGATCAGAGGCACGTTCACCGACTCGTGTTCGCTGTGCGCCGATGAAACTGCGAAACTGGCGGAGCTTTCCATGCTGGTGTCTTCTTCTCGGAACTGATCGAGTGTTCTAAAAAGGATTTTTCACAGCTTTTTTTCTGGTTTTTGTTCAGATTTTGTTGTGTAGTTGTCGTTTAGTTGTTTTTGTTGTTGTATAGATGATATTTTTGTTTATTAGTTAAAGTTGTGTAATAATTGTGTATTTGTTTTTGCCCTGTAGTTGTCCTTTAGTTGTTGTATGGCTGGTTAGCTGTGGTTACTTTTTCTTGAGACGACTGTGCCGATCTGGTTGATGTGGAAGAACTAAGGTCAAACACACGAGTTAATTGCGTCATTGGCTTCAACGATGATCCCTGCAACAACTCGCCATTAATGTTCGCTGCAATGCAGAAGCCATTCAACAAGCACTTCATTGCAAATACCGCTGCATGTGTTTTCATTGCAAACAATCAACGTTTCCTCTTCTAGGAAGTCATTATATTTCTATGTATCTGTTTATCTCTCTATCCATCCATTCACCCAACCATGCATTTCATCGATTGGTCCATCCATTCACCCAACCATGCATTTCATCGATTGGTCCATCCATTCACCCAACAATGCATTCGTTGATTGATTATGCATTCCTCAGTACACACAATTATTTATTTATGCAGTTATTCATTTTTAAATAAGGTATATTATGGTTGTTTTTTTTCTTTTTTAAATTAAATGTCTTCATCTTTTCCACTATGAAACAAAGGAATGATCATCACCACCACCTGCAATACACTCCAGACTCCACAATAACCTCCCCAGCACTCCACCACCAGCACGACCAAGACAATGCGTCGTGGATGTTTACACTGGTAGTTAGGCGTGCCAAAACAACTGTTGCTAGGTTGCTTAATGACGTCATACCGGTTGCTTCAAAGAACTCAATTTACTTCCTTATCGTGAAAAGCATTCAACATTCAGGAGGCGTCCTGAACGAAAGGAAAGCCTTAATCAGGATGAACGTGTAACCGAGTGTGCAACGACTCTCGACTTGACCAATAATGAAAGGTCCTAGGTTCAAGTGCAACCAATGCCCTAGTAACCCAAAGACGCAATTGAAGATATGCAGCCTAAGTGGCCTCGAAGCTCGTTCGGGTTATACGCCCCTATAATCGTCATCAGCATCTAAGCATCTTTCACTGCTCCTTCCACTGTCTCTGTGCCGATCCACCCGTCCACTGCAGGCATCCCCAACATGGTTCTGTCCTTATTGAAAGCTGGTCACTAATGCTTGCACTACCAAAAAGACAAAACCACATCTCATAGAAGGTCACTGGAGGCCATGCTGTCATCTTGGCACCCAAGTCCTAATCATTCGGACGCCTCAGAAGCTTGCCACATTTGATCGCAGCAACTCTCTAGATCGTAGAAGACGTTTGCTTGGAAACAATTCTGCGAATGTTTCTGATCGATATTCTTAATGTATTTATGCGTTCTACTTAATGTATTCATGCATTCTACTTAATGTATTCATGCATTCTACTTAATGTATTCATGCATTCTACTTAATGTATTCATGCATTCTACTTAATGTATTCATGCATTCTACTTAATGTATTCATGCATTCTACTTAATGTATTCATACATTCTACTTAATGTATTCATGCATCTTACTCAGTGTAATTACTCACATGAATTATCTTATGTCTCGATAAATATCATTTAATCTATTCATTAATATCATTTAGTCTATTCATAAACATAATTTAATCTATTCATAAACATAATTTAATCTATTCATAAATATAATTTAATCTATTCATAAATATAATTTAATCTATTCATAAATATAATTTAATCTATTCATAAATATAATTTAATCTATTCATAAATATAATTTAATCTATTCATAAATATAATTTAATCTATTCATAAGTATATTTTAAGATATTCATAAATATAATGTAATCTATTCATAAATATCATTCAATCTATTCATAAATATCATTTAATCTATTCATAAACTTCATTTAATCTATTCATAAACTTCATTTAATCTATTCATAAACTTCATTCGATGTATTCATTTATTTTAATAAATTCATTAAACTTAATTTATGCACAAACCGAAATTGAAAAGTTTGAAGTTGCTTGCGAGGGTTGAGGTCGGGGATGCAGTAACTTGACGAGTTCCTTCGGAGGAGAACCTTCAAGGCAGCAGTTTCAACAAAGTTTCATTCTCCAGTTCCTCAAGTGTTCTTCAACAGTGTCGCTTCAATTCAAGATTCCAACAGTTAATTCTGCAGACAGCTCTTTTTCAGAAACACTGAAACTAACAAACCTACAAAGTTACTTTCCAAAGACTAGTTCAAAAGCGCAAAGTCCTCGTCTTCTCCAGACAGACAGACAGACAGACAGACAGATAAGAAGACAGACAGGCAGTTGTATCCATTGAGACTTGCACACGAGGAGGATGGCGAGTGGTGAGGAGGATGTACAACTCGAATGGCAGTCCTCATGAAACGCCTGTGCAGAATGAATTGCTCTTGATCGCATGCGCGCTTTTAATATAAAGGAAATCAATAGGCCCCATGCGATGGAAGGAAGGAGGAAAAGAGAATCATAAACGTATTGAAGAAAAGAATAACAATAAAATAACAAAACAGTTTTAAATCTATATTCAGATTTTCTTGCTCTCTGTACACGTTCTCATGTACGATTGACGTGAGCGCTTGTACAGAGGTACATTGTGCACATATCCATGCACGCGTGTGTGTTTACTTCTTTTCGAAGCATTTTGCCAAAAAAAAACAAGAAAAAGTGACAATTTTAATCAAAAATGTTCAGCTGCGATTGAAATTCAGGCACAAAACAACAGTCTCATGAACCTGAATGTCTTTATGTGCTGGCAAACATTCAGCGACTTTAACAATACTAACAACTTCAATAAACTAATTCCACAAAAATAAAAATAAATTATTATAAACGTCTATTTATCTTTGAAATATTCATGATCTTTGAACGCCATCATTTCCGGTCTCTCGAGCTCCTTCATGGCGATCTTTATGTCATTCTTTATTTCATCCACCAGTCCTTCTGTTTGCCATCAGTGCCAATATTTAAAATAATTATATAATATTTTTATTTTGATAATCTCAATTTAATATATTTATTTTGATAGTCTAAAGTTATTATTTCATCTTTTAAATTTAATAATCTCAAGTGATTAGATGGGCCATCAATTGAATGAGCACCACTCCAGGCACCTAGCGACTCAAAGTTCTTCTCATCTCGGATCCAGCCCAGCAGACAGTTCTTGAGCAGACTTCCATACAGGTCACAGTCAAAGTTGTGTATCACATGAGTTTCCTGTAGTTGTCACAGTATTGTGGTTGTCATGATATTGTGGTTGTCATGATGTTGTGGTTGTCATGGTGTTGTGGTTGTCATGGTGTAGTGGTTGTCATGGTGTAGTGGTTGTCATGTAGTGTGTTTTTGATGGTGTAGTGGTTTTTATGGTAGTGTGTTTGTGATGGTGTTGGTTCTTTGTAGAGACCGACCGAAACAGATATTTTGATTTCGGCCGAAACCGAAATTAGGCCGAAATTAAAATCCCATTTTTGGCCGAAACCGAAATTAAGCCGAAATTGAATATCACTTTTTGGCCGAAACCGAAATTAAACCGAAATTGTAATCAGATTTTCGGCCGAAACCGAAGCCGAAACCGAAATTTTTGCCAACTTTTATTTAAAATGAAAAAAATAGTATTTAACGATGACAATGCCAGTTTAATAAGTAAATCCAGACAAGCGTATATTTTAAGCCAAAAAATAAGATTTGTTGTTGTTGACAGGCTTTGCTTTGGTCAGACTGACATTTTGTAAAAAACTTCCAAATAGGATTCAACGACATTCTCACAATTTATTTTTGAATTAATTAATCGAAGCCAAATCTTCTCGTTCTTTCGATTTATATATAGTGTTTTTCAAAGCATGGATATCTAGAATTTCACATGCTTGTATATCTTATTCGAATAATGTGTTTGTGTGTGTGTGTTTGTGTGTTTGTGTGTGTGTGTGTGTGTGTGTGTGTGTGTGTGTGTGTGTGTGTGTGTGTGTGTGTGTGTGTGTGTGTGTGTGTGTGTGTGTGTGTGTGTGTGTGTGTGTGTGTGTGTGTGTGTGTGTGTGTGTGTGTACCTCTAATAAATCGACCCTCTGGATCATTGCCAAAGATGCATTTAACTTTCCCATCACATCTAATAGATATCTAAATTAAATGCTTTTATATGTTATTCGAATAATTAGTCTGATGACACCCATAAATCAATCAACCATGATAACTAATAGATATAATAGAGAATCGAATCCGAACTTAATAGTTCGATTGAGAATACAGATATATCAGATAAACTACATAAATAAATAAAAATTTCGGTTTTTCGGTAAATATGATATTCATTTCGGCCTAAACCGAAATTGAGCCGAAATTACAAAATTATTTTCGGCCGAAACCGAAAAATTGCCGAAATTGTAAAATTATATTCGGCCGAAACCGAAAAATTGCCGAAACTAAGAAAATTGGCAATTTCGGCGCCGAAACCGAAACCGAACCGAAATTCGGTCGGTCTCTAGTTCTTTGGTTAGCGGCTGCCATTTTGGCAGCCGCTCAAATAAATTTGTGGAATAAACGGTTTTGGGTATAATATATCAAAATTTTAGAATCTTAAGTCTAAATAAAAATTAAATTTAATTAATTAGAATGTTTTTAGTGCGAATATTGGTTGTTTTGAATCTGTCGAGAATGACCGCAGCAGACCAAGATGGCCGCAGGGAATCAAAGCGCTCAAGGAGAAAGGATGAAGGAGAAAGCTTTCCATAGCAGCAGCAGTACCAGTGTTGGCAAAGACTTCTCCTTCACCCTCTTTCGCAGCCTCGGCACCAGTGGCAAGACAGAAAATTGAGAAGAATGATGATTGTGTTTTGAGGATGATGTGGTGATGATTGTGCTGTGGTATGAGTGTTGGTATTGTGGTGATGAATGAATTTTTTATTTATGGTAATAGTGATTTTTTGGCGGTGATTGTCATGGTGGGGTGGGTGAGGTTGGATTATTGAGGTTGATTGTGTGTTTATATATATATTTAAATTTATATATATACATATATTGGTAGTGGTCTAAAAACCGTTTTATTTAACAAATTTATTTGAAGAGCGCCTTTGTTCACTTAGTAAAGGGCGCTATACAAATCATTAGTGATTGATTGATTGATTGAGTGTTGTGGTTGTCATGGTGTAGTGGTTTTCATGGTGTAGTGGTTGTCATGTAGTGTGTTTTTGATGGTGTAGTGGTTTTCATGGTAGTGTGTTTGTGATGGTGTTGTGGTTGTCATGGTAGTGTGTTTGTGATGGTGTTGTGGTTGTCATGGTAGTGTTTTTGTGATGGTGTTGTGGTTGTCATAGTAGTGTTTTTATGATGGTGTTGTGGTTGTCATAGTAGTGTTTTTGTGATGGTGTTGTGGTTGTCATGCTGGTGTGGTTGTCATGGTAGTGTGGTTGTCATGGTGTTGTGGTTGTCATGGTGTTGTGGTTGTCATGGTGTAGTGGTTGTCATGGTAGTGTGTTTGTGATGGTGTTGTGGTTGTCATGGTAGTGTGTTTGTGATGGTGTTGTGGTTGTCATGGTAGTGTTTTTGATGGTGTATTGGTTGTCATAGTAGTGTGTTTGTGATGGTGTTGTGGTTGTCATGGTAGTGTTTTTGTGATGGTGTTGTGGTTGTCATAGTAGTGTTTTTATGATGGTGTTGTGGTTGTCATAGTAGTATTTTTGTGATGGTGTTGTGGTTGTCATGCTGGTGTGGTTGTCATGGTAGTGTGGTTGTCATGGTGTTGTGGTTGTCATGGTGTTGTGGTTGTCATGGTGTAGTGGTTGTCATGGTAGTGTGTTTGTGATGGTGTTGTGGTTGTCATGGTAGTGTGTTTGTGATGGTGTTGTGGTTGTCATGGTAGTGTTTTTGATGGTGTATTGGTTGTCATAGTAGTGTGTTTGTGATGGTGTTGTGGTTGTCATGGTAGTGTTTTTGTGATGGTGTTGTGGTTGTCATGGTAGTGTTTTTGTGATGGTGTTGTGGTTGTCATGGTAGTGTTTTTGTGATGGTTTTGTGGTTGTCATGCTGGTGTGGTTGTCATGATGATGAAAGATGTCATGATTACTCACCATGGTGATATATTTGACTATTAATTAGCAAATTCAAATTTCATTTTCAGAAACCTATTACTTTTGATGCTGAAAAGACAAAATATATCAAGTTCTGAAAGTGCGTCAACATCACCATGCATTTAGTAGTGTTCTGGTAGAAGGGGTTGTAGCCGAGACTGGCAACCATGGGCAGGACAGCACCATCGTCCACCTTGCTCCAGCCATAGTATATGCCACAGCCCAGGTCTGCTGGCAGAGCCTCTGTCACTTCTTCTGGGTAGTTTGCTGTGTTGAGGGTGTAAATAGTTCCTTTCATAATTTTTAATTCTTAATTTCAAATCAGATGAAGAAAACAAGATTAAAATTAACAAATAAATCTTTTTTAAATCTGCTTAATTATTTGATTTAACTAGTATAGCGCTACAAAATCAATAAATTTGTATAGCGCTTTTTTATAATTAAAAAGCACTCTATAATTAATTTTTCAAATAAATATTTCTTCAAACCCTTAAGAAAAGTAAATATTAAATTTAAAGTTCTTAGGTTAGGTTTGGTTTCCATTTACACAGGTTTTGCATAGAACATTAATATATGCATAGAATATTAATATATGCATAGAACACAAATATATATTTTTATTAATTTTTTTATTATTAATTAATAAAATTACTTGAAGTTATATTAAATAATCTTAACCGTAACTCTATTCCTACCCAAAAATTGCCTATATTTCGAGCTAAACCAAAAAGCGCAAATATAGAATGATCCAGAAAGGTGGTAAATAGACTATACACGACTTTAAAAAGTATTCCTCTAACTGTTAGAGGAATTTTAGAGTCTAACAAACATAAAAATGTTAGAGTCTAACATGGTTATATCTAGACTATATAGTCTATACTATTAGGTCTATGTAATGAGTTTCAAATAAAAGAACTGGCATAATGAAATGAAAATTAAGCACATGAGTTATTTATTGAAGAAATGTGGATGACTTTAGATTTCTTCTATATGAATGAATAATTAATGACTTGAGGTAAATGGGAAATAATTCATTTCTAAATTAAATTAAATTTTTTTCAACCTTATGACAGAAAATTTAAACATAATCCTATCCCTAATGCCATTAGGCTAATGGGCAGCAAATGTAATAATCTAGGGGAAGATGTAATGTGGTGATTAATATGATTATGACTTACCATTCTGGCTACATGATTAAAACATAAAGGTTCTGACGTAATATTAGGGAAATCAGTCACCTGTTGGAAAGCCCAGTTCTTTAGCTCCCCTTCCAAAGCCTTTGACGATTGTTCCTTTGACGAATAAGGGCAAAAACTTTTCTGTCATTAGAAAATGGTGAAAGTATTTCTTTAAAATGTCAAGGATTGTCCCTCTACCCACTCAAAAAAAGTTCTAGTTCTAGAGAAAAACTAAAAGTTGTAAAAAAAATGTGTTATTATAAATCAGACTGTTTATTAATTTCGTAGAAACATTAATATTGATATTTTCTATTAATGAAATAATAAGTGCAGTATTGGAAAACAATATTTTAATTAAGAACGTACCCACTTGTACTTCGACCTGTAGCTGAGCCTTCACGTGTTGGCTATATAAGCTTCCGTATCTGAACTTCGAGATATTTTATTTCTTCACTTGGTTTGTCTCTACTTCTTGTATATCAACTATTTGTAAACTATTTGATTCATTTTTCGTTTTTCGTAAAATATTCTGTACTTCACCCTCATTTTAGCGGCTATTTAGACATTTCAGAGTGTGAAATAATTTGTATAAATTTTATGAATTCTAGAATCCAGACGGTCCGAAATTTGGATAGTTTAAAAATTAGAAATTATTTTATATATTCTAAAGATCATCTTACTTTCATATATAAATGCATTTCTGAGACTAGAAACTATAAACCCCACCCATAAATAATTTCTTGTGCAGATCAAATCGACTCGAAATGTCTATTAGCGACTTGAAACTGGCGGCTCCTGCTCCTGCCTTCGCTGGAACTGCAGTCGTGAATGGCGAGTTCAAGGACATCAAGCTGACGGACTACAAGGGCAAGTACCTGGTGCTCTTCTTCTACCCACTCGACTTCACTTTCGTCTGTCCCACCGAGATCATCGCATTCTCTGATGCTGCGAAGAAGTTCAGGGAGATTGGCTGTGAGCTGGTCGCCTGTTCCACTGACAGCCACTTCACGCATCTTGCTTGGTAACTTAAAAGCTACCCATTTTTAACTTTTCAAACTAATTCATCACTATTTCAGCATATTACTCATAAGGTGAAATACCAATAACTTGTAAATTCTCAAAACCAAACGAGTATTAAGTGGCTGAATTAAGTTCAGAATCCTCGAATCTCCATTGCAGGATCAACACTCCACGCAAGCAGGGCGGTCTCGGAGGCATTGACATGCCCTTGTTGGCTGACACGAACCGCAAGGTCTCGAAGGCGTACTGCGTGCACAACGACGAGACTGGAGTCAACTTCAGGTGGGTTTCTGAGGGGGAAGGGGGGGGGGGGGGCAGTTCTATTTTGATTACCAAACATAGAGAAAATAATTATTTAAAATACAATTTGGTATTCCAGAATTTGATAATCTTTTATATAAATATAATGAAATACTAAAAGTTCATCAGTATTGTAAAAAGATTCGCCCACAAACACAACTGTCTGTAATATTCACAAATGCGAATTACATTTGTGTTTGTGAGTGAACATTTCAAATAAATTTCATATGCTTTTGTGTTTAGTGATGGCGTTCTCTAGAATGCTTATCTACGTTTGTCTGCCTGTTGATCACATTCTGTTGGTTGCTATGCAGCTTGATGGCTGGGAGAAGTTCTGTACGGCCAAAATATTTTTGTGAAAGTCTCTTTTTTCCTTTATCTGGGAGGAGCGAGTTGTATAACGTCTGGTCTGATCAACTTCGAAGCACAATCTCATCTCACAGTGTTCGTTTCACGCTCTTCATTGAAAGACTCTTTCATATTTTCACTCTTTCCTTCTTTTCTTCCTTTTTTCCTCCATCCACCCATCAGCATTTATCGATTAGCTAACAAGCTCCCATGCATTCCTCTCATCTGCTTTCAATCAGTCGTTTTTTTCTATATATCTATCAGAGTATTTATATAGCGTCATTTAATAAATCTCAATAGCGATCTAAACGTTAATTTCATGGCAGTGAAAATAAATATGTTTTCAGCTTATCACTAAACATCTTAACCGCTTAACCCGGCTGCCGCAATTGATTTGGCAAGCTGTTCCATACAAGAGGGCCAGACTCAGAAAATTGTCTTGCCTCTATTTTTAAACGTGTGGTTGGAACAGCCAAGAAGTTCACCTCGTCAGAACGCAATCGATAGAGTTGCAAAGTTTTTTTTCAAAAGTGCACCTATCCATAAGGTATTTTACATAATTTAGGAAGTTTACCCTAATTTAGACAGATTTATAAAACTTGTTTAAAATTTTGAAAACAAGTTAATATATTGAAAAAAAACAAATGTTGGTAAACAATCCAATGAGCATGTTTTATTTGGCGAATCTAAAACCAATTTTATTACATAGTCTTCACTTAAGATAGAAAAACTTGACAATTTATAATTCTCCGAAATCTCAGAATCAGAAAACATCAAAATGTCATTTACATCACAAATTTCTGTGACTTGTCTTACTCTATCTACTTTATCGCTAAAGAAATGTAAAAACGTGTTTGCAGAAAAATCAGTCTCAGCATCAGCAAAACCAGAAACCGACTCATCACACAACAGTTTATTGATAATATTCCAAAGTTGCTTTGGTTTCATTCTATTTTCATCTACAAGATATTTTCAGTAAAACTTTTTTTTCTACAAGAAGGCAATTTTTCGATCTACAGGCAGTTTCTATGCCACATTCCACTTGATCCACTGCACACAGGGATGCATACAGATTTAATATCTAATGATGCAATACGGAATGGATAGTTTGATATCTGATGATGCAATACAGATTTGAGATCTAATGATGCAATACAGATATGATAGGGAGGGATGCAGCAGTTTAATGGCACTGCACTGAGCTCAACGGAATTATCGATTGCACACCTGCTAGTTTCCCGCTTTCGCTTCGATTGGCGCTCTCTCGCACCACTCTTGCTGTCTCTTATGCACCTTCTCTAATCAGTACTAATTGCCTTTACATGAGAGCTAATTAGCTCTAATGAGTGCTAATAGGGTACGGACTGCCACTTAGTGCTATGTTGTCGTAATTGATGCCAGCTTTCAAGTGCATGTCTCAATTAAATCTGTGTCTTCTTCAAGTGGATATGGATCAATGATGGTCGTGATGATAATGATGGTGGTGGGGATGATAATGATGATGGTGGTGATGATAATGATGATGGCTGCATTTTCGGTTGCACTAGGTCTCTATTCAATGGCCCATCTTTTGAAGCGCCAGCAATTGATCCAACCCTCTTCAACCACCTCCCAGCACTCTCCCACCCATCATCACTCCTCCCTCTTACATCCACCTCAACCTCTTCTCAGAACCATTTCCCCTCAAACACTTCTCCTAACCCTCTTCCACCCCAATCAGACCCACCCTAACCCTCACCCCTCCTAATCCTCACTCACCCTTACCACACCCACCCTAACCACACCCTCCTAACCACACCCTTTCTAACCACAGAGGCCTCTTCATCATCGACGCGAAGCAGCAGCTGCGTCAGGTGACGATCAACGACCTCCCGGTGGGCAGGTCTGTGGAGGAGACCCTCAGACTGGTGCAGGCCTTCCAGTTCGTCGACAAGCATGGAGAAGGTGCGTGAGGGTGGTGCAGGGGGGAGAGGGGCTAGGGTGCGTGGTGGAGGAAGGAGGGTCGTGGTGGAAGGTGAGGAAGCTAGAGTGGGGTTTGTGGTGGGAAAGAGGGGGAGGGGAGAAAAAAGAATTTAGTTAGTTGTAAGAGGGTCAAATGAAGATGAATTATTCAGGCGTTTGTCATATAAGGCAGCATCGTAATAACTGTGATGAGTGGTCATGCTAACCCCTAGTAGCGGTGGCAATCTACCTTCAGACTTGCATATCTTCCACTTGAACCTACTCCATTTCTCCCTCTTCTCTTTCCATCCCTTCCTCTTCTCATCCCTTCCCCTTCCAATCTCCGTCTTTCACCCATTCCCTATCCACCTTTCTTGCTCCATCCCTTCCTATCCATCTTTTATCTCCACCCTTCCCCATCCACCTTCCACTCTTCCCCATCCACCTTCCACCCTTCCCCATCCACCTTCCACCCTTCCCCATCCACCTTCCACCCTTCCCCATCCACCTTACACCCTTCCCCATCCACCTTACACCCTTCCCCATCCACCTCCCTCCCCTCCTGCCACCACAGTGTGTCCAGCCAACTGGAAGCCTGGCATGGCCTCGATGAAGGCTGACCCGAAGAAGAGCAAGGAGTACTTCGAGCAGGCCAACTGAGTCTCCGTCATGATGATAATGATGATCATCATTATCATCATCACCGTGATCACTATCAGCATCAGCATGATCATTATCAGCATCTTTAGGGTGTCATTGTTGTTTTATTAGAATTTCCAGGCTTTTCCGGTTATTTAGCTCTATCACTATCTGCGAGATGACGCTTCTATTCCCGCCTGATGATGATGCTTAATTGGTAGCATCTTTCTTGTTATCATTTCATCCCTTAAAGTGTTTAGAATATTTAGCATTAGGTGTCGTCTGCCTCAATGGATCTACTTGTTTCAGTGAATAAATTCCACCTGTCTCGCATTGATTGCTCCTTTGGTGGAGAAGGAGTTTGAATCTTGTGTGAAGGGGCGGGTGATTTCAATTGCAGTTTGCAGCATGGCTGTGGTTGGGTTGTTTGACGACGACATGTCTTCCAAAATCATCACTCGGTGCTATTGAGTTTGACTACAGTCACATGCCACCGCTCCAACACTGCTTCTCCTCGCCACAACCACCAACAACAGCTGCAGCACACAACCACCAACGACACCACGCAAGCAGAAGCGTCTGATTAAAAAGTGCAGTTCGTTTCTCGATTGTTTTCTTTGACAACAAGCCTTGTTTTCGATCGCCACTCTCGCTGCACGCCTGCCTCCCCCAGCTGCACGATGGAGCTGCAAGAATGCAAGGACTGCTGTTATTATTTACTCTGCATTCGTCATTGCAACTCCCTCCTGCTCCCTGCCTGCAAGCATCAACATGCAGCCAGCTTTTACGCTATTGCCTTGCGCCATCAATTCAACAGCCATATCGCCATTCGAAAGCCACTGTAACAACACGGGGATTCCTATTGGGTCAACATGATCGTTCACTCATTCACTCACTCATTCACTCACTAACTCACTCACTCATTCACTCACTCCATCACTCACTCATTCACTCACTCCATCACTCACTCATTTACTCATCATCCATTATCATCACTCACACTTTTTCATTGCCACTCATCATTACTTTACTTCCATCATCATCAGCATCTTATCATCATCATCATTATCATCACTTAATAATCGCTATCGTCACTCAACATCATCAACATCATCATCATCACTCAATATTAATCATCACTTAATATTCATCATCATCACTCAACATCATCATCATCACTAAATATTCATCATCATCACTCAATATTCATCATCATTACTCAATATTCATCATCATCACTCATCATCATCATCATCATCACTGACAACTATCAAAAAGCCTAATCGTCTGTGATGGAGTGTACAGGCGTGCAAACAAACATGCCTTGAATGGCAAGGATGCATCGAAGCAAGATCAGATCCGACCGTTGGCATCGTCAGCAGCATTGGAATCCGATTGGCTTCGAGATGTAGAACTCCCAAGTCTGAGTACGAAAACTGTTGCTAGTGCGGTCATAGGCGGTTAATAAGCTCATCTTATCGCCCTTATTATCATTTTCTTCCCCATCATCATCATCCTCATCTTCTTCTTCTTCATAATCGTAGAGGTCACGTGATGGACCCAGAATGTAGGAATGCTACTTCAGTGGTCGCCATCTTGGAGCAGTTCGAACAGCTCGTCAAATCACAATGCGATGCAGCACCAGTCGAGCCTCCACACATCAGCAGTTCTGAGTTCCTTGCTGGACTGCAAAGGTTTTGTCGATCATCGAATAAGATTACAATCGCTCAACTCTCTCCTCCCTTCATTCGTTTCTCTTTTTTCTCTCTCTCCTTCTCTCGTTCTTTCTTTCCTCACATTTTCTCTCCCTTCATCCTCTTTCTCATTTTTCTCTTCTTCCGCTACATACTTTTCTGCCTTAACGTCTGATCCAGCAAGTAGTCGAGAGTATGTATGTGACGTTATATACTTGTATACTCACGAGTCTCACATTCACAAACACATACACACACACACACACACACACACACACACACACACACACACACACACACACACACACACACACACACACACACACACACACACACACACACACACACACACACACACACACACACACACACACACACACACACACACACACACACACACACACACACACACACACACACACACACACACACACACACACACACATAAACACACACATGCACACACACACACACACACACACACACACACACACACACACACACACACACACACACACACACACACACACACACACACACACACACACACACAAACACACACACACACACAAACATAAACATACATACACACATGTACACACACAAACACACACACACGCACGCACACACACACACAAACACACGCATGCACACATCCTTCTATAGTGTTTTCTGCAAAGGGAGGAATGCGAGGGCTGCTGGTAGGAGAACAACAAGCGGGTTGGTGGGGCTGTCTGTGGAGGAGGAAGGAGGGGTGGTTGCTGTGGAGGAGGAAGGAAGGGTGGTTGCTGTGGAGGAGGGAGGGAGGGTGGTTGTGGAGGAGGGAAGGAAGGTGGTTGTGGAGAAGGGAGAGAGGGTGATTGCATGTGGAGGAGGGAGGGAGGGTGGTTGCATGGGGAGGAGGGAGGAGGGTGGTTGCATGTGGAGGAGGGAGGGAGGGTGGTTGCATGTGGAGGAGGGAGAGAGGGAGGGAGAAAGGGTGTTTGCTGCTGTTAGGTGGGTGGGTGAAAGAGTGAAGAAGAGTGGGTAGAGGATAGATGGGGAAAAGACGAAGCTGAGGGGTGTGAATGGGTGGAAGAAGGCAGTGTTGAATGTTTGGAAATGCTGATGCCTGAGAAGAATCAAATGGAAAAAGCGTTACCGTTGGGGAGCGGGGATGGCTTAGATGGTAGACGTCGGATTTGCAACTTAAAGGTTGCCGGTTCGAATCTTTGACAAGCAACCGTGAACTATCATTTACCTAGTGTATATGATGCGGTGTTTGCGACGTATGCATTGAAAGATGTGTACGTCGTGTGGAGTGGCGCCTCGGCGCATAAGAACCATGGTTCTCAGAACCATTGTAACATGGCCTGCGTCTGTCAGGCTGTGAACAGTATAAACCACAAAAAAAAATATACAAGCAAAGATACAAGAAGAAGTACAATTAAAGATACAAAGCGATTCGTCTAGTCATGCAAATACTCTAACCTCCCTTTCTTAAACCTTTAAAACATTGGGCTCTTTGCATTTAAATCATAAAACCTGTTGTAGAAAAGAAACTAACATAACTGGAGAGTTTGTGCTAGCTACCAAAGCTAAATACAATAACATCTACAAATCAAATACAAACTTTTAAAAACACTCATAAATAATAGAACAAATTAATACAAACACGGACAAATGCAAAAGCTGAAAAAAAATACAAACACAGACAAATGCAAAAGCTGCAAAAAATACAAACACAGACAAATGAAAAAGCAACAAAGAAATACAAAAAAATACAAACACAGACAGATGCAAACACTACAGTTATATACAAGCGAACCAGCATCGAAAAGTACCACAGCCTTGAGCTGCACCCTAATCACTGGAGCAATTAAGCTTTGTTTTGAGGCTGCCTCTGCTCTCAAGGTGAAACAACTCCAAGAACATACTAACACATACTTACACAAAAATGAATACTTTAAAATAAACACACATATACAAACATAAATACACACACACAAAAAAATACAAATACACACACATATACAAACATAAATACTAGCAAATACACGCAGTTATAAAAACAAAAATACATATAAAAATTAACAAAAAACACATGTACAAAAATATACAGATACATATACAAATACATACAATTACATAAAAAAATATCCAGATACATAATCATATACAATTACATTAAATTACATAAAAAAATATACAAAAACATACAAGCATACAATGTGTTTGCTAATGACTTAATATGATAGGCATATTAAAGAGGCTTCCCCTCTGCAACAACCTTTAGCATATTCTCCTGCAATGGGGCGAGCTTGAGGTAATATAATTAATTAATTCATTCATTCATTTATTCACTTTAAAATAATTATTCATTCATTATGTATTCATTTCAGTGTGAATTATTTATTCATTATGTATTCATTTAAAAATAGTTTTTCATCTATCCATTTTATAGTAATTATTCATTTGCTCATTTTAAAATAATTATTCATTCATTATTTATTCATTTTTCAACCAATTACTATTCACAAACATCGTTTCTTCACAGGCGCTGAATCGAACAAAAACAGAACAACACAGTAAAATAAAAATACATTTTTTTAAATAATAACGATGAGCATTATTATAGTGGCGTATAACCCGAACGGGCTTCCACGCCACTTAGGCTGCAGTGATTTTCAACCCGTGTTTATGGGTTACTAAGGCATCGGCTGCACTCGAAGCTTGACCGTTGGTCAAGTCGAGAGTCGCTACACATTCGCTTGTAAATAAAAATACAATGAGCACAAAGCACTAAAGTACAATATAAGTATTGAAAAACGCAGTAAAATACAAGTACAATACTGCACAAGAGAGTTTCAAATCAGAGGCTTTCAAGTGCCAAAAGTGTGGATTGGTAGAACGAACAAATGCTGGGGCGCATACATCTTCCGGTGGCTCTATCTCTAAATTTATTGTTTTCCTTCATAACTCCTTGGACTGCCGTTGGAATGCTGCTTTTCTGGCTTCTTTCTAGCACACTGCTTTCACTCTCCAGGCAACTTGAGATCAGTGGACTTGGAGATGCTCTTCAAGACGCTATTGAATGGTCTCTCTTCCATCTCCCCTTTCTCCATTCTATCATTCCATTCTCGATTCTTTAACTTTTCATACAATGTATCTTCGCATATCAACACACACACATAAACATACACAACCTCACATGCATAAAACAACACAGATACTCGCGTAGAAACACACTCACACACACACACACACACACACACACACACACACACACACACACACACACACACACACACACACACACACACACACACACACACACACACACACACACACACACACACACACACACACACACACACACACACACACACACACACACACACACACACACACACACACACACACACACACACACACACACACACACACACACACACACACACACACACACACACACACACACACACACACACACACACACACACACACACACACACACACACACACACACACACACACACACACACACACACACACACACACACACACACACACACACACACACACACACACACACACACACACACACACACACACACACACACACACACACACACACACACACACACACACACACACACACACACACACACACACACACACACACACACACACACATACACACACACACACACACACACACACATACATACATACACATACACGCACACACACACATACACGCACACACACACACACACACACACACACACACACACACACACACACACACACACATGCAGAGGCATATAAAAGAAGAAGTTGATGCTTGAAGCGAGTGGAACGTAGGGCTGGAGTCCTTTTGCAGTTGCCTTCACGAATGCCAGCACAGGAAGCCCCCCCTCTGTCTCTTCAGCACGGTTTGATTGGTGTTAGAAATTGTCCGAATGCTGATTTGTTGTTTTTAAGCTTCGCCATCTTTGATGATCACTGCTCCAATCCTCCAACAAATGTTGCATTGTTGCATTACGAAACTTTCAAATTGCTCTCATTGCCACTCCGACGCCTGCAACACTTCACCATTAAGCATCTCCGACGCGTATAAATCTCAAACACCACTTAAACTTAAAGTTTCTTGAATATGTTTGCTGCTAGCATCACTCAAGCACCAAGTCACCACTCCACCTGTCATGCTTGAGACTTGCTTGGAGCACAGCATAACTTCTCATCACATCCAACTTCGTTAAAAATTGTGAGAATGAAAAGACTTTAAAGTGGGTTTCCCGTAAGCCTCTCTGGCAGATTCGCAGTTTGGAGGTTGTCCGTGCACCGGTGATATGAGAATATATTTGATGTATTTCCTTTATGATGACTCTGATTGATGCCTTTGTTTGCTGTAGTGAGTTGCTTTGAGGCAAAGAAAGTACTTAGTCAATGTGATCATTGAGCTATGGATGGAGACTGCTGTTTGTTTGATGTAGACACAAACAAAAACACACATCAACACACCCATCTACCCACCCACCCATTCACACACCCACCCACCCACACCCACACACACCCACACACACACACATTCACACACTCACACACACACACAAAACATTTAAGGAGACATAAACGCCATGCAAACACCTATCAATATAATGTTGTGATCCTAAGCTCTCCAAGGGAATCACTCGCGCTGCGTTAGCACCCTCCTCTCTCTCCTCTCTTCTCTCTCCCCTCTCTCCCCTCTCTCTCCTCTCCCCTCTCCTCTCTCTCCTCTCTCTCTCCTCTCCCCTCTCTCCTCTCTCTCCTCTCCCCTCTCTCCCCTCTCTCCCCTCTCTCTCTTCTCTCCCCTCTCTCTCCTCTCTCCCCTCTCTCCCTTCTTTCTCCCCTCTCTCCTTTCTCCCCTTTCTTCTTTCTCCCCTCTCTCTCCTCTCTCTTCTCTCTTTTCTCTCCCCTCTCTCTCCTCTCTCCCCTCTCTCCCTTCTCTCTCCCCTCTCTCCTTTCTCCCTTCTCTTCTTTCTCCCCTCTCTCTTCTCTCTCTCCTCTCTCTCCTCTCCCCTCTCTCTCCTCTCTTTTTCCACTTTTCTCTTGCCTCTATCTCTTGTCTTCTTTCCCATCTTTTTCAACCTCTCTTTCCACCCTCACCACCCATCTTTCTCTCACCTTTACCACCCACCTCTCTTCCTACTCTTCCCCCCCTCAGTACCTACCTTTCTCATCACTTCTTCTCCCCCCCTTTCTGCCTACCCGCACCACCCACCTCTCACACCTCCCCCCCACCCACCTTCCTTCACCACCCACCTTCCCTCACCACCCACCTTCCCTCACTACCCACCTTTCCTCACCACCCACCTTTCCTCACCACCCACACAACATTCCTCTCTTTTGCATCCACTTATAAAAATAGATAGTTTTTCAAATTGGAAACATATCATTAATAGAAATTATTGTTGTTATAATTGTTATTTTTTTTTTCATCATTATTTTTAGCCTTCCTACCATCAACAAGCTCTATCATTTTTTGAGAACAAAACAAAGTAGTTAGCCCTTTGAGCTGCACAAGTATCAACGACAATAAACAAAATACTATGCAAAAATACAATAACAAGAAGCAAGCCACAGTAAAAAACCCTTCATATAAGTATCATATTTTTTTAGTTTTCAGTTCATACCCATCATCTTCTTCATCATCATCCTCATCATCATTCCCATCATCATCATCATCATCACCTCATTTAATTACAATAATGCTCTTCCTAGTTCACCAACTGAATCACCAGCAGAAGCACTGATCCACTACTTGTCATCTTCCTTCCTTCCTTCCTTCCTTCCTTCCTTCCTTCCTTCCTTCCTTCCTTCCTTCCTTCCTTCCTTCCTTCCTTCCTTCCTTCCTTCCTTCCTTCCTTCCTTCCTTCCTTCCTTCCTTCCTTCCTTCCTTCCTTCCTTCCTTCCTTTCTTTCTTCCTTCCTTCCTTTCTTCCTTCCTTCCTTCCTTCCTTCCTTCCTTCCTTTCTTCCTTCCTTCCTTCCTTCCTTCCTTCCTTCCTACCTTCCTTCCTTCCTTCACGAGAGCATGCTGACCACCATATCCACCATATATTGCCTTCATCACCATGCCAACGCACAAACTGTTCGACTACATCCCGTTCAATCCTTCAATTCTCTCTGAAGCATCCCACATTCCCCCTCAACTCCACAAGCAGCACCAGCCACTGACACCTAACCAGCTTCGATGCTATGTTCACCTCGTTGGAACCTTTTTGACCGATCTTTCAGACACTCCAAAAGATGGTTGTTGAACTTATTTCTCATAGGATGATTTTTCACATAAGATCACAACTTTCTCTTCCTCAAATTCACTCTAGTCAAACTCCATCGAGCCACCATCTTCCTCCACCATTTTCCTCCACCATCTTCCTCCACCATTTTCCTCCACCATCTTCCTCCACCATCTTTCTCCACCATCTTCCTCCACCATCTTCCTCCACCATCTTCCTCCACCATCTTCCTCCACCATCTTCCTCCACCATCTTTCTCCACCATCTTCCTCCACCATCTTCCTCCACCATCTTCCTCCACCATCTTCCTCCACCATCTTCCTCCACCATCTTCCTCCACCATCTTCCTCCACCATCTTCCTCCATCATCTTCCTCCACCCTCTTCCTCCACCATCTTCCTCCACCATCTTCCTCCACCATCTTCCTCCACCATCTTCCTCCACCCTCTTCCTCCACCATCTTCCTCCACCATCTTCCTCCACCATCTTCCTCCACCATCTTCCTCCACCCTCTTCCTCCACCATCTTCCTCCACCATCTTCCTCCACCATCTTCCTCCACCATCTTCCTCCACCATCTTCCTCCACCATCTTCCTCCACCATCTTCCTCCACCATCTTCCTCCACCATCTTCCTCCACCATCTTCCTCCACCATCTTCCTCCACCATCTTCTTCCGCCATCTTCCTCCACCATCTTCCTCCACCACTCACATCTGCTGGCATCACTGCAGCATCCGTTCAAAAATCACGTCTAATTCCTCAGCGTCCTTTGAGCACTTAATAGGTGTCATCATCGCCTGCAATCGGCTCTACTTTTCAGAGTTGTATAGCGCTTTACTATAATTGCAAGTGAACTGGCGCATTCGATCATAATGACAATGGTAATTATGGTGGCGTGTAAGCCAGACGGGCTTTTAGGCAGTTAAAACTGCAAATACTCATATTCCAACTTGGGCATGGGTTGCACTCGAACCTAGGACCATTGAGCATTGGTCAAGGCACCGGGAGTTCAGCCAATGAGCGGTGAGTGGCAGGGCTGCAACGCGAAATGTTGCTCTCTAGCTGGTTGACACTGGGTCAAGTAGTCGACTTGCAAACCATTTGGTCCCCTTCAACCAGTTATAGTCGACAAAGTAACTCACGTGTGTGCGGCCCCGTCGAGAAGACGATGCTTGCGTGCATGCATGCATTAGTGGATGAATGTGTGAATGAGTGCATTAGGACATGCATGAATGGATGATTGAGTAGAGGCATGTTTGTATGAATGGAGGATTTTGTGCATGCATGGATTGATGCATTAGTGGATGCATGTGTGAATGTATGGATGAGTGAGTAGATGCATGGATGGATGATTAAGAGAATGATTGGTTGGTGCATGGAAGAATGCATGGATGGCTGCATGGAAGAATGCATGGGTAAATGGTTAGATAGAAGGGTCATCAAACACAGACAGCCAGCAATTTTCTGACGATTACCATCTGAAGAGCACCTTGAGCGGAGGTCAGCGTCTGTGTTGTCTCAAGCAACTGAACTGTCTGTTCAACGTCGTAATTATATAGCAATAAGTCATCAGCACATCATCTGTAACGACACCAAACCAATTTCAGGTGGAAAGCGGTCCAACTGGAGGAACTGGAGTGGAAGGGTCTGCTCGCGATGAAACACTTGTTTAATATGATTTGAAATTGAATAATTTTCATTAAGTTGACAAATGATGGTTCTATGATGTCACTGCTTGTTACCTAAGCGAGACTTTGAGCAATAAAAGTCGAAGTGGTCTTGCGTAACTCCGAAGTTCTGATGCGTGTTGAAGCTCTGATCGAGACTGGCGTGTGTGCTTGAGGCGAACAGTCAACAGTCGACAATGCTAAAACAAGAAGGAACTTTTCCGAAAACAATCTTATAAGTTCAAGTGGCAGAGTGCTTGTGGCAGCCGCTTAAATAAATTTGTAGAATAAACGGTTTTGGGTATATTATATTAAAATTTTAGAATCTTAAGTCTAAATAAAAATTAAATTTAATTATTTTGAATGTTTTTAGTGCGAATGTTGGTTGTTTTGAATCTATCATGAATGGCCACAGCAGACCAAGATGGCCGCAGGGAATCAAGTGAGCTGCGACATAAAGGAGAAATCGTTCCATAGCAGCAGCAGTACCAGCGTTGGCAGGGACTTCTCCTTCACCCTCTATCGTAGTCTCGGCACCAGTGGCAAGACAGAAAATTGAGAAGAATGATGATTGTGTTTTGTTGTTTTGAGGATTATGTGGTGATGATTGTGCTGTGGTATGAGTGTTGGTATTATGGTGATGATTGAATTTTTTATTTGTGGTGATAGTGATTTTTTGGCGGGGATTGTCATGGTGGTGTGGGTGAGGTTGGATTATTGAGATTGATTGATTGTTTTTTCTGAATATTTAAATTTATATATTATATATTATATATACTTATATTGGTAGTGGTCTAAAAACCGTTTTATTTCACAAATTTATTTGAAGAGCGCCTTTGTTCACTTGGTAAAAGGCGCTATACAAATCATTAGTGATTGATTGATTGATTGAAAAGACATATAATATACATATAATACAAGTCACATAATGCCCTCAAATTGAAAAATTGTCGAACATTTTGAAACATTTTTTTACCATTTAGGATAGTAGAGATATTTCAACAAATTCCTATTGGGCGCAATATTGCTGCCAATTTTTCTTCTGGAACTGCATTGGCAGCCGTTGTGGTGCCTCTCAGAGCGACTCCACTGTTCTCCTGTCTGCCTGCTGGTCTGTATCATTGCCTACCTGCCTGTCTGTTTGCGTGGGTGGCATGGAGGGGTGGATGGTGAGTGGATGGATGGGTATATGGGTGCGTGGCATGGGAAAGTGGATGTTGATGGTGCAGTTGTTGGTCTTCACAGCTTTTGGATTTCTGAAATCGAATCCATTTTCCGTCCTTCCTTCACTTCTCTTATTTTACTCATTCCTTTTTCACCTCCCCTTCCCTCACTCACCCTTCCTCCACCTCCCCTTCCATCACTCACCCTTTCTCCACCTCCCCTTCCATCACTCACTCTTTCTCCACCTCCCCTTCTCTCACCCATTCTTTTGTTTAGCTCCTCCTATCTCATTCATTCACTCTTCTTCCACCTCCTTCTTGTCTTACCCACTCTCCCTCCACCTCTTCTTCTTCTTTCTTCTCAGTCAGACAAACCTTAGCAGTGCTCACGCTTTTAGAACGGCCTTATTAATGCCCAAGTTGGGGACCTCATGCCATGCATAGACAGTCTCATAGCCCTGATTGACGCAAGTTAGGAATATTATGTTGGCCACTGCAGTTGCATATTAAAGCTGTACTCTACTACAACATTGTGGCCATGTCTGCTGCTGATGTGCTTGCATTCACATTGCTGTCCAGTCCTCTCACGTGAGAGGTCGTTTTGAAAACGAAGTCAACTTATATGGTGGTCGTTGTTTTAGTTGGCATGGTGTAGTTGTAGTGGCTAGCATGGTGTAGTTGTAGTGGTTAGCATGGTGGAATTGTTGTGGCTAGCATGGTGGAGTTGTTGTGGCTAGCATGGTGAAGTTGTTGTAATTAGCATGGTGGAGTTGGTGGTAGTTGTAGTGGCTAGCATGGTGAAGTTGTTGTGATTAGCATGGTGGAGTTGGTGGTAGTTGTAGTGGCTAGCATGGTGGAGTTGGTGGTAGTTGTAGTGGCTAGCATGGTGGAGTTGGTGGTAGTTGTAGTGGCTAGCATGAGGTAGTTGTAGTGGCTAGCATGGTGGAGGTGTAGTGGCTAGCATGTGGTAGTTGTAGTGGCTAGCATGGTGTAGTTGTTGTGGCTAGCATGGTGGAGTTGTAGTGGCTAGCATGGTGGAGTTGGTGGTAGTTGTAGTGGCTAGCATGGTGGAGTTGGTGGTAGTTGTAGTGGGTAGCATGTGTAGTTGTAGTGGCTAGCATGGTATAGTTGTTGTAGTTAGCATGGTGTAGTTGTTGTGGTTAGCATGGAGTAGTTGTAGTGGCTAGCATGGAGTAGTTGTAGTGGCTAGCATGGAGTAGTTGTAGTGGCTAGCATGGAGTAGTTGTAGTGGCTAGCATGGAGTAGTTGTAGTGGCTAGCATGGAGTAGTTGTAGTGGCTAGCATAGTGTAGTTGTTGTGGCTAACATGGGATAGTTGGTGGTAGTTGTTGTGGCTAGCATGTGGTGGTTGAGGGCCTCTAAGAAGCCAGTGATCTTGTTTCTCGGCTGTCACTCGGGAGGAGTTAGTGTTCCTGGTGGTGCCTCTTCCTTTACGCCCGAGCTGCTTAGTTGTTGGTGACGAACTTTCTGCAATGGGTGATCTCATTTCTGAATTATTAAATGAAATGACATTCATCTTTGAATAAAATAAAAATGTTTGTAACAAATTAAACACCAAAACCTCCATCAATTAAACACTAAAACCACCATCAATTAAACATAAAAACCACCATCAATTAAACACTAAAACCACCATCAATTAAACATAAAAACCACCATCAATTAAACACTAAAACCACCATCAATTAAACATAAAAACCATCATCAATTAAACATCAAAACCTCCATCAATTAAACACCAAAACCACCATCAATTAAACACTAAAACCTCCATCAATTAAATACTAAAACCACCATCAATTAAACACTAAAAGCTCCATCAATTAAACACTAAAACCACCATCAATTAAACACTACAACAACTACCCAATTTATCATATTAATACTTCCAAAATACCACAAAAACATCTACATTATCCCAAATTTACTAAAAAAATACCACAAAAAGCAGCCACAATTTCTCAAATATCCTCCAAACTCCGCAAAGAACCCGCAAAGATGAGGCGATGCAACGAGGTTGAGCACGAATGGTTCATCACCACCGACCACGAGATGGAGTATGTTGTTTACTACGAGCAGTATTAGAAGCGACCAGTTTACTTCAAGGATGGAGCTAATCTTGGTAGGTAGGCTTGGGGGTATGGTGGTGGCTTGGGGGGTGGTATAGTTTGAGGGGATGGAGGAGAGTGGCATGGTATGGTATACATACCACCAACTACCACCCAATCACTCACCCCCCCCCCTCCATACCAACCTCCCTTCATACTAGCAACCACATCCACAACTGCAAGAAGGCTGGCGCATAACTAAAGCATGTTTTTCAAAGTTTTTATTGAATTACTTTATTATTAAAGTTTTAAAGTTATTTTCTTAAGGCTTTGAAAGATTTTTGCCCAATTTGGAAACTTATTTTGTCTTTTTAACGTTTTTCTCGGAAGGTTTTTTATTTGTAGGTTTAAAGTTTTTATTTAATTTTGAGATTTTTTAGTTAAATGGAAATATTATAGATATTGATGCTTGCAGTTTATAACAAAAAGTTCTCGCGCCCAACAGGGAAATGCTGGGATCGTCAAAACCCTGGTCTGAGGCGCTGAAGATGGTTACTGGAACTGAGAAGATGTCTGCAAAGCCACTCTTGAATGAGGAGAACAAGAAAGGGGTCGAAAAAGTGGGTTGGAGGGATGAATGTCAGAGACAATGCTGTTGAGAAAACACCAGCGAGTAGTAAGGAGGTGGTGGCAATGGCTTGATGAGGGTGAAGGTAGTGGCCGACTGGAGAGAAATTGGGGGGAGGGGATAAGAAGTAGCGAGAGGGAGGATGTGGATTATCAAATAAAATTTCATTCACTAATGTATTTTTAAATTTTAATTTATGTGTTTACAAAAACTAACGATTAAAATACTTGACTTTGATTTTTTAAAGTTGTTTTGTAGCTGCAAACTTTCCTGATTCTCATAGAACTTTTACGGAAATTACGTTTTAAATATACAGCTTCAGGCAAGCCACCCTTTCACACATAATTCAGAATTTAATCAGTTTGATTAATGATTCTTATTTTCAACCAATATATTCACATTCTGATCACTCAGAAGGCTCAGCAACTGATAACTAGTTTTAAAATGACCAAAAAACAAAGGCATTTCTCAAAGGCATGAAAGCAAACCAAGTTTCAGCAACACCTTGCTTCATTGAAGCAGTTCAGATTAGAGACCGACCGAAATTCGGTTCGTTTTCGGCGCCGAAATTTTCTTAGTTTCGGCAATTTTTCAGTTTCGGCAAAATCTAAATTTACAACTTTGACAATTTTTCGGTTTTAGCCGAAACTAATTTTGTAATTTTGGCAAAACCCCAATTTTTTTACAAATAGTTTATCTGATAAATCTGTGTATCCTCAATCGAGCTCAGACTATTAAGTTTGGGTTCGATTCTCATTTCTATTGGATATCGTGGTTGATTGATATATGGGTGACATAAGACTAGTTGTTCAAATAACATATATTGGAACAACAACCATTGTATTGAAATTTAAGTTAATTGGCATACGTTCAATGTTTTTTTGAGAAAATTATATTTTTTAAAACATTTTTAAAAAAACAATACACATATACATCTACACAACTAGAACTTTTCACTTCATTGACAACATACAAATATAAGACTCTACATACCAATTATACCAGACCACACATTGACAACATACACATATAAGAATCTACATACCAATTATACCAGACCACACATTGACAACATATAAGACTCTACACACCAATTATATTAGACCACCCCCAACAAGTGTGGCTAGCGAGCAACTGTTTAGTTCTGCAGGGCAATTCTACGCAGATCGTCGCAGCAACCTTCTAGGTGAAAATGCGGAAAAACTTTTATTTCTGACTTACAATATTCGTTTGTTTGGATGTAATTATTAAACTGACATTATCATCGTTGAGTGATATTTTTTCGTTTTTAATGAAAGTTTGGAAAATTTAGGTTACGGCCGAAAATCTGATTTCTATTTCGTTTTGGCCGAAAATGAAATTTCAATTTCGGCTTAACTTCGTTTTTGACCGAAAATGAAAACCCAATTTTGTTTCGGACGAATAAAAAATATCAGTTTCGGTCGGTCTTTAGTTCAGATGCAGTCACGTCCTCATCATCCAAGAAGTTTTGATGGGCTCTATTCAGTCTTCTTTGGCTTGGTTTTGATGGGCTCTATTCAGTCTTCTTTGGCTTGGTTCTGATGGACTCTATTCAGTCTTCTTTGGCTTGGCTCTGATGGACTCTATTCAGTCTTCTTTGGCTTTTTCACTGTTCTGAGCATTGTGGAAATCTTCCTACACAGAGTACAACTGCCGAGTTAGGTGCTTTGTAAAATCGCTCAGTGAAGCAGTTTAGTGATGCTGTAGTCTTTCTCGGAACTGCTTTTCAAGATAAACCACTGAATAAAAAATTTAGTATAAAGCCTGTTTTGTATAGTTCATGTCGGTACTAAGGGTCCCAAAAAATTTCCGAAAAATTAGGGTGTTTGAATATTATGGGTTTTCGGACAATCGGGTAATTTACGTTATAGAAACTCAATTACGATGGTTAATGTTCTTCTTCACCATAATTACATGATAGACATTCTAGAATTAGAAATTTGTCTGATCAAAAAAACAATGATTTTCCAGAAAAAGATGGTTTTTGATCAATGATCATTATGTGTCTCCGAAAATCTGGTATTTTCTGCTAGCCTTTAAATATTTCATTTTAAAGTTGAATTAACATAATAGCTTCGAAAAACCCGTACAAGGCCGTATATGTTATACTGTGTGAGTTATATTTGTCCTATTCCTACAAAATGTGTCGTTTTCAGAGTGGAAATGACGATTTATTGTCATCTTTACAATTCTAAAACAAGAAATCATCATAATTTGAAAAGCTTGATTGTGCACATGTAATTATAAATGTCTTTGCGTGTGTATGCGTGTGTGTTTGTGTGTGGGCACGCGAGTATGTGCGTTTGTTTGTGTGATGATGATAACAATACACACACGTACAGATATATAATGGCTACAATGTGTATTCTCAGTTAATTGTTAAAACCATTGTGGAAACAAAAAGGAAGGTGAATGAAGGAGTTTGAAGGAGACTTTAAGGTGATAATAAATATGCGTGGTAGCGTCAGTGAGGTGCAAGAGGGAGATGATCACATGGGTGGAAAGGAGAGAGAAGAAGAGAGATGGAAGTGCAGAGAGAAGAGAGAGGAGAGAGATGGAAGTGCAGAGAGAGGAGAGAGATGGAAGTGCAGAGAGAGGAGAGAAAGATGGAAATGCAGAGAGAGGAGAGAGATGGAAGTGCAGAGAAGAGAGAGGAGAGAGATGGAAGTGCAGAGAGAGGAGAGAGATGGAAGTGCAGAGAGGAGAGAGAGATGGAAGTGCAGAGAGAGGAGAGAGATAGAAGTGCAGAGAGAGGAGAGAGAGATGCAAGTGCAGAGAGAGGAGAGAGATAGAAGTGCAGAGAGAGGAGAGAGAGATGGAAGTGCAGAGAGAGGAGAGAGAGAGATGGAAGTGCAGAGAGAGGCTGGGAGAGCGTCAGAGAATGCTTCAGCACGAGCAGTTGGAAGCGTTGCTGGCGTTGTTGATGTTGGAGAGGGTGATGGGCTCGGGGAAGTCGTTGTAGAGGTCAGCGTCGGTCTCCTTCGACAGGGCGTTCCTCGCCACGGTCTGGAAGGCCTGCTCGACGTTGATGCCGTCCTTGGCACTTGTCTCAAAGTAGGGAGCGTGGTTCTTCGACTCGCACCACTGCTGTGCACGCTTGCTCGTCACCTGTGTGGTCGTCACATGGTCGTGTCTCAGTTGTTTTGAGAGTAAAATGCATTTTAAATTTAATTATTTATTTAAAGAAAAAACAATTTAAGACTAGAACCATACAAGCAACAACCAAGCACTCACAACTCGGTTCTCGAGGTCGATCTTGTTGCCAATGACGACGAATGGAAAGTCCTCGGAGTCTCGAGGACTCGCCTGGATGAGGAATTCGTCTCTCCAGCTGTCGAGGTTCTTGAAGCTGCTCGCTGCCGTGACGTCGAAGGCGAGCACACAGCAGTCAGCCCCGCGGTAGAAGGCCACGCCAAGACTCTGGAAGCGCTCCTGTCCTGCTGTGTCCCAGATCTGTGTGCCGAAGAGATAGTGGTGTGTGTGTGTCGAGGAGATAGAGTGGTGTGTGCATTAGTGAGGATGGAGTGCTTACACACCTGCAGGGTGACGAGTCTGTTGTCAACCATCACCTCCCTGGTCAGGAAGTCAGCCCCGATGGTTGCCTTGTACTGGTTGCTGAACTTCTTGTTCACAAACTGGTTCATCAGTGATGTCTTGCCCACACTTGATGGGTTTGCAATGTTTAAATTGTAGTTTTTCCATTCCAAGTTTCAAAAATTTATAAATGAAAAGCAAAAAGCACTAATATATCCGATATGAAGTCCACAAGGCACTCACCAACTGTCTCCCAAGATTATAACTTTCAAAAGGGTCTTTCTTCGAGAGGCAGACATGCTATGATGTAATGAAGAAACTTATCAGTTGAATATTTATTCCTATGTGCAAGCTATGAATGAATTCACGAAATAATAAAGTGATTAATTCCTTTTCAGGTTCTAACTTCTATATTCTTGTATTTTTTTTATGCTAGCAATACCGTCTAAAGCAGTGATAATTCTATTCCGTACAAACTGAAATGCGTTCATAAGTAGTTCTTGAATACTTAAAGCGCAGTTCCAAACTAATTACGAACAAAAAATAGAACAGTATTGATAAATGTGTATTGACAAATTAGTCATTTTATGGTCAATAAAAAGCTAAAAAGTCTCGTATTTCTGCAACAGGTCAATATATTATGTCATAAATATGACAATACACCCACCGATCGTTAAAAAACAACTTTGTTTAAATATATATGAAAGAATAATTCCAACTCACTCAGTATTTTTGAAGCCGTTTCCTAGATGTGGATGAATGTTAAAATGAAATAATGTCACGTATAAAGAGGATTTGAAGTCTTATGATAGGAACTAGAATGGCGACATTTATATGTAGGATTCAACTACAAGACAAACCACTATGATAACTTATTATATGAAAAACAATTTCTAAATTAAAATTAAAATAACTATTTGTAGTTATCTGCATGATAGTAATTTTAAATTTAGTTGCCATGTATAGTAAAAACTAGAATGAAAAAACAATTTAAAATTTAAATGGAGCGAACAACAACTGACAGAAAGTGAAGATAGTTAAAGATTACCACAAGTGGAAAAATTCATCAGCATTGCCTCCACTCTTCTCCAGCTGTGATGCTTCCCCAAAATGTGAGCTGAGGGTCGCATCTTGGCGGCCGCTTTAACCAGCCGCTATATGTTGTTATCAACGGTTTCGAATATAAAATTTTAACTTAAAATTATAACTAATAAAATTTAATAAGAATATTTTTTGAAACTGTTGGTCGTTTTCAGTCTGTTCATGGGTGGCCGCAGTGAAGCAGGCAAGATGCAGCAGCAACACTTTCAGTCTTGGCAAGGATCTTGCTTGCACCTCCAGTCGCACCGGTTTCAAGAAGATTCAGAAAGATGATGATGATTATGTTTTTGTGAGAATTATGCTTATTCGATGATGATGATGATGGTGTAGCAGGAATGATGATAATGAAGATGTTGTAGTGATGAATGTGACGATGTGGGGAGGATGATGACGGTGATTTGGAGAGAATGAGGATGGTGTTTAAATTATTTGTTGAAGTGGTTTGGTTACAAACTTTGTTGTTTGAAAAAATTGAAAAAAAGAGTCTTTAGCCTTTGATAAAACGCGCTGTATTAATAGTTTTGTTTTATACAATTCATTCTTTCGTAATTTATATTTTCTAACATCGAACATTGTTTAAATTTAAAATTATTCGACAGAGTAGCTAAGCTATCGGTAGCTTATGAGTCTTAAACCATTCTGGAGAGACTTCAATAAGTGTTTTTTCTACGAAGGAAAGATTTTTTATACTTCAGAAATGTAACATTGAAGTCATCGAAAATGGATGAGTTTGAAGTAAATTTTCATTGAAAGTAAAAGTATTTGCAAGAAAACACAAAGTATTCATTTCTATATACGAAGAAACAGCTTATAAAATAGTTTATGAAATCTTTAAACTAATTATTTATTTATTTTATACAAAGAGAATAACATTCTTTCAATCTACAACGATTTCACTTGGTGGTGATTTCAAATAGACCTGCCAGCTGATTTTTTACATTTCGTCTGGCTGACATGAAACTTCGACGGATATCCGAACCAGCCGTAGTTTTCCGTAGATTTGTGGTCTCACAGGTACCTGTGTGTTGAGAGGTGCAAAAGCTTGAAAAGTCAACAAAACCCTCTTTAGGCACATTTCAAAGGCAAGCAAGTCTCTGTGGAACCTGATGATCTCTCGTCGGTTCATCACTTGATTCTACATGAATTTGTATATCTTTTTATAATCTTTATTATAACCTGACTTATTACCGACCTGACTGACTGTTGCCTTCTCCATATTTACGGAAATATCCCAAGATTTTAGTTGGCTTTTCTTCACTTTGCACTGACAAATCGTGCTTCACACAGTGAAGATTCAGTTGCCAGTCGATGTGGTAGAGGCATAATGGGAAACTTTTGGAATGTGACACTTGCCAGCCAATGACTGTTGAGCAGTGAGACGCAGTTGATACTAAACGCGATCTTCGTCAACAATTATTCCATCAGAAGAGAACAGACCGCCAAAGTGTGGTCGCATTGGGCTTTGGAACTTCCATGCTGCTAGGGGGTTAAGGTTTAACCTGCACTTTCACAATGGACTGCCTCTCTTTTCCGTTCAAATGGCTTCTGCTGACATTTGAGTTAACCTAAAACAATCATATAGACTTTTTATATAAGAAATAAAATAACTTAAAAGTCATCGGTTATTTTACTCAGCTAGTATCTACGTAAATGGAAACATTCTTTAATTTAGATATTCATGCGAGTAGAAGATCGTTGATTCCTAATTAATTGATAGGTAATAATGAAGAACTACAATTAATTTATTATTTATTTATTTATGTTACAATTAGAACTTAATTAAATAATGTTTTAACTAAGATGAATTAAGATTGAAAAGGACTCACAAGAACTGTATAACTCGCTCTTTGCAAACTTCCGGGCACGGGTAATCTAAAACTGCAATCAATCTTGTTACGACGTTTCATAAAATGTAAAATAAACACTTTGCGTTGCGGCGAAGGCGTACTTTTGACGCTTTTACAGCCGACGAAATATGTTGGCTAATGCGGCGACCAGCATATCTTTTAGCTAGTTTTTGTTGGAAAATAATTCGGCGGCGTATTCGACTTCTCTGTGTGACGACTTCAATCGGCGACGACTTTAATCTGCCACGAACTCCGAGTTTATAACTTTATCCATATTTTTTTATAATATAATGTTTCTGTCTTGTGAGGGGTCCATGAGATTTTTATGTAGGTTATGACTCAAAAACAGCAATTAAAATACTTTTTCGAATATTCAAAAAACATGACTTTATAACCGCCGTAAAAGACCATGTATAGGGCGCACTTATTTGTCTCTTATATTTACCCTCGAAAGCTTTTCAATGACGCGAACTTATTGACTTTTCACGAGTAAAAAAGTTGACATTTCTGATCTGACTTTCTGGTTTTTCTTTCTTTAAATCTCATTTGTCATTTTTTAAAGCGCTTTATGCGGTACTAAAATATTTTTTTAAATACTTGAAACAAGTAAATCACAATATCAAATTTAATCATTTATATTTTAACAAGTAAACATTTTTTTTAAATCGATTGGGGCTGCTAATTTATATTTCTAGCCTGAATGCCATTGCATAATTAAAACATTTTCACTATTAAGTCTTAATCCGCTTGGAAATAGTTATTTGTGATCTTTTGTCGTCTCAGGAAACCTTTTTCAGACTTATCAGAAGACTTTTTTCAAAGCAGGGTTGCTTCGTCATAGAAGTAATTGAATTTTTTCTGATTAACAGCGGGTTGACACGAGCATTAACTGCGAATCCACAAAAAAGCATCTTCACTACATACAGCTGCAACCTCCACTAATACAATACTAATGAACTTAATTTCCCATACAACATGAAAACCAAATGAACTCACATTTATGCCTTTTGCGCTTTCTCTTTGTCCACCCACTCACCTCTATTATCGGTATTTTCATCTTTTGCAACTTCTTCTGCTTCAAAGCCTTTTTCACTTTACTTTTTCGATTCCTTTTACTACGTTTTTCGTTTCTCGAAGTTCTTTAGCTTTGTTTTTCTCTTCATCACGACAGCTTCACAATCTCTTCAGCAGTGTCTCTGCATTCACTGACCAGAGTTCAGTAGCAAAAAATCGCGTTTTCAGTTTGAATGAGCTGAGTCGTCTTGCAGCCATGACTTCTCTTCCATGCAAGCACTCACTCAAATGACACGTCGCAATCATATAAATGGAAAAATTTGCGTTTGTGACGAGAGAGAATTGCGTTTGAATTATTTTGAGAAAAATGCATATTCTGTGAATTCTTTCATTTTTTCAATGACTGGACTATATATATATATAAAACAGTATTATATTATATAATACTACATTACTTTCTTTTTTACATTTAATTCAGTGCGTATGAAGCAAGCTTTTGTGGAAATCTTTTCAAGCACTCACAATGCAACGATCGTTCAATTTTTGTAGAGTTTTTTAAAAATTGAGTTTTAAATTCTACGAACAGCCAGAGTTTCAATTGTCGTATAAAATGAGTATGAACTACACGATTCTCTAACGTAACTCTCCACATCATGCACGCATGCATGCAACACAAGCACCAACACAAGCACCAACACAAGCACCAACACAAGCACCAACACAAGCACCAACACAAGCACCAACACAAGCACCAATACAAGCACCAACACAAGCATCAACACAAGCACCAACACAAGCAACAACACACGCACCAACATAAGCACCAACACAAGCACCAATACAAGCACCAACACACGCACCAACACAAGCAGCCATCCAACCAGACATACGTACAAGAATACAATCACATGATCAACAATACAAGCTCATACACAAGCAACCACATAGAATGGTCTACACACACACACACAAGCACATACACACAAGCACATACACATACAAGCACACACACACACACAAGCACATACACATACAAGCACACACACACATACAAGCACACACACAAGCAGCAGCACAGAAGGAAACATCTACATGTTGCGCATTAGTGAAGTGCCAGAGACGTAGGAAGACTTGCCCCTGCTGTACACTGTGCTCCTGTCCTGCAGGTCGTCTGCGTTGGTGGTGGTTGTCAAGTTGTGCAAGTTGTTCAAGTTGTGCAAGTTGTGCAAGTTGTGCAAGTTGTGCAAGTTGTGCAAGTTGTGCAAGTTGTGCAAGTTGTGCAAGTTGTGCAAGTTGTTCGAGTTGTGCAAGTTGTGCAAGTTGTGCAAGTTGTGCAAGTTGTTCGAGTTGTGCAAGTTGTGCAAGTTGTGCAAGATGTGCAAGTTGTGCAAGTTGTGCAAGTTGTTCGAGTTGTGCAAGTTGTGCAAGTTGTTCAAGTTGTGCAAGTTGTGCAAGTTGTGCAAGTTGTTCGAGTTGTGCAAGTTGTGCAAGTTGTGCAAGATGTGCAAGTTGTGCAAGTTGTGCAAGTTGTTCGAGTTGTGCAAGTTGTGCAAGTTGTTCGAGTTGTGCAAGTTGTGCAAGTTGTGCAAGATGTGCAAGTTGTGCAAGTTGTGCAAGTTGTTCGAGTTGTGCAAGTTGTGCAAGTTGTTCAAGTTGTGCAAGTTGTGCAAGTTGTGCAAGTTGTTCGAGTTGTGCAAGTTGTGCAAGTTGTGCAAGATGTGCAAGTTGTGCAAGTTGTGCAAGTTGTTCGAGTTGTGCAAGTTGTGCAAGTTGTTCGAGTTGTTCAAGTTGTGCAAGTTGTTCAAGTTGTGCAAGTTGTGCAAGTTGTTCAAGTTGTTCAAGTTGTGCAAGTTGTGCAAGTTGTTCAAGTTGTTCAAGTTGTGCAAGTTGTGCAAGTTGTGCAAGTTGTTCAAGTTGTTCAAGTTGTTCGAGTTGTTCAAGTTGTGCAAGTTGTTCAAGTTGTGCAAGTTGTGCAAGTTGTTCAAGTTGTTCAAGTTGTGCAAGTTGTGCAAGTTGTTCAAGTTGTGCAAGCTGTTCAAGTTGTGCAAGTTGTGCAAGTTGTTCAAGTTGTTCAAGTTGTGCAAGTTGTTCAAGTTGTGCAAGTTGTTCGAGTTGTTCAAGTTGTGCAAGTTGTTCAAGTTGTGCAAGTTGTGCAAGTTGTTCAAGTTGTTCAAGTTGTGCAAGCTGTTCAAGTTGTGCAAGTTGTGCAAGTTGTGCAAGTTGTTCAAGTTGTGCAAGTTGTGCAAGTTGTGCAAGTTGTTCAAGTTGTGCAAGTTGTGCAAGTTGTTCAAGTTGTGCAAGTTGTGCAAGTTGTTCGAGTTGTTCAAGTTGTGCAAGTTGTGCAAGTTGTGCAAGTTGTTCAAGTTGTGCATCATGGGTCAGCAGGTCTTATATTATGAAATGTTAAACATGAGTGCACTGAGTCAGTATTTTGTGCATGGGTCGAAATGATGGAAGGAAACAAAATATTCTCTGAGAAACATTTCAATGAATACGTTTTGTTCAAGTTGAAGACAAGAAATCGTGTTTAGAATGCAATGCTTGAGGCATGGGAGACAACAATCGAGTACTGGCTCCAAAAGTTGAGAGCTCCTGATCTATGCAAGCGCACTGGCCTTCCGGGAAGGTACACAGCGACTGGTTGCTTGTAGCATACACTCGTGACCAGATACTATTTGCTTCATAGTCTCTAGTTCCCGTTCTCAAATTAAACATTTGAAAATCAATTGCGTGCGTGCCCGCCTGCCTGCCGAAAGGTTAAATGCGCTGTCTGAGTGTCTCTCGCGAAGCATTATTAGCGCAGGTTTCAATCGATTGCAAACGTTAAGAATTAGTGAGACGATTAGTTGGTGCAGTGCTGCATCTTTGATGTATGTTATCGCCTTGTGAATTCAGTAATTGACTTTCCAGAGGCAGTTCGATCTTACGTAATGGAGCATTGCCAAGGTTACGTGATTTAAATGCTCTCCAAGTGTCCTATGCAAAGACTTAAGAGATCTCGCTGAGCTCTAATCAGGCGTTTCTGCTCTAGTGGGCAGCGCCAGATGAGGCCGTGCTTTATGGCACCTGTCGCGTCCGTGGGGCTCAATTGCACCACTTCTATACACTCTTGTTCGCACCCACTCACATCCCAGCCACATCCACTCAAATCCACTCATACCCACTCACAAACACAAACTTAAAAAACCACTGTTTTCTACCTTCGCTTCCTATATCAGCATTTAGCAGACGATAAAAAAATCATGCGAGCAGATAAATCGTAATGAAGCTCAAACTCAAACACGCAGACACACACGCACTTTGTCGGCAGCAGAAGAGGCGCTTGAAGGCGAGCCTAAACTTGGCGGACATGAGGCTGTAGAGGAGTGGGTTGACTGCGCTGTTGCAGTAGACGAGGATGCGACAGAAGGCGAGGAATGCCTCACTCTCGAAGCGGACTGCAGCGAAGGAGTTGTAGACGACGAATGCTCGGTAAGGAAGCCACAAGACGGCGAAGACGACCACCACCACCGCCAACATCTTCACCACCTGCGTGCCAACAAGATGGATAGATGGATGGATGGATGGATGGATGGATGGATGGATGGATGGATGGATGGATGGATGGATGGATGGATGGATGGATGGATGGATGGATGGATGGATGGATGGATGGATGGATGGATGGATGGATGGATGGATGGATGGATGGATGGATGGATGGATGGATGGATGGATGGATGGATGGATGGATGGATGGATGGATGGATGGATGGATGGATGGATGGATGGATGGATGGATGGATGGATGGATGGATGGATGGATGGATGGATGGATGGATGGATGGATGGATGGATGGATGGATGGATGGATGGATGGATGGATGGATGGATGGATGGATGGATGGATGGATGGATGGATGGATGGATGGATGGATGGATGGATGGATGGATGGTAGGTGAGTGTTTGGGAGTGGAAGATGGGTGTTTAGTGGGAGGTTTGCTAGTGGTTGGTATGTGGATGGTTGGTGGGTGGATGGTTGGTGGGTGGATGGTTGGTGGGTGGATGGTTGGTGGGTGGATGGTTGGTGGGTGGATGCTTGGTGGGTGAATGGTTGGTGGGTGGATGGTTGGTGGGTGGATGGGGTGGATGGAGAGAAGGGAATACTGAAGAAAAAACGATGGTTTCTGATGTCGTGGAGATGTCGTGTGCATGCTGGAAAAAGGAAAAAAATAAAGCGAGTCTTTTGATTTTCGGTAAAAAAGTTCTGTCATTATTCCTGTGTTGCCTTCGATGGACTTTTATGCCACTTTTTCATGTCACTTTTTCATGTTCTTTTCATTTGATCATGGAAAGACTTCCTGCACGAAGTGAAACACGCCACACAACAAAGCATGCCGTCAAACTCGTGTCTCAACACTCTTTGTCAACCAGAACTCGTCACAAGTGCATCGGAGCCTGTGGTCTTGAAGCCCGACCGGGTTTACGCCACGTTAATAACACTCGTCGTTTTATTGTATTGTAAGCCTGATGCAAGAGTGACTCGAACAAGCCGTGATCCACTGCAAATGCTGAATGTACTCGTGTGTGTTGTGTGTGAAACTGGCATGTTAATAACATGAGGTTATAATGTGTTTGAGCTATTAAGTGACTTCTTGCGAACTACAAACTTACTTATTTGCGAGAGGTTTTTAAGATCTGATAAAACTAAAGTAGTTTTTGTGCATTTTAGAAAAAAGTTTATTGTTTATAACCCCAAGCTAATAAATCTGAGATTTGTCATCTTACGCTTAAAAGCCTAAAGAAGTTTGCTACGTAAGACTAAAAAGGCTAGTTGGGTGGGCGCAGAAGACGACGTGGCAGTGCCAGATAAATCTTTCCAGAAAGTTCCTCCATCGATTTTAATCAAAAAAGAATGGCGATGCGCATGCAAGGCTGCAGGAGCCTTTAAGCCGCAGGAGTCGGTGTGATGGATGCTTTTGCTCTCTAAAAGTGCTTCGCTGCAAATGAACTTACTCGCTAACTCTCTCAAGACGACTTGTTCCCGTCGTTTCAGCGTTGAAGCTTCACTATGTAACAAGTTGAGCGGGGGAGATGAAAGGTGGAAGGCATGTGGCTCGGTGGAGTTTGTGACTAGCAGCAGGCTGACAGGGTAATCTCACAGGCGTGCCGCAAATGCTGCCGTCTCATGGATTATTTATGCCACTTATGAATGCTTGGAGGGGCTCTGAGCTTAGAGGAACATGCAGGTGCTTTGAAGTCTTAATGAGTGCTAAGAGGGAGTAGAAGAGGGAGTGGAGGAGGGAGTGGAAGAGGGAGTGGAGGAGGGAGTGGAGAAGGAAATGGAAGAGGGAGTGGAAGAGGGAGTGGAGGAGGGAGTGGAGGAGGGAGTGGAGGAGGGAGTGGAGGAGGGAGTGGAGGAGGGAGTGGAAGAAGGAGTGGAAGAAGGAGTGGAAGAAGGAGTGACGGGCTGCAGAAAAGGTAAAGTGGGAAGGCTTAAGAGCGGTGGAAAAAAGAGAACTTATCGACAGCAAATGCTTCACAAAGGCGCTGCATCGACTTGTATCGAGTTGCATTCGCTTATAATGTGGAAACTTTTGCAAGATTGGAATTTAGTGTCGCAAGATTTGATCTAGACTGGACTGTAGCAAGCCAGCTCCTATCGACATCTCACATCAGACGAAGCTGCTTCCTAATGCTGATACCCTGCTCGAACGATGTTGCCAGACATCCACACGTTAAAAGTAAAATAAAGTTTAGAATGAAGTGCAAGATGTGTGAGTAGCCACGTGGTTTGGAGCTGTCACATGGAGGCTTTCAATTGGTCATTTGTCCATCAGTAGAGAACACACTACATTGCGCCTTCTATCTCTCACCCTCTCACTTTTTCACCCTCTCACTCTTTCACTCTCTTTATCTCTCACTCTCTCACCCTCTCTTTTTCTTGTTTTTTTTCTGCCTACACTACTCACCCACTCACCTAAGCTGCCCAGCTATACTCCCCCCACCCATCCACCAAACTACACTACACCACCCATCCACCAACCTACACTACACCACCCATCCACCAACCTACACTACACCACCCACCCACCAACCTACACTACACCACCCAACCACCTAACCCACCAATCCACCAACCTACACTACACCACCCATCCACCAACCTACACTACACCACCCATCCACCCACCTGCACCCTCGAAGCATCATTCCGGGTCATCGGGGACACCTTCACCCTCTCACGCAGACCCACACTCCTTCTGAAGAGACTGCCCTTCAGGAAGAGACTGCCGAATTTTGAAAAGATCTCTGTGTTTGCTGTGTCGTCTCTGATGCTTTTATCTTTGCTGCTTCTGTTGTTTGTTTTGGTGCTGTTGTTGTTTGTACTGTTGTTGTTTGTTTTGGTGCTGTTGCTTGTGCTGTTGTTGTTTGTGTTAATGATTTTGTTTGTGATACTGTTATTTTTGTTGTTGTTTGTGTTGTTGATGTTTGTGTTGATGTTTGTGTTGATGTTTGCGTTGATGTTTGTGTTATTGTTATTTTTGTTGTTGTTTGTGTCGATACGGCTCACTGGAGCGTTATGAGCGGCTGTGACTGCAGCATCAATTACATCGATGTTTGACTGATCGCAGCCTTCAAGACGCCTCACACACACCCTCCCTTCTTCAACATCTCTCTTCGACCCTTTTCTGCCGCCTCTCTCCTTTCCATTAATATCATCATTGTGAACACGTATTAAACTTACATCATTACCAATCTCACCATCTTCAACCTCATCTTCATCCTCATCCTCATCTTCATTTCTTTCGCCTCCATTCTTATCAGTTTTATAACTCTCATTTTCATTTTTTATTTCATCATCCACTCCATCATAACCATCATCATAATCATAACCCCCACTATCACCATCATCATCATCAACTGCATCATAACCATCACCATCTTTACTACTACTACTACTACTACTACAACCAACACCCTTTTTCGCCCACTTTGCACCAACACCGTGTCTTTTTGACAGCCTCGTCTCATTGCTCCTCATCTTCCTTTCATTCTCCTCTTTATTAACGTCGTCAGCCCCTCCAATATTACTCGCAGCTTCATCGTCGTCGTCTTTTCCAACGTCATCGTCATCATCATCATCTTTATTATCATCGTCATCATCATCGTCATCATCATCGTCATCATCATCGCCGTCATCATCATCATCATCTCTTCCATGCAGCCTCATTGCAGTCTTTCCCACTTCACTGCTGCTCTTCTTTTTGTCTGGAAGTGTAATATCTTTCATCATCCATCACTCCATCATCCATCACTCCATCATCCATCACTCCATCATCCATCACTCCATCATCCATCACTCCATCATCCATCACTCCATCATCCATCACTCCATCATCCATCACTCCATCATCCATCACTCCATCATCCATCACTCCATCATCCATCACTCCATCATCCATCACTCCATCATCCATCACTCCATCATCCATCACTCCATCATCCATCACTCCATCATCCATCACTCCATCATCCATCACTCCAATATGCATCCCTTCACCATCCATCATTCCACCATCTTCAACTCCATCATCCATCATCCATTCATTCAATATGCATCACTCTTCCATCCATCACTCCTCCATCCATCACTCCTCCATCCATCACTCCTCCATCCATCACTCCTCCATCCATCACTCTTCCATCCATCATTCCTCCATCCATCACTCCTCCATCCATCCCTCTTCCATCCATCACTCCTCCATCCATCACTCCTCCATCCATCCCTCTTCCATCCATCACTTCTCCATCCATCACTCCTCCATTCATCACTCCTCCATCCATCACTCTTCCATCCATCACTTCTCCATCTATCACTTCTCTATCCATCACTCCTCCATTCATCGCTCCTCCATCCATCACTCCTCCATCCATCACTCCTCCTTTCATCACTCCTCCATCCATCACTCCTCCATCCATCACTCCCCCATCTATCACTCTTTCATCCATCACTCCTCCATCCATCACTCTTCCATCCATCACTCTTCCATTTATCACTTCTCCATCCATCACTCCTCCATCCATCACTCCTCCATCCATCACTCCTCCATCCATCACTCTTCCATCCATCATTCCTCCATCCATCACTCCTCCATCCATCCCTCTTCCATCCATCACTTCTCCATCCATCACTCCTCCATTCATCACTCCTCCATCCATCCATCCATCCATCCATCCATCCATCCATCCATCCATCCATCCATCCATCCATCCATCCATCCATCTATCACTTCTCTATCCATCACTCCTCCATTCATCGCTCCTCCATCCATCACTCCTCCATCCATCACTCCTCCTTTCATCACTCCTCCATCCATCACTCCTCCATCCATCCCTCTTCCATCCATCACTTCTCCATCCATCACTCCTCCATTCATCACTCCTCCATCCATCACTCTTCCATCCATCACTTCTCCATCTATCACTCCTCCATCCTTCACTTCTCCATCCATCACTCCTCCATCCATCACTCCTCCATCCATCACTCCTCCATCCATCACTCTTGCATCCGTCACTCCTCCATCCATCACCTCTCCATCCACCACTCCTCCATTTATCACTCCTCCATCCATCATCTATCCATTCAATATTCATCATTCCTCCATCCAACACTCTTTCATCCCTCACTCCTCCATCCATCATCTATCCATTCAATATTCATCATTCCTCCATCCAACACTCCTTCATCCCTCACTCCTCCATCCATCACTCTTCCATCCATCACTCCTTCATTCATCACTCCTCCATCCATCACTCCTTCATTCATCACTCCTCCATCCATCACTCCTCCATCCATCATCCATCAGTTCAATATTCATCATTCCTCCATCCAATACTCTTTCATCCATCACTCCTCCATCCATCACTCCTCTATCCATCACTCCTTCATCCATCACTCCTCTATCCATCACTCCTCCATCCATCACTCCTCCATCCATCACTTCTACATCCATCACTCCTCCATCCATCACTCCTCCATCCATCACTCCTCCATCCATCACTCCTCTATCCATCATTCCTCCATCCATCACTCCTCCATCCATCATTCCTCCATCCATCACTCCTCCATCCATCACTCCTCCATCCATCACTCCTCCATCTATCACTCCTCCATCCATCACTCCTTCATCACCTTCATTTTTCTCTCTTCTTCCTTTTCCTTCCTCACTTCCCAGGACAACACAACATTGCAATGCAGAGTTTCTAGTGCAGTCCCTCCTCCCTAGCGCCTCTCCCTCGTTCAGAACTTCAACCATCTTGTTCTCAGCTCGGCACTTTTCTAACGTCTCTCCTCTCGCCAACTCAACAGCTGCCCTTACTTCTTTTGAATGCTCATTTTCAATGGTGGTTTGAAGGTCTTTGAATTTGACACTCACTCTTTTGTTTGGAGGTGTCTTGTTGGTTGTCGACGTAGTATTTGTAGTAGTGGCTGTTATGAAAGATGTAGTAGGAGTTGTGATAGTAGTTGTAGTAATAAAAGAAGAGGTTTTGATAAAAGTTGTGGTAGCAAAAGAAGAGGTGTTGATGATAGTAGTGGTTGAGAGTGTAGCAGGGGCAGTGGTTTGGCAGGGAGGAGTGGCAGGTGGAGGAGGGACAGTGCAGTTGGCGTCCACAAGACACTCCCCAGTCTGAGCCTCCTCCCAGACGAAGGGCTTTCCCGCTTTGGAACTGTGGCGCGAGAAGTACAACTTGAAACTTTCCATTTTGAAACGAAGGGATCTTGCTTGCGAACCCCTCATGGTGGTTGACCTGGAGGCGGTGGAAGAGAGGAGGTGTTTGTGCTGGGGGAGTTGGTGGAAGGTGAGGCGGAGGGTGCGAGCAATGAGGCAGTAGAGGAGGATGGTGCAGAGGAGGGGCAGCACGTAGAAGATGCACAGGTCCGCCATGTAGTGCGTGATGTAGAGACTCCGGCGTAGTTTGAATTCACACTCGTATGTGCCAGTCGAAATGGCGCTCTTGCAGTGGGTGCTGTTCACTGAGAAACAGTCGTTCGGGAAAGAGTGAGTGGAGATGTTGGCAATGATCGACGTGTGGCTGTTTATTGCGGTTGTGGTAACAACGCTGTAGTTGGAGTGGTTGGCAAGAGCCACTTGGTGGTAGTTGTAGTAGCAGCGAGGTTTGGTGGCGGTGAAAAAGAGCCAAGGGGCGCAGTAGATGATGCCGAAGAGCCACACCACTGCGATGATCTTCTTTGCCCTGCTCACAGTGCACAAGACTCTTGCCTTCATCGGGTGACAGATGGCGACGTAGCGTTCGACGCTGAAGGCGAGCACCGAAAGGGAGGCGACGTTGACGCTGAGGTACTGCAGGAAGACGAGGCAGGAGCAGCTCAAGTTGTCGCCCATCACCCAGTCTCCCGGGTTGGCTTGGTACTCGAGGATTGAGGGCAGAGTGGCACTGCACAGCAGGACGCAGTCAGCCACTGCGACCGAGACGAGGTACCAGTTGGTTGGGTGACGTCGCATGGACTTGGTCTTCGCCACGACGACGATGACACACGAGTTGCCCACCATGCCGAGGAAGAAGAGCAGACTGCTGACGCTGGTGGCGACCACTTTGAGGCTGTGGTCGTGCTCGCTTCTGGTGCCGCACTCCTTCAGGTTGGTCTTGTTCTTCAGTGTTGCGCTGTTCTTTATTGTTGCATTATTGGTGATAGTGTTGTTGTTGTTGTAGTTGTTGTCTTTATTGTCAGTGTTGTTGTTGTTGGTTTTTTTGTTGTTGATGATATTGTTGGTGTTTTTGTTGTTTTGAAAAAACTTTTTTATGAAGGCTTCAGGAAGAGCAGTGTCGTTAAAAACAGATCTATCATCTCTCCTAGCATCATCGCCATCTCTCCCACCTACAATTCTTTCTCTTCTCTTTTCACCATCTCTCCCACCCATTCCACTACGGTAATAAAAACATCTGAAGCTTTGGAATGAATGGTGTTTAGTTTCATCGTTACATTCGTCGTTACTAACGCCTGCCCAGCTATTGGCAGTCGTAATGGCGCCAATACTGTCTTGATGCGTGTTTGCTTCTCCGTTTGTCGCCTTGTTGGAATCAATGGCAGAGTTCGGCTGCTTCGGAGGGATTTGGCGGGAGTTTGCATGCAGAGTCGTGACGTAATTACCGTAAATATCGGAATGCCTTCGCTGGCGAGAAAAGATCCTTAGACGATTCTGGAGTTGCTTGTTCAAGCAAATTGCCAGTCGGTCGTAAACAAGTGGTCTGCTTGAATGCCTCCTCCCCCCCTCCACACGCCCCTCTCCAGCCACGCCTAATAAATCCTTCATAATTCGCTTATCAGAATTCTCATCCCTCTCTTTCTCCTTCCTTCTCTCTATCATAACATCCCTCTCTCCCTCCTTTCTTCTCTCTATCATAACATCCCTCTCTCCCTCCTTCCTTCTCTCTATCATAACATCCCTCTCTCCCTCCTTTCTTCTCTCTATCATAACATCCCTCTCTCCCTTCTTCCTTCTCTCTATCATAACATCCCTTTCTCCCTCCTTCCTTCTCTCCATTATTACCTCCCTCCCATTTCCGGTAGCACCTTTAAGAGCATTCGTTAGATTCTCTGTTTTGAAATCTCGGGAAATGAGTTGGCTTGAGTCCCCGGTGGTGGTGATGATGATGATGCTGAAAATGCAGAGGATGATGACGATGAAGAAGAGGATGGTTGTGATGACGACAGTGAAGGTGGACGAAGACTTGCCGAGAGGGAGGTTTGAGTGCTTTTTGATGGTCGTCATGGTTGTGGAATCCTCACAGAAGCTTGTGGTGGCGTTGAGGTGGGCAGGAAGTTGAGCCACTACAATAAACAAACAAACAGCAGTTTAATTAAACTTTATTCTTTGTGCCTCTGCATGTCCTACTGTCTATGCTCCAAAGTTCCTCCACATGCATGCCTCGTTGTCTAAGCAGTAAACATGAACTGTCCTGATGCTTGCTTCACCACACACGGCCTTATATACCCACCAAAACTCGCACACACACACACACACACACACACACACACACACACACACACACACACACACACACACACACACACACACACACACACACACACACACACACACACACACACACACACACACACACACACACACACACACACACACACACACACACACACACACACACACACGCACACACACACACACGCACACGCACACACACACACGTGCAAGCATAGAGGAGGTTTCTCACGTGCACAGAAAGGTCACGAAGGCGATGCTATCTCGCATCTCAAGGAGGGCATCCATCAAACCAGCCTTCCGATCAGCTGGCAAGCACTTTCTAATTGATATGAGCGGTAATTGAATGCTCAGACGCCCTGCTCAATAGTGCATAGATACACTTTAAACGGAAATTGTGCCCTTTTGTCATTTGACATCGGCCAGCTGTTATAAAATTATTCATTTCTGACAGAGTTACCTTTAAAAAGGGTGTTTTTAAATATTGACTTTTCAGTTAATCAATTAATCAATTAAATTCAAAAGCATTTTAAACACATTTTGTAGATAAATCATTTTTTAAACCCCCATAGAATATATATACATATATTCTCTTTTGTTGTTGTGGCTGGTTTCCCTTTGTTGCTGTGGCTGGTTCCCCTTTGTTGCTGTGGCTGGTTCCCCTTTGTTGTTGTGGCTGGTTCCCCTTTGTTGTTGTGGCTGGTTCCCCTTTGTTGTTGTGGCTGGTTTTCTTTTGTTGTTGTGGCTGGTTCCCCTTTGTTGTTGTGGCTGGTTCCTCTTTGTTGTTGTGGCTGGTTCCCTTTGTTGCTGTGGCTGGTTCTCCTTTGTTGTTGTGGCTGGTTCTCCTTTGTTGCTGTGGCTGGTTCTCCTTTGTTGTTGTGGCTGGTTTTCTTTTGTTGTTGTGGCTGGTTCCCTTTGTTGCTGTGGCTGGTTCTCCTTTGTTGTTGTGGCTGGTTCTCCTTTGTTGCTGTGGCTGGTTCCCATTTGTTGTTGTGGCTGGTTCCCTTTGTTGTTGTGACTGGTTCCCTTTGTTGCTGTGGCTGGTTCTCCTTTGTTGTTGTGGCTGGTTCCCTTTGTTGTTGTGGCTGGTTCCCTTTTGTTGCTGTGGCTGGTTCCCTTTGTTGCTGTTGCAGCTCAACTGGTTCGCTGCGGTCCTCCCTCAACAGACTGAAAAACGAACAACATTCAAAAACCTTTCCAATTAAAACTAATTAATTATTAATTGATTATTAAATTTCTAACTATTCTATTACAACCCGTTTATTTAACAAATGTATCAGCTGGTTATAAAGCAACTGCCAAGACTTATTTTAAGTAAGAGCAATGGAGGACAGCAGTGGAGGACAGCAGTGGAGGACAGCAATGGAGGACAGCAATGGAAGACAGCAATGGAAGACAGCAATGGAAGACAGCAATGGAGGACAGCAATGGAGGACAGCAATGGAAGACAGCAATGGAGGACAGCAGTGGAAGACAGCAATGGAAGACAGCAATGGA